>VXBU01001993.1:1671270-1888591 GCA_013400315.1 Bombycilla garrulus
GGCGGAAATCATCCCTTGGAAAAAAAAAAAAGCAGACAGCTGTAGTTTAGACAAGAATGCTTCAGAAGGAAACTCCCCAGTCTTCTGTTTATATATATGCAAATTTTCTGTAATTTTGTGCTGAGGCTTCCCTAATATTAACATAGGGACCCTGCATTTTGTTAATTCAGCAGATCAGTTTCTATTCTGTTTTGGTTTCTCCAGCCCAGGTCTTTACAAGTGGCAGGGAGGGTCAAGGATGGGCACCCCCAGCTCTAAAGCTCGTGATGCCACGCATGCAGGTATTTGCTCAGATTCCTGATAGATAACTGCACAGCAAACCCATGCATGCCTTCAGCTACTTCTAGTGTATTTTAAGAAACACATGAAACTCTTGTGCAGGATGACTCATAGCATAGCAGTCCCATTAATGCATTTAAACATAAAACGCATATGCCATAAAGGGATATCCCAGGGCCTGCATTTCTTTCTTTCTTTTTTTTTTTCTTCCCCAGAAATACAATTCCGTTAATGCCTGCAGATTGTTTCTGAGTGATTCACCACAACTCTCAAAGCATGCTATTTTATTTGGTTCCTCTTATAGGTAAAACACATGCAAGTATCTATCAGACCTTTTGTTTTATTTTTCCCTTCCTGGAAGTTTAATGATTGGAATGCTGCTGCCGGGTGAATTTAGCGTGTAGGATGCCACATGTTTGGGCTGCTTCCTACATCTGAGACAGCACAAGGTGCGTGGGAGGTGGGGGGAGGGGGGTGTCAGTACCTTTGGGGACAGGGAAAAGGTGCAGACACATGAAAACAGCAATGGACATGCATAAAGGTACTCATGGGCATTAGCAGAGTGTACAGTGTCCCCTGTAGCTCTCTCAGAACTGAGATGCAGTGTGAGCAGGAATGAAGGTGTCAGTGTCCTCACACTCCCAAAGATCCCCCTCTCTCAGCTCCTGTGTCATATCACTGTCCCTGCTGGGAGAGCCATACTGAGAATCTGTTGTACACATTGTTGGAAACTGCATCCCATCTGCCCAGCCTCCCACCATTTAAAACCTCTAGATCCATACCATGGGGACACAGTGGCACCCGAGCACAGTGCTTGGTTCAAGCTAATGGCAGCCAAACAGGGGATGGCACTCACTTGTCCTGAAGAAGGAAAAAAAGCACCTCTTGTCATCCTGACTCCCCCAAAAAACACCATGCAGGAGAGCAGAGGTAAACACAGCCAAGCACATTGTACCTCGCAGTCCTGCCACATTCTCCTGGTGCCTAGGCAGCCTTTTCTCACAGGGATTACAGCAATTTCATGCTCTGTATGTGTCCCTGCTAACTGGAGCCCTAAAACTGGAAGTGCAGTCCCCAGAGGCCTGGAAAAGATAACCCCTGGGGCATTCATCCCAGAAGCACTGGTGGGTGCCCTCTTCCAGGTGACTGTATAGACTAAACTACAGTTGACTGTCTACATGTGACTTAGACAAATCAAAGCCTAAACCTCCCAGGTCTTTGCAAAATGGGTGAAGTTCTTGACAGAAGGAAACTTCTGTTGCTTCTTTAAAATGCCTGGCATGCTGTCAGGTACTCAGAGCATTAATGTCATCGCTAAACATAGAGTAGCAATTATTACTCAAGTTAGTCTTATGTTTTGGTTACAGAACATAGGAAAAGATACACATCCAGACTCCCCTCCATTCCCACCAAATAAATTTCAAGATGCAGAGCAGAGCAGTAATTCCTACGAAAAGTATCTGATGACCTACATGGCATGTTCTTTCTCAAAGGGCTGAAACTTGTCCTCCTTGCCCATCTCTGCCAGTGCTTGCATGTAATCCTGGCCTGGTTAGGAACCAGTGCTGAGATCAGGAGAAATTCCAGGAAAAGAGGAAAAGATTTGTGAAAAACTGTTGTAACGTTTCAGATTAGAAGAGTTTTGCACAAAATGGGGCTACCACACTTGACATAGCAGCCTTGTGTTTGTTGCCAGTCACACCACTGGCTTTTAAGCATCCAGGCTTATCTCCCGCACTAGTTTCCTGAAATCAAAAGGTATCTTTTGGGGTCTTCCTTGTGTTCCCTGCACAAGCCTTCAGTATTCTATCTTCCCCTTCCCCAAGAAAGACTTTTCAGGGTCTATTTGCTTAGTATATGTGATTAATACTATCATGGTAATTCTCATTTGTGCATGTGGTGAATTTGAGCCTGAATGGCTTTACGGACCTTCAAAATGAACCAGGGCAATGTTACACATTCCAGTGGACAGCGCTGGAAATCACTATGGAGCATAGGTCAGTGCACAACTACAGACCTAATGCTGGGATAAAATACTGACTCTGTGGATGAGTTCTGCTATCCAAGTGCCAGAAAAAATAAACTGCTGTGGGCCAGTAGAATACAAGGAACCATCACCCAGCCTCGATGTTCCAAAGGAACTAGGTAGCTGTGAGGTAGGCAGGGATGACCTTTGGAAGTACATGCTTGGCAAAGAACAACAGTGTGCAACAGGTACCTTCCCAATACTGCCAAAGTCTGAGGAGCTCTCAGTCAAAGGATATTGCAAAATCATTACAAAGAGTAGATCCTGTCTCAGAAAATGCCAATCAAAGCAAACAGGACTGCTCGCTGTCTCCTCATTTCCTGAGTCCCAGCTGCTAGGCAAGGATCTGGGACTGCAGCAGAAAAAAGAGCCTGTAGGATGTGTATCACAGAATGGGCACATCGTAGCAGAGGGAAGGGTCTTGTCCAGCACAGATTTGCCAGAACTGTGGCAAGGTGAATATTGCTCTTCATATGTTTTTCCTCTTTTTTGAAACAGACAAGCAGTTTAGTGCATCTGAGAGATGAAGACTGAAGAATCCAGAATTCCTGGTGCTCGGGCATTGATCTTCCCTTTCCTGTTATTTTATTTAAGGGAATTTTTGTTGCATGCTTTTCAAGCATCTACCTGCCTTGCCCTCAGCCAGTGCTTACACTCACCTGAGCAGCTGCTTTTCCTTGGAAGCTCACAAAACTATCTCTGTTGCTCCAGTTCTCTGACCCTTTATCTCTATAACTAGAGCAGCCAGAGGCAATGAGAATTGTGTAACCATCTCCCCACTTCCCAAGTGCTTGGGACAGGTCTGGTAACTTTGATAGTATGTCTCATGGGACACACAGAATAAATCTCTATTAGATTAGGGCACTTATAAATAAACTGGCTGCTTGCTAAAGGAAAAAATGAAAAACTCTTTATTTTAGTTACCACATCAGAGAGGCAAGATACACAAATATTTTGGCTAATGTTAAACTATTGGTAAACTATGAAATGCCATTCTTTTAAAAGTTATCTAAAGCCATGTAATGAAAATTAAACTACTGCTAGATTGAAAGCCAGCAATTTAAAACCTGCATGTCATCTGTAATCTACTGGTGTACAGAATTACCCTGCACAGATGGGGCTCAAAGAGTAGTCATATGGCCAGGTGATAAAGAACTAAAAGTAATGGTTTTTATAGCAGAATAGCATCTGGGATATCCCACAGCCATCCTCAGACAGTGTGGAACTTGACAGCAGATTCATCGCTGAGATATAAAACACATGATGAGCACGTAGTGACATCAAAAGGAGTGCAGTGTAATGGTGTTCAGATGTCTCCCCTCAAGCCCACACAAAAGCTGCTCTGAGGGCTGCTGCAGATTCCCTTTTGAATCCTGTTGTTATCAAATCCAAGGAGTCTTATGAGCAGCATCTCCTGACTTTGTTCCTTTGCGAACCGAAAAGCATGAAGGCTTCTTCTGTTGCCTGAAAGACGTGTGAAGGTTCAGGTTTTAGACCTCAAATCCTGTTTTTACTTCAGAAGTTGATTGCACAAGCGGACAGTGAATGAATGTCTCCGTTTCCCTTGCGGTCAGAGAAGATCCTATTCATACTGAGTTTACAAGCAAACACTTCCTTTGGTAAGCTTCCCATGCAATTTAATTCATGTGCGTGCTTTCAGGCTCTGTCTTTGGGTCTGGACTAACATCAGAACAAGCAAGAGAGGCAGGCTCTCTTCTCAGCCCACCACAGCCGTTTCTGCAGTGCTTTGAAATGATGAAACATGCTGTGTTTTCTGCACACTGCTTCAGTCCTGTCAAGTCACTGGGATTACTCATGCAAGAGGCTAAGCACATACATGGGTATCCACTGCATGATGTACACCCATTCCAGAATTCTACTGGCTTAACAATCAATCGAATGTTTTTGCTTTTTATAGTTACTGGCTGAGAGCCTAGAATCTGCTGGCACCTACACACAGGATTCTCCTCTGAGCATTCTGTGACCACGTCAGGTGTTTGAAATATTATGTATTAACAATAAGAAATTTATGAACAGCAAATCAAGTATTATTTATGGAAGACTTAGAATTTACAATCAGTACTAGTCTGTACCTGTAGTGAGGAGCCATCAGCTTAAGGCTTTGCTGTAGTAACAGAAAGCAAGACCTGTCCTTGGGATATTCTAACATTTTCCACTCCAGGAGGCCCTTTTCTAAGTGCATCTTCTTCACTGTATGACAGAGCACTATCCATTAGGCAGATGTTTAATTAACAGACATAGAAAGATCCATACATGAAGATTTTTAGGAAAGGTGAAGATTAAGATTCACTTGAAATGGCAGTTTAATAAAGTTGCACAGTGAATTCTAAACTAGTTCTGGCCACAATACTAGAGCTATTCTAGAGAAAAATGTCATGAGGTCCTTGTGACCACAGGCAGGTAAGACCTTTGTCATCAGCCACTCATGAGGAAACATGAGTATCCAAGAGGACATTGTCTAAAATAAGGCAGTGTGTTGGCCTTGGCTGTTGAGTCATCAGTATCACTTCCTGCAGCCCCTGCTTTTGCTCCGGGTATTTCTCAAGGGGGCACTGACTTAGTCTTTTTGATTCTTCTAGAATGAATAAGATCACAGCTCCAGAGCATTAATGATGAATATGTCCTTGATTCAGAGGAATGTGCACTCCTTTTAACACAAGTGTGCTTAATCTTCCATGAGATGCCTGCCCAATTAGTTTTTATCTTATTCACCATGGCTTCACTGATTTGAAAACTTCAGACTTGCTAGTTGTAAACTGGAGAATTCACAGGAAGAATCTGTTCAAGTGAAAGAGTGAGTTGTTGTAATGGCTTGTGCCTCAGGGTACCACTGAAAATTCTTGTACGTGGATCTCTCTTACCTTTAATTCAGTATTTGCCTAGACATTTCATTAATCCCTCAAAATACTATGTGGAACTTCTCTAGCAGAGACAGATTCTCACCAGCTTTTAGTGACAGATTCTTCTCAACTACACAGAAGTTTGCTGCATTTGTAATGTATACCTTACAGAGAAAGGAAAGAAAAAAAAAGACCTGACCTCTGAATTTCTTTTTTAAAATATCAGTGCAAAACTTCTGACGTCAGACAATGAGACACAAATTACCCTGTGAACTGTTAACATATGCCTGTTTACATATGGTATCTTATAGCCAAAGTAGATTAAGATTTGAAGGTTTAACTGCTGTTGAGTTTCCACTTCTGTGAATCATACAGATCATACAGCTTATTCATCACAGGCACTTATTTTTATTCTTTAACTCTTCCAAGCTACTTCTTCCCAGAGTGGAGTTTAGGGGGAACGTGGGGTGTATAGGGACAGAGAGATCAAACTGCACAACAAACCCCAGCTTCACAAATGAAAGAGCAAAGAGCTGCCGCAAACTGCAGCCACCCCAGTGAATCAGCAGTGGTTTGTATCTTGCACCAGGTGAGCTGACAGGCACAGAAGCCTTCCCCAGTTGCCAAGGTTAGTCTGTCCTTCCACCTAGTTAAGTGCCAGCTGCAATGGATGCTGATAGCCAAGCCTGGAATCTTTCAATTTAGGGAGGAAAATTACTCCTAAGAACCAACAGGAGAGAAGCAGTCATGACAAAATCAACAGGATGGCTCAAGTTCAAGGTTCAAAGAAAAAAAAAAAGAAAAAAAAAAGAAAGAAAAAAACCCCATTCATCATACTAGGATTTCTTGGTTGCTATGTTATAGTTTAAATTCAGAAATGCCAAATGTTTTGGTGAGAACTTCACTGATTTCAGTAAACACAGGCAGTTCATTCTAGCATTTGAATCTGTATGGTGTATCACTGATTCTAATGGGACTCTACTCTCACCAGCAACCCTGACACAAGTGAATGAGTATCGGTCTTTTTCTGGATAACATGGCCATATTTTAAAAGAGGCATCTCTGCGGATAAAAGAAAGAAACCTACCTCTATTTAAATATACATGCCTGTTCACCTCAGATGTGATTGTTATTAAAGCTAGGCAGGTGACTGCTGCCAAAAATCAGTCAATTTCTTTCAGGTGAAACCAAGAAGGATTTCAGAACTTAGGCTGAACTGCACTTGCTGTGCAGGTTCTCTGATTCACTGACACTGCCTGGCTCAGACTAGCAAAGAGGAGAAGGAAGATGATGTATTTTGAAGCAGGAATATGAACATCCAAAAATACCTTTCCTCTTAGAGTGGCCATAAGTGACTGTTTGACTATTTGTTCTTCTCATTCAAAGTGTTGCTTCAGATTTGTTTGGTTTTTCCTACCAGCTGCATCATCTTAAGCAGGCTGTTCACCTTATTACCTGTGGATTAGCTAACAGAGGGTGAATGCAGCACTGTGATGGGTCAAGCCTCTTTTTCACGTAGGACAACAAGGTGTAACCAAGACAGCAATCGCCCTCACAGCATTACTCACCTGAACATGAGGGCAATGAACCATATCAGGAACTACAGCAATCCAAGCCTATACTGGTACAAATGCCACAGGTAGCAAACCAAACCTGCTGCCACCAGTTTGTTGGCAGGAATCTAGGTATAATTTACCATTTATAATGTTATGTGTTATTGAAAGGCACACTCAAGCAACCAAGACACCAACACAAACTAAATTTGAGGTGCAACACTTTGTGGCCATGGAAAATGTAAGTACATCTTTGCATCTGAAAACTTGGGAAGCTGGTTATCAGTAGGGATTGAATTAAATCCAAGAGGACAATGTTAATGTGCCTCTGCCAGAAACTGCACAGCTTGTTTAACCAATACAAGTTTCTGTTTCTGACTCTTCTGCTTAGAAATGGTAGTAGAATAAATTTACCACAAACTTAAAGATGAAACAGAAAGGACATTCCGTCCCCCTCCATGTTTTGTTTTGCTGGATTTTTTTTGTTTGTTTTTGTTTTTGTTTTTTTTAAATGCTATTGTTAACATCCTCCCTTGTGGTATTTAACTGAAAATCGATGACCCACCTTAAAAAACTATAGGTTTGAGCCCTGAGGTATCTTAAAAGTGAGCTGATTTTACACATAAAAATACAAACAATACATACTGCTCAACCACCCCCCAGTCCCTTTCAACTATTTCAGCTAGGCTTCCATGGCAGAAGCACCCACACTCACTGCCAAGCTGGAAAAAGATGGACCTCAGGGGTTAGACCACATATTGAAAATTAGCCAGCCAATTCCCATGAAGTGTTTTGAACACAAAAGCCCAGTTCAAGTAATAATGGTTCAGCTCTCTTTTTCAGCTATGAAATCAGTTTGCAGATTAATATTCTTCAATTACAAAATAACAATTTTCAGCTTGAAGTGGTTTGTGCTCTTAAGTGCAATTGGGGTTAATAATAGCCTATGAAAAGAGAGCTGTTAGCAAAGAGTAACCCAGAGTGAAAACCTTAGCATATGGGTACCTCACCTACATTTTACATGAAATGCTGGATTTTAAATTCAGAAAAATTACATAGGAAAATACCATCTAGCCCACTAAGGATCCCAAAGCTCAGAGAAACCGGTATTTTCTGCTTATATTTGCCAAGAGATAATTGCCATCTAACTGCCAAGGCAGCTCCTTTTACCTATGGCTGTTTCTAACTCATGTATATATATCTTATCTGCCTGATGTGCTCAGATCAATTTAGGCAAAAAATAGTGTCACAAAGTTTAAGTTCTTTTC
Source organism: Bombycilla garrulus (assembly GCA_013400315.1). Taxonomy (NCBI): domain Eukaryota; kingdom Metazoa; phylum Chordata; class Aves; order Passeriformes; family Bombycillidae; genus Bombycilla; species Bombycilla garrulus. The sequence goes on from VXBU01001993.1 coordinate 1,679,258, forward strand.
TGGATCTGTTCCCAAAAGCATAGATATCTGAAGCTTACACAAAATGAGATTAACTGCTTTTCAATCCAAGGCATATGGTTACAATATATTTGTACTATATAAAATTTAGTTACTGGAATACCTCTGTAAATAATTTTAGTCTTCTAGCCTATGATATTAAGGTAAAGCCTTCTGGGACTGCCAAATGCAAAACATCTGAATTAAATGCTTCTGAATTTCAAAAGAAAAGCCTAAGTCAGGGCAGAGAGTTCAAGAATTATAAAAAGAAGGCCAAGATCCTCAAAGCTGAGTGATTGTTCTCTGTGGTCACAAACAAGGTGTCACTGGGCAACACTTTCTGAAAATTCATCTCTGACTTTTGTGTTAAAACATGGGCATGGTCCTAAGAACTGAAAATCCTTGGTCATAGTGTCCTACTCCAAGCATTCTCAGTAGTTACAGAGACAGTAACAGAACTACCTGAAGTATAGAGCAAAGCACTCATTATTACATGCTGGCAGGATCTGCAGCTCTAATACACTGAAGAAACTAGCACGCTGACAAGGAAGTTTAAATGCTGTAAAACATGCTTTATTTACCAAATGCAAGTTTTTAGAAATTCAGGAAGGTAGAAAAAACCCAAAGAAATTTAACTGGAATTCCTTATATTCCTGAATTCAAAAAATGCTTTCAGTTACAGCAGAGACCTTCAAGTCTGGCTATAAATGAGACATTTAACAATGACTTACCTATAAATGAAACATTTAACAAATAATCAGTTATATAATCAGCACCTTATCTCACAAGACCTCCTATAACAAATTTTCTTTGCAGCAGTAGCATATCCAGCGTTCACCAGCTTTGTTTTTTCTGACTGTCAAGCAGTCTTTTAAGTATTTCATCTGGTACAAGATCTGATCCTTTTACATCAACATGGCTACAGCCCATTTTAGGGCATCTGTTAAAAAGAAAACAGAGACTCCATTAAATTGGAATAATTGTATTTGTCAGATATAGGCTTTTGCATAACATCTGCTAGATTTTTTATTTTATTTTTAATCTGGGATTCACTCTTTCTCTCAGTTCCTTGTTGCCTCTTGTTGTCTTCACCAGCTCTATGTGGGAAAAAATAAATCTATCTCAACTGGTGAGAATCATCAGCTGAAGGAAGGAAAGAAGGAGTACAGCAAGAGATGGAGCCTTTCACCTGTAGATCACTCTCTTTCTTCAAGCACACAAGTTGCCTTCATCAGCAATGATATCAGCACTGCGTGGACACCTTTCTGTGCTGCCTTCTCTCTCTGCAGTCCTATACAAACTACAGGTAAATACTTCTTACCTTACTAATCTGCAGTGAAGAAGTATAATCTTCACTGGCAGATAAGTAGGGAAATTATTTTCTAGGAAACAAATGAAAGGGAATGAGTCTTGCTAGGACTGACTGGGGAATCAGTGAACTATCTATCAACCTGACCTTTTATGAGCTGAGAAAGCTCAGAAAGGAGAAATGGGGTCAAAATTAACAGCCCCTAGATGATAATCAAGTACAAAATATCTTACAACTACTTGAAACAGCCAGATAAAGACAGCAGGGTGAAAGATATTTAGGGACCAAAGGTCATTTTCCTTTGGTGGCGGCCCAAACATACAGAGATGGTACCTATACTTTCCTGAATTTTTCCTCTCTTAGAGTAACTTTTGTCTGAGGTGTTGAACTTATTTACACTCACTACTCATAACTTTTACTCTAGATTTGTCCACAGCTTACTGTGTTTGTCCTAGATCAGTCATTTAATTGCTCTGTGCCTCATTTTTCCCATTTACCACCCTAATACAGCAATAACTTGCCAGATTAATGAATAACAAGTGCTCAGAAAGCTTCTTACATTTCCTGTAAGCATAAAGTATTAGTATGTTCTTCCAGGCAGTGGAAAATAGTGAGCAAACCAAGAGACGTAAGAATCGCCTCAAGGAATGTGTGACAAGTCTGTCAGCACAGGGCTGTGTGTACGTCAGCTGAAGGGCTGGCAGGCAGGCACTGCACTGCCAAGGGCACTGAAGGGATCCCGTGGATTCCAACTGGGAAGTGCTTGTGAGGAAACAACCACTCTGTGTCTCCAGAGTGAGCAACAGCGCTGATTCCAGAGTCAGGACAGCGAGGATCCCACAGTCATGCCCTGCTCTGCCAGGACACCTGCTCCCACAGGAATATCCTTGGCAGGAGCACAGCCCAGCAACCACACCAGGAGACTGGGATACTGAAACAGGGAGCTTGCTGCAACAGCTGGCCTGTCTTATGTTTTCAAAGTAACTGCATTTTCATGAGAAAGTTTAAAATTACAGAGGGCTGGTCAGACCAGGCAGAGAAAATCAAGGAGTCCTTCTTAATTTAGCTACAGTGAAGCTGTGGCATTGCTGTGTGTGTGCTTTTCTAGGACTGGAATAACTGCTGTAAAAATGGTAAGGCTGCAAGCTAAAAGCTCAATATTGAGAACTGCCAATGTTCAGAGTGGACAAATAATTTTGGTTTGGATATAAGATAGCTTTTAAAGCTAGGTGTTGTACAGCTGATACAATTTTTTTAACTCCAGAGTTTCTCTAGTCTTTCATTTCTTAAAAGGTAAAATTCAGTCATGTGACCCTATTTGTTTTTCAGCAGAGCTGAAACTTTTGATCCACTAGAACGATTTCTACTCAACTGACATTATTCTGATTTATTTCACAACACAGAGAATTATTTAGATATGAACAACCTAAATTCAGTATCAGAGAAGGTATTCTTGTCATTGGGCTGTTGAGCACATGCTTTTTAGCCTCTCCCTATCCTCCAGAACACTCACTTTCCTCCAACTTGAGAGCTATTTCCCAATTACTGTTCATTTTTCCAGCCAAGTTTCTGTCCATCCATGTTGCTGGTTTTGTTGTTATTCCCAGTATACTGCACCCATTCCAGATTTTTCCCTAGACTTTGTAACACAAGCAAGGTACTTCCATCTTGCTCTTCCAGCTGTCTTGACACTGAGATAGTGGCTGGGCATTCTAACTGATGCTAGGCTTTATAGCAGTGCTTTCCTGTAGCAGGGAAGGAGATGGAATAAAAACTCCAGCTCCACCTTTGTAAGCCCCATGGAGGACTGAAATGCCAGAGCAACAGATGGAGGAAATAAGCTGCCTGTGACATTATCTTCAGGGAAATCAGGTCGCTGGGCTCTGACAGACCTTCCTAAGCAAACTGCACTTTTATTAAGAAGTCCACAACTGGTAAGTTTCCATGAAGTCATCAGCCCCAGAGAGGACAGTCTAGCAAAAATGGTGTAATAACAAACATGAAATTGATGATGAGATGATATGTTCTCTCAACTTGCTCCAAAAAGCCTTAGTGTTCAAGCATCTTTTCTTTTTCTTGTTTTTTCCTTTTTTTTTCTTAAAATAATTCTCATTTTTAAATTTACTGTAGAGAATTTGAGGTTTAAAAATTCAACTGTTATATCTTTTCATTCAAAAAAATATGTCCCATGTAGAAAAGTGACAGACTATTTTGATGATGTAAGGAAAGAATTATTTAACTGTATCATGGTAGGAGCTGCACTGCACTGTCTGATCTCATTCTTAAATTCTGTTCTACCTAAAATGTTGTGGTTTAATATTTCTCACTTTAACACTCAGTTGTTTTAGTATTTCTGAGCTGTATTGGAATATAACTGCAAAAGAAGGTGCATGGAGGAATTTTTTTTTTCATTTACTTCAAGGAAGCAGTGGGAACAAATCAGCAACTAAATTTAGGAAACTGAGTTTTCTCTTTCTTGGTCATGGCTATACAAAATCTCTTTACTTGCGCTGTGCAGCTACAAGTTACTGTAACTTCCCACACAATTCCTGAATATTTCCTTACACACTGTTTTCATTAAAAAGAAAAGCACCTTCACGTGTCTAGTACTAATGAGGAGACTTGGGCAGACACTGAAGTTTTACTTCCTGCAGCCTTTCCAATCCAAATACATTTCCTAGAACAAGTGGAGTGAAATTCCACTTACACAGCAAAGCAAATAGCTTTTCCACACATTCTTTTTAGCTTACCGGACTTTTTTCTTTTTCTGCTTTTGAGTCTGGATAATTTCTAGAATGGCATCTTCTTCATAAATGTGTCCACAGACTTTGTTCCGCACTGGTTTCTTCATTGTCATCTGTAATAAGTCAGGATTGATTTAAAGGAACTGATAATTCCCATGAAAATGCTTCTTCTGAGATTTTATGTGAAACAAACAGCAGGAAGTGTGTTTGCCGCTCCTACATGGCATTCCAGTCAAATTACAGCATGAGGTCCTGCTTGGTAAACTACATTTCTACTTATATGGGTTTTCTTCCCAAGCAGTACTGCTCTTCTCTGATGATGCTTAAAATTTATACTATTTTGTTGTTAAATATAAGTTGTTTAACAGGTACTGCACATTTGTAATATGCAAGCCAAAGAAGAATATGAAATAACTATATCCCAATTAATTTATGTAATGTGTCAATTACTGTAGCAGCGATACATACCTGTGTAATGGGACAAATAAAGTTTGTCTGACTCCGAGTCACAGCTATATCTTCATCAATTTGCTCAATGGTGTCATTACCATGATCTATTTATGAGAAAGTAGAATGGGAAAAAAAATTAAAAAAAAGTTTCTTATTTAATGTATGTAGATTACCAATACTTAAAATAAGCTAATAAAATCCAGCATTTGCCAAACACTGTCACACAGCGATACGTAAATACCACAGCATGTTTCTGCACCACTCCATGAACAAGACACTGCAAGAAATACTCAACTATAATGTCTTTTAGAAAATGTGGATTTTTATATTGTAACCACTTTGTGTGTGTGTTTATGTGGCTATTTACAGCCAATGCTAGAAAGAAAGGTTGGGAAGGAGAGCAGACTGGCCTGAAGATATGCAAAACCTTTGGTATTCACTATTCAAGTTCACCAAAACCCAGTAACACACAGATGAGTCCCCAGAACCTAACAAAGGATGAGGTGGAGCAGATCTGGCAGTCCTACCCTCAATATCAGTTTGTGTTTGAGTGTCACAAATAGGCTTGCTGTATAGCCTGTATATACTGTACACACTTCAAAAGAAATTTGTACTGTTTATCATAATGCATCATTTATAAAGTGATACTGTTGTATTTTGATAAGACTCTGATTAGTGAAAAACAAAAGCCAAAAAATGTCACGGACAATAGAAATGTTATTGAAGTAACCTTAAAGAGGAGGGGCAGAATGAAATACTGACAATACCCAGAAAATACCCAATGGCCCAATCCTACGGAATGAAGAGCAGACAAATTAAAATAAATCCACCTACAGCTGTAGGAGCTACAGGTCCCCACCTTTACCAGAAGAATAAAGCAAGGTATAAGCAACACTGTGCACCCAGGGGCACACCAACTAGTATTCCTTGCAGAAATTAGTTAGCTGAAGTCAAAAGCTGAGACATGGGAGCAGCTAAGGAAGAGTCAAATATGTATATATGTATCTATATATATAGATATATATTTACATATATTTAGATAGAGAGAGAGCTAAGTATAGCCTTAATGAAATGCATACATGTTGTTTTATCTCCTAGCTCTCCTCTGTTATTGTAAATCTAGGCTTTTACTTGAATACATTTGTTTATCTTTGAATCTTATCTGGTAATAACAGCAAACTTAACACCTGGCATAGCTTTCCATTCCTTTGGGGTAGTTCTGCAATGCCTTTGCAGAGGCAGACAAGGGCCCTGGGGTGCAGTTCTCAAGGTGTCCCAAGCAAAGAGAATGTTTTTCTCTCCAACTGTACAAGCTGAACTCCAAGGGAGGAGTGAGAAACAACAAGTGGACACAGAGTTTAGAATTACTTTATGATTTGCCTTCTACAGAATTTCAGCCTGGGTTCCCTGTGCTGCTGTGGCATGCTATCATCTAATCTTTGCATCCCTGGTATTTAGTCTTCCACATCTGTTAAGGACCAGTGTTTCCTAACTTATGGTCAGTCCTGCGTGCCTGTGTGATACCATCACCTTCCGGATGATACCAGCAGATATCACCTGTGGAGCAACCAAAACCTCTCACACCCAGCCTAGGCTGAGCTCACTGCCCTGCAAGTCCCCCTCTGGCTGGGGGACTCTTGGCAGCCATTGCTCCACCACAGCACCTCTTGGTATGCCGAGCCTATTTCCAGACTGTTCAACTTAACAGAGCTAGCCATTCTTTCTATTTCAATATTCCAAACATTTAGGAACATTTCTGACCCAGGTGCTCTAACCCCAGGTAATTGGGGTTGGAACTAGATGACTTTTAAAGTCCCTTCCAGCCCAAACCATCTTATGATTCTACTCCTACAAATACCATGAGAATGCTCAGGCAGTCATCGAGGATATCTTTGTGTCTGCTACTAAGGTCTCATTAAATCAACAGGGTGTGGATTTGGAGGGAAGAGGAGCTCAAATGTCCAATGTCAGTCATAATTTCAAGGCTTTAATCTCCGAGAATATTAACATACCTTCATCACATCCTGACCACCTAACAAAGGCAAACACTTGCAAATCAAAAGGAAAAAGTGGGCAAAATTTAACTATAAATACCAAAACTGCAATGGTATGGACACCAGAAAGGCACTTGTGTTAGTCACCAGTTTTCAGAAAAAAACTCTTTCAGAAGAAAACATATTCTTCTTCGATTGCTCATATATATGGTTTATATATATATGGTATATATGGCATATATATCAAAAGCACATAATATTTTTTTTTAATTAAAGCAATAGGTGAAATCCCACTAGAACAGCAAGGCTATGAAATATTAGAGTTATTGGCAGGCGCAGCTTTGGTATGCGCTGTTTTATTTCAACATCATAATGATTTTTTTCCTACAAGGAATGCCAACAAAGAACAAGAGATTCAGACTGCCCTTAAATTCACTTATCTGCAAAATTTTACATACTGCAGCTCTAATCTTTCCTGTGGAAAGCATCACATTTTTCTGTCTTGTATTTTGCTTCAACCCATGAACTTGGCGTGTAATTCCAGTGTAGCACAGCATCACATCAGTCAATGACATTAGAAAGCATCAGAAATAGCAAGATCTAGGACAGGGGATTGCTTACAAAAGATGATTTAAAAACCATCAATATGTAGGTGCCAAGGAAGGTGGGTGAATTTTTAAAATGTGTGACTTGTGCCTGTGACTTTACTTCTAAAACCCAACAGTATAAGATAGGCATGTAAGTGGCTTTTTCTGGAAGAGTATTCACCTGTGCAGCACCTTCTGACTTTGCTAAAGAGTCACCACTTCCCGCATGACTTCTGTGTATGCTTACTTAGGTACTGACACACAAATTTAGGAGACTGTAGTGAAGCATCCAAGTTCGAAAATATGAGCTCAAGCTTGGGTACTGGTCTTTGAACCCCCCTTGAAGGACTCTGGTCTCTAAAGAATGTGAGCTAAATCCCAGGCTGAGGTAAATTTTTTCCCATACTAACTTTGGAGGTGATTCAGGTGCCTCATGTTTAATGGCTGAAATTTCATTAGCTGAGACCTAATCCTTGTAGGTGGGGTATATTAATCTTCTTGGATTCAAACTCTCCTCTTGCTGCAAGCTTATCTTAAATAAATACTTCAGGTTGCACATCATTTGCAGTGATTTTGTATACAGCCCATCAGAGTGGGGCCTTGGCTTCAAGAGGTGATCACAGCCCAAATGAATCATTATTTAAAATATTTCCTTTTCATAAGCAGCTAATATTTTTAAAAACAAATATGCAAGACTGGGGTGATGCAAGTAATAGCTCGAGCATATCAATAGTAAATTAGCATAAATCAGATAAACCACCCACAGATTTGTTGTTATTGCTTGATGGTCTACATTACAGGAGAAGAAAGGAAAGTAACTTTTTTCAATGACAGTAAATTTTGCAGAGATTACGCAAGACACAGACACACATCCTAAGCTGGTCAGAAAGATGCTCTAAACTGTAGATTTGTATCTGTAGCCTTATATTGGAAGATGTTCATTAAGGTCAAAGGGTTTTTTTTTACCAAATGAAATGTATAAAAATTTGAAGGATCTAAAGTGCAAGTATGACTATTCTACAAAAAGAAATAAAAACACTGGATCATACCTATTTCTGCTAAGTCAGGTTATATTTTTATAAAATTGAGTTTTCCTTGCAAATATAAACCAGATGGAGAAAACACTAAGTTATTGTTCCCAAAATTCAGATGTTAAGTAACAGAAGTGCATACATTCATTTTGGTAGTCTGAGAGATCACATATTAAGTGCCTTAACAGTTTCTAGTTTTCCATTCCAGCTAACTGAAACATGTTGTGAGTATTAGTAACACATTTTCTATCTGGCTATCTCAGCAATAATGTTTACAGCTGTTGTAATAAAACTGCATTCTTATAAAGGTATCTATTTTTGGTAACACATCATAATGAATTTTGCAACTGCCAACATTTTTTTTACTTATTCAGTTTTAATTAAAAGCTGGTATTAATTTATATCTCTATCACTTTCATCTCTCGATAATATTGTGACTAACATGCCTTAGCTCAGTTTTTACTTACTCTGATGAGAGAGACTGAGAACTTTTAAGCCAGCTTTTAAAAATAAGAAAACCATAATGCAGAGACATTAACTGCTGGATTGTAAATTATACTAAGTATAGATAATATACATACTAAAAAAACATTGTCATTGTTATTTCTATGACCAAGAGACTGCTGTCTGCTCACTGCTCCCAGTGTCAGCAATGCCCTCTCCCCAATTTCTGTTTCTCTAAGCTAGTTCTCAGTGACTACATGTCACAATGCAAACTCAATTGATTTCTTTCCTTTTGTGCTGGGCTGTTCTGTCTTCTCACCTGCCACAGTCATACCCTAATCCTGAGAATCAAAGGGTAACGTTAAGCATGTGGGATTGAGTCTTTGTAAACCCGAGCCACCAGACAGACAAGGTCTTGGCTCCCAAGAGGGTCTATTGTACTGCTGACTCCATAGAAATAACAGCAACTCATCCAGGCTGGGAAAAATCCTATCTCTGAGAGCTCCAAGAAAAACACAAATGTTATGAGGACAAGCCAGATGCCAAGTGTTCCTGCCAGCAGGGCACAGAAAATAATGAAAGGTGGGGGAGGTGAAAGAAATTGTCACATTCAAGAGGTGTGCTCTAGGAGTCAGAAGGCATCTGGGGTGAGGAAGGGCCAGGGCCAAGCCTAAAGGAAGGACCTGACACAGCTGAGACCACCAGGTGATGCTTGAAAGTGGGTCAGCATGCCCATCACTGCTCTGAATTTGGGTTAGCCTTCAGTTCAGAGAAGCAGACCAGAACAACTGTCTAATGTCCTTCCCTAGGGATGGATCTGCATTAAATGCTGTAGGAGTAAAAGAAGAGGGGAAGCAGAGAGTAATACCTTCCTGGCAAACTCTGCCAGTCTCTAGCAATTTGTGGCCAAGGACTTCCTGGGCCAGAGGTAATATCGACATACTTAATAAGCCCTGGAGTTTTCCTTCACTGAATTTGTCTAAACTTGGAGAGGGGAATTTTGACCTGGACCTTTCAGCTTGCTTAGAGACAGTTATCTTTGCTAGAAAGGTTAGCAACAGTTTAATTTTCCTTGAAAATTACTGCAGAGGCTGCAGGTTACAGTTTAATTTGATTTTTAAGAGGGAAAATAAGGTGTGCAAGCTACAGCTGCAGTCAAACAGTTCAAAGGCTTTGTGCTTTTTGCCAGAGGCATGCGATAGTTTAATTTGCCAACCAAGCCAAACTAGGCTTTGCATTGAAGTACATTACAATTTGATTACTTGCTGGTGTTGCAATACAAAGTTGATCTAAGGAAGGTGGCCTCTAACACGTTGCTCCAGATTGCAATTGCAAATTTACTTACTCCTGCCCAGGCCAAGCAACTTGCTGGTAATTTACTGCCAAGTGCTTTGTATGTGCCATGTTTGAGAGATACTTGTGTAAAAAGCACATAGAGGTGCATTTGGTCACTCCAAAATAAAATGAAAATCCTGTAAATATAAGCCATTCTTATTTTCCCAGAGTGTGAAATACAAATTCGATTAATGTATTAGCAAATTCTTAGTTCCTTTACATAACAGTGGGGACAGAAAAGATCATGTCTTGCACTAAACATCAATCCTCTAAAACCGTCTTTAATGCCATCAAATTCACAGCATTTGTATATTTTACAGCAGTTTGTCCCACTAAGCTACAGGTCTTTTAAAATACACTATTCTAAATAGAAATACTGTTCCCATTTTACACTTTCACTATGGGGCAGAGCTGCTTGATGCCAGTTTTCCAGAATGGCCTTTAAACGAAGAGAAACAGTGATTTGATGGAAATGTTATTGGACAACTCTGACAGAAATAATGTAGGTGAAGGAGACTGAAAGACGCTTGCAGCTAGATACAAAGTGACTACTAATACTAGAAAAAAAACCCAAAACCAACAAGAACTCCAGAAAATTCTGCAAAACCTTCAACTCACACACTAATCAAAATGAGAAGAAGCCAACTTTGCCATTAGATTTTGGGAAATTTGACTGTTGTGCAGCGGGAACCATGTCTGTAGAACAGAAAGGATATCTTTTATTATAAATCACACAAACAATTTGTTATGCAAACACAAAGGCAGCTTTCTTGCTCCTTCTATTATTGCAAAGAAACATGAGAAATCCACACTTCAAAGTCCTTGGATGACTTTTTTTTTAAACTGCAGTTTCCTCATTGCTGCTGCCTGAATCAGAAAAAGCTGTTGGGGGAGATGAAGATATCATGAAGGCTCATCAGTAAGCTCAGAGGAGCTACTTTTTCTGGAAAACCTAAGATGGTCATATTCTTCCATCTTAACTACCATCACCCACGATGACATGTAAACTTAAGAAGCAGGTTAAGTACCAGAGACTTACTGAAAAAGAAACCAAATTGATTAACAGACTGTTGAAATGACCAGGAAACTCTAGGTCATGAATGTGTGCCCAGCATGTGACAAGGGAGCACAAGTATTAAGGATGCCACAGTATGAGTGAAGCATGGAAACTGAAATATCTTATGAGGAAAAAAATATATCAGACACGAGCTACTAAATTGCAAATACATGTAAAGAACATTTTTATTACTTGAGCTTTCTCCTGCTCTTCAGAAGAAAAAAGGCTGAGCAATCACTGCTTCATGCAGTATAATGCATAAAGGGATCTGCCACGCTTAGAGAGCATCACTTCATGTATCAGAGATGAGAAGAATATCACACACATTTTAAAAATTAAGAAATTCACTCCAGGCACATGAAAGAAAAAGTTGCAGAAGATGCAACCAGGAAAAAAAAGAAGCCTACCATTTCATTAGAAGATGAACCACTTTCCATTACCAACATTGTGGTCAGAATCTGGAATGTCACTGATGCAATGCTAACCATCAAATGACATGAACGTGTAGGGCTTGCCTACACAGGGAAGTTGTTGCAAAATAAGCGAGGGTGTGAATACAGAATGCTTTAACTACTTGGCACTAATTCAGTGTGTGGACACTCCTACTCTGCACTAGGAGTGCCTTTTGGCTCTTTAGCCTAATCCACTTCCACACTGGATTTGAGGAAGGCACTGTTAATCCAGGGCTGGAGTACTGAGAGGACAGCTGTTGGTACTGACAGTGGAGGGGAGCCCCATCCCTTTTTGCAAAAATCCCTAGCAGTCCCTGGATGGTCTGTTGTGTAAATTTAACTCATATTTTCTCAGAACAATCCATTGCAAGTATTCTCTACAAGCGGAAATCATGTCTATGACATCTGTCAATAAAAGGTAACATTATGTATCTTGCAATCCCTGTGGCTGGGAGTCACTTTGCCTATTTCAGTATGTCATTTGTGCATTCTTGTAGACATTCATTTCTGAAAAGATGAACTGGTGATGGATTTTCAGGTGGAACAAGCTTCTGCTAGAATATGCTCCTGAACAGAACTGTTGCAGGCTAAGGACAGAAAACAAAAAGAGCAGTGATGGGGCAAGCGGACCAGGTAGCAGTGGTCCCTAGCAGCTCATCCAACAGGCTGCTATGGAACCAGTGAGCAGAAAACCCCCAGCTATGCCAAGTGATCATACCCTTAGAAAATTATCACGGATTCCCATTTCAATCTGTCTCTTCACATTCTCCTCACAGGACTTTTTGACAAAGACTTCACTGTTTTTCTATTTTAAACAGCTCTCTGAAAACACCCTAGAATAATGTGCCCTGGTGCCAGGAGCGTTGCATGGAGTTTGCCATGTGTTGGGGGCACAGGTAGGAATATTTATAAACTGTACCCTGAGAGGGATGAAGCTCTAATCCCTGAACACTAACCTGTTGATTTTGTGATTGGCAAGAATGACACAGACTCAGCAGCTCTGAAACTGCAGAGAAAGCACAGGAAAGAGCAATCATTGAGATTGAGAAAAATTGAGAATGGGCAGATTTATAATACAGAAAACCAGCCCCACTACCCCTTCCACCCAAAGGAACAAGGGGAGAACAGATGTGCTTCTCTTTACCAGAAGACTGATGTAAAATATTGCTCTTGAATAAAGATATGAGTACACATAAGAAAATGTGAAAACAAAATGGTGGGAACAAAATACCCTTTTTTCTACCTCCTAAATGTTGAAGCACTTGAAAGAAATTTTTAGGTGCTATATTTTATTTTAAAATTAGTCTTAATGAAGACAACATTTGCAATTCTCATCTTAGTGATGCATTTAATTAATTCACAATGCTTTCTAAAATTCTTACCTACTTCGGAATGAATTTACTTAATTTTAAAATGCAATATCAAGTGAATATAATTCAATGTGCAGTGAAGCACTATATATATCCACATAACCTTTTGAGTTTTATTATTAGGATGTAAAAAAAGAGAAGTTGTGTTCATCTCCCAAGTTTTTTAATAGAAATACTCTTTTTTTCTGTATTTTGCATATAAACTTTACCATTGCAGTTGTTCTGTATTCTGCAGCTTTGCATTTCTGGAATTCCTCTGGGATGGCCTGTCACTGCTTCAGATAGTGGTGGGTACTTGCTTGGGGCTGCATCTCCTCCTCTGCTTCTGCTTTGGTTACTGGCCCATAGTCCTGACAACTCCTTAGAAGGGCAGTTTTTCTTAAGGAACCAATCATTTGTAGAAGTACTAACACCCTTCTTCTCTTGAACACAAAGCATTATAGAAAGAGGTCAATTATACTTTTGTGACCATTTCATTGGTGGAGAACTGAGGCACGGGACAGGAATACATCCAGAACCACCAGCACTCTGTGTTTGACCCTTGTCTTTCCCATTAGTCCACACTGTCTCACCCCTGACTAACTAAGGCTATGAACAATTTCCAAATACATTCTTAGTGAATGCATCAGTTCCACACTAAAAGCAAAAAATATAACACAGAAAAAACCCAGTATCTTCTAGTAATTGCACAATATCTGGTTGTTTATTCTAAGAACACCAACACTTGCACTGGAAGACACATGGTAATTTTCTAGTAAGTCATATTTATAAAATAATACATCTTTGTAAGCTACATGAAAAAAAAGAAAAATAATAATTAATATCAAAACAAAATAAATAAAACTGAGTTGTTGTTTAGGGGAGGTTTAAGAGGGACTTACAGATCGGCCATTGCTCAATCATAAAATTGCATGGTTTTCATTTAGATCAAAGCAGGGTGACATATTGCCTGTGTGTGTATGAAGACATTCTGCATGAGCTATGCTGTGCACACTGAGCAGATCTTCACTGTAGTATCCTCAGTAAAATGTTCCCTAAAAGAAACAAATAATGTTCCTAATCCCAGTATGAAGAGCATCCTCCAAAACAATGTCATGGTGGCCTTGTGCAGCCAAACATAATGTTGTCATTGGTTTGAGATTATTTTTCTCAACCTGTCCTGTGATGTAAGATTAGGCTTCTTGAGTGGCAGTCAGTAGAAAAAAATCTAATAATAGAGCCCTGAGCTATAAATACTCATGGATTATAACTGCAGAAGCCTAGTAGCTTCTGATGGTAATTAGTAGTTAATTTTAAGTCTGATTGATATTTATTTTAAATATCTTTCTGCAGATTCTCATTTGCCAGGAGTGTAACTGGCAGAGTGCATCTTTAATGCTACATGCAACAGAAAACTCTTGTCATTCTATCACTGTCATTTATATCACAAAATGTGCACTCCTGACTTCACCTTGACATTCTGCATGGTGCAGGTAAGAGACAAGCTGGAAGTGACTGTGCTTTGTGGCAAAAGTGCTGGGATGACTGTGAGGGGCTTAACTAAGGTCCAACACTAGGCAAAGCCTTTTAAACCTGCAATGTCTCTCTATGCCTACACTTTCTTCTCCAGATCAGCTTTAATAGGGGAGTGAATTGGGACAGAGAAAGGACTTGAACAGCCTCAGCACAGATGCACACAGCAAGAGAAACAAGAATGGTAGAGCAGAACAAGCAGAGCAAGGGAAGCTAATGTTGAATCGATGGGACAGCAGTTGCAGTGTCACTGGTGCTTTGTAATAGGGATAAGGAGCACACAGCTAAATCACAGGGCATCCTGCACAGTCTTCATCTTTCTAGCAAAGGAGTTATCGTCACACTCATTATTTTAGTCTTGTAGTTATTACCAGAATGGAATAACATTATAGTTTACCTCTTAAGAACTATTAACATCCCTTGCACTCTCTGGTTGGCACATCAGCCCTTGTAGAAACACATACAATCCCTACATGATGCTGAGGAAGGTCGAGGGTTTATACCTCAAAATAAGCAGTTTAATAAAAGTGAAACAATCACACTGCATTAATTACAGAAGGAAACTGAAACTGAATACAGAAGAGCTACCCTATGGAATCACCTTTTTGTCAGTGCTTCTTTCACATCAGAAATCAAGCACAGCCTTAAAACCCAGAATTTAGGTTAGCTCAGTGTTACTGGGACTCTCTGGTTTGTAAAGGTAATTTAAGATTTCTCCTTTTCTACACATCTGGATACAGCTAGTAAAAATATGGGAGAACTGGGTTCAGTAACTAAAAGGCAGGAAATCTTTTAAGGACTAAATCAATATAAAAAGGGGGGATCAGAAGTTGGAGAGAGACTTTTTACCAGGGCCTGCATCAACGGGACACGGAGCAGAGCTTTTTAACTGCAAGAGGACAGATTAGATTTGGTGTGAGGAAGACATGAGACACTGGAACAAAGAAGCTGTGGATGCTCCATGCTTGAAAGTGCTGCACGGGTCTTTGAGCAGCCTGATTTTGCAGAATATGTCCATGGGAGAGCGGTTGGAACAAGTTGATCTCTAAAGGTCTCTTAAACCCAAACCATCTATAGTATTTCCCTGATTCCAAGTTTTTATTTACAGATACCAGCCCTGGCAGAAAACAGCTCAAATACCACCTCGGCATGGCATGCATGCCAACACTAGAATATGTAACACAATTTTGAACATTATTTGTTAGATCAAGAAAGTGAAAAGCACTTTTAGTAAAGACTAAAAGGGGAGCCTCTCCTTTAAAAAATGCAACAAGAGAAAATTCTAGTCACAGACAAATGGCACAGTTAAGCTCTCCCCATGACAAAACACACTCAGCTTTAACTGAAAAACAGCCAAGATCATAGACTTCTTAGAGGAGACCTGCTAGATTTTTCATTGCAGAGCCCACATAAAGGAAAACATAAAGTACCAAAAGGACTCTTCAAAGGGCACATACTTGAATAATAACTATTTCTAGCCAGGGAGTACAGGGGGATCTGGAAAACAGCAGCAAGTGCATGCTGGTTTTGTAAACATAGGAAATGATCACTTCCAAACTTTCAGCTGCTTGAGGTGATGGCCACCCATATATGACAAACCCAGTAGGGAAGAGTCACCGTATTAGTGACACCCACAGGTATGTGGAAAGGGCAGTCATTTAGCAGTAAGCAGAGTTCCTTGGGAAGTGACAGTCTTTGCAATCACACATTCCTGGGTTACTACATTTGGCCTCTGGCTTGTACAGCACAGAGCTTGGAACCAGGAGCTCGATTATCACTGACAATGCTGATCTGGAATTTCAAGAATGGGTTGTAGTGGGTCCCAGGAAGCAAACAGCACTTATGAAGAGAAGAAGCACTCTATGCCTTTGCCAACAGAATGTTATGTTGCTCGGAGATGTTGCAAGAACATGAAAGCAGTGTGGGAAAAGTGCAAACAGAGCTGGTGCAGTAGGAACTACAAACAGAATCACATTATTAACCAGGGAGGCTGGAAGGTGTATGGAAATTCACACCACTCAGTGCCTGAAAATTTTCTTCAGCAAATTATTGAACAATTGGACTGTAAGCAGCTAAAGGATAACAAGGTAGTAGGAGAGAGTTAGTAAGTTTCTTGACAAATCAAATCATGCCAAACCAACCTAACCGACTGCTCTGATAGATTAACTGTCCCTGCTGGACGAGAGAAGTCAGCTAACCTACATATCCTGATCTTAAATAGAGCTTTCGGTGTCTTCCACATGACATCCTCCCAAGTAAACTAAATAAATCAGTATAGATCTTCACCCAGATCCAAGAAAAAACATAATAATTAGGCTTTCTTCTGATCACAGTTTCTTTCTTTGCTTAAACAGAACACTGGTGTAACAATCATTACAATAATGCCTAAAGACCATAAGAGAGATTAAACAAGATTGTACAAGACACAATACACATTCATGAAAAGACAATTCTGGCATTGCAGAGCTACAGTCTAAACAACCAGGACAGACAGGGGAAGTATTTCACCAGCACTGTCAGGGATGGGAAACTGAGGCAGAAAAAGATTAAGAGCCTGATTTTCAAATGAGCTCAGCATATTTCTTGCTGAGCTTGCTTGAAATTCTGGCCATAATCAACATCATGGAAATCACTAGATACTGAGCTCCTTTGAAAACCAAACTTCAATATGAAAATTTGGCCCCAGAGGTCTTTTGAAAATCAACATCAAGAGACTTACCCAAGGTCACCCAGGAAGTCAGTGGCAGGGCTGGGAACTGAACTCATATCTTCTGACTCCCACTCTGGTGCATAACTAATGTTGCCCTGTGTTCTTGTTTTAATTAGCTATGGGGAGATCTCAAACCAGAGTATGCTTTTGAAATGAAAGAAAAGAAAACCCTTGCAAGTGTATTCAGTCCCCTTTCAGAAGCATCAGCACAATGGGCTTCCAGCAACTCACAAGCAGGAGGGATTTCTAGCTTCTTTAACAAGTTTCTGTTTTCCTCAGAGAACATCCATCATTTGTTGTTTACTTTACATATATAAGGGGATCCACTGGCCAACCTTTTTTCTCTAATCATTTTTTTTTTAATTGCAGTATGCCTGTGACCCATACAAATATTTTTCCAGTGACAAATGAGGATAGAAAAAGGAAGCCTGCAGAGTGCAAAGGCTCCTAAGGATTAGTAGACAACCTCTGGGGCAAGGAGTGGAGACTTATGCTATTGCTTATTATTACTACATTTTTCCCTAGGTAGAGAGAGTTGTTTGAAGTGGTTTCCTTGCTAATGCAGTGGCAGAGCAAACTATTTACTTTGCATGTATATGTGGTTGCTTCAGTACCTCTCCTGCCGTTCCTGTGGAACACCTAAGATGCAGCAGTCCACAAGTTCTTTCTGGAACATCCTGATTTTCCATATTTTCCCTGGCTTTGGCATCATCCATAGGTCTCTAAGCATCTTTCCTGACAAGACTTTGATGGAGGACTACTGCAGCCATCTCAAGAACAATGAAATATATAAAATTATTGCAAAGGTAGAAAACAAGCCAAGTTTGTAACAGCTCCTTTTAGTCCAACACATTTACCTAAATCCTAGGTATGGAATTATTTTGTCAAAGACAGAATAATAGGTTAGTATTTCCATTCTTATTTTTTCCACCAAAAGCTTAAGCCTACTTTTCTGCAAAAGACTATAGAGGCTGATATGTCAGAAGAGTGCTTCAAAAGGAGGAGCAGGACATTTCCTTAAGTCTCTGACCTTGGTATGCTCTCTCTCTGTGATTACAGGTGATTGCATTCAGTGTGAATCTCACTGATAAAAGCCAATAAATTTTGCTCAGTTTTCCTCAGGCAGAAAGCTACTTGGTGGATAGAAATGGACACTATGGCTCATGCTGATGGCTGGAGATTTCATAAAAGAAGAGTTTCTGGGTTCATTATTCCCAAATTTCTGTCAAAAGAAGAAAAATGTCTTTCTTCTTTCTGACTTTCAGTCTTCTTGTACCTCTTTAGTGCTGTTTTCAAATCTGCTGTCTCCTTTGGGATATGTTTCACTTACGTTCAGAACAGAATCTTACTTCTCTGTCAAAAGCACCTTCTACTTTTCTTCTTCGTAATTTTCACTGTGTCCAGCTGCAAAGTTGTGCAAGTTTAAAAACAACTTTATCTAGAAAAGCCAAGAAACACTTCACTAAAAACAATGAAATAGTTATGGGAAGCAAACAGATGGCAGAGTGAGAGTGATTGCGTGTAAGCAGCATGTTTGTTTCTACAGATTAACTGGGTATACAGCTTTTACTTACAGAGTATTTTTAGCTTCTTTTAATCAGTAAAAAGATATTATTAGGCTTAGTTTAGCACTGGTTCAGGGATTACTAGTGTTTCTACAACAGAAGTCATTGAACAGGGAGTTTGAGGGAAGGCAAATTTTACAGGGCTCCCTTTCCGCTGGAGAGTGTCTCATGAAGGGATGGCACGAGAAAAAGCAAAGGGACACTTCGCAGTAAACAAGTTAAGCTGAGAACCACGGCTGGCAGTGGTGTCCCAGCAGAGGGGAAGTGGTGATTCCATGGAGCACCAGCACAGCTGGGTGCGGCAGCAGTCGGAAGGTCCTCACAGGTGAAGTGCTCCCAGAGCCTGCTCCTGCCTATCTGTCAGATTCTTTTTTGCCATCTTATCTGCCTCTTGTTTTACTCCACACCCTAGTATGGCTTTCTCATTGTCTCCTCTCACTTATCTTGGATCTCAAGTATTCTGGGGGAGGGTACACATCTTTATATAGTAAACAAGCAGTGCTGTTATGGCACTACACAGAATTAATAATCAGTACATAAAGTGAAACTTTTCAAATAAGCTCAATTGTCTAGAAGAGGGGATCTCTTCAGTTAATGGAAAATATTACTGAAAATCAAAATCCTGGCGCTTAAGGATAAATTGCATGCTTAAACCAACCACGACCAATGCTAAACACACAGGTCACACATTCTGGAATGCTGATTGAACAGGCTTATGGAGGATCACCCAAAACCTTTGCGAGCTGATAAATCTGAGTAATTAAGCTCTCCCTCACTGCAGGTCTCCAAAGCACATTAATCAGGTCCCCACAAGAGTAAAGTTCATTCTGGAAACAGGAATACATCTTTGACTAACTGGTTGCTTTGATTCGCTAGATTTGGTAAACTGAGGCTGCATTTGAGATACTGGTGTTGACCACATACACTGTTATATGCTGCCATTTAAGTTATGCATTCCGCTGTCTGCATACGTCCCCAGCAATAGATCTAAGTATGTACATTATTATTATCTATTTTCACTTTTGACAAGTGTGAATTTACAAGGGCCTTATGAAATACTTTCTCCTCCTCCAACAGAATCACAAATGGAAAGGGTTCCTTTTGTTTTGGTTTAGTTTTGAACTAGGGAATTTGACTCTATATTACAATCCAGACTATGAAGTGAGCTCCACATGGGCAGTACCTGCAGTCTTGCTAATGGTGTTTCACAGACATCCTGATGTTCCTAAACTAACTGAAAGATGGAAATCCCTCTTTACGTATACTGCTGTCATGCCCAAAGTCTTGAGAAAAAAATTTCTAGTCTGTTGATCATATAACACTTAAACAAAGCATATACATGCATGAAAAATCAAATACAATTAAAAATATCAAATAATACCATGCTTTTGAAGATGCAGAGGAAATTTATTTGAAATAATATAATTAGAACCCTGCTCACACTGATCTAATACCCCGAAAAAAGGATAAAAAACTGGTGTAAACAAGTAGCATCAGCACCACCCTACTGCACTCTCACTTTAATCCTGCAAACATGTCTGGCATAGGTAGCCACAGGCATCTTTTCTCATATGCAACATCATAAAGATCTAGTTATTGGATGTTTGAATATTTAAAGTGGGTTAAGGATTATACTATTGTAAAAGCAAGTCTCTAACTGAAATCTTAAGTTAGCAGTTCAACATCACAAATTTCTTTCTAAAAGTAATTGACTGTCTTGAGACAATACACAGTTTTTTAATGTGGTAACATTAAAAACATGTATTTTTTTTTTTAAATGGAGAATTTAACAATATTAGAAACTTATATTCAAATATGATTGGAAATTATGGAAACTTTCTTATCAGAGGCCAACAGAAGATTTAATCCACTGAGCGCTACTTGTCATTAGTACACAAGTAGACGGGTGAAAATGAGGAGAGTTATTAACACTTGAGAAATTAGGAAACCTTATAATCCAAGCATTATTTTACAAATTGATTTAAATACAGAACAGGAATATGTTCAGGCAGGTCTTCTATTTCAGACATTTTATTTCCCTTTGAAACAAGAAAAAGAAGAAGCAAAAGAAGACAACAGACATGTCAATGGCTATATGGGTGGGTCAGTTTTCCTGGAAAATGAATCACACTTTTCATTCAGTTTTATGAAAGCCTTGCTTCGAGCATGCCTGTAATTACTATTTGTTGCAGTGGCACACCAGTGAGCCATGCAGTCCAGTTTACAAGGATTAGGTAATTTTCTGAGGGTTTTCCGAGGTTTTCTCTTTTAAGACAGAAATTATAATGTGATTCCCTTCCTCAGCATGCAAATGGAGGCTGGGAGAGCTGATAAAGAAATTTTAGTATAGGATGGTCAGATAGGTTCTTATATTAGAACCTATTATATTGTTATAATAGTCAAACTTGCTAATTGAAAATGTACAGCAATGATCAGTATGGACTTAGATAACTAAAGCCTGTGGCCAAAGTTAGCTCTGCCTCAGAACTGGTACTACAAGGACACACAGACTAACCCAGATTATGGCCTGTCTTTGTCAGTTTTGGTATTTTATATGAGTTTATATTACTGCCATGCTCGAGTACCTGCTACGTAAAACTGAAAGTGATTCTTTAGTGGATGATTCCAGCAGAGTGCCTGGCCACTGTGTTGACAGAGAGAGCACCAAGTCAGGTGCTGAAGAGTCATACACAGTGCCTCAGCTAAGCAAAGGGACCTACAGCTGCCACTGACCTTGTAACTACTAAAGATTCACAGAGAACATGTTGATGACAGCCCTTTAGATCTCTTATATTTGGGAGTTTGATGCTTTTTTCTGCAAAAGTCTCCTACCATCAGAGGTTTAGAGTTCTAAGGCTTTTCTAGAGTCCAAAGCTCTCTTTCAAAAGACCAGAAGACAATACTGTTTCTTTCACAATATGACAGGAAGAGAAAGCAATAGCAGCAGTCTTTCCCTTTCTTTAGTAACCAGTAAGTAGGAAAGAAGTTCAGCTACTCTTGGACAGTTTGCAGCCCTACTAAGGAAAGAGACACTGACATCTGCTGAAGATAGACCATCGTGTAGCTGAAGCAACGGATGGAAAACAAGAGCCAAAAACTTTGAGAATGACTTTGCAGCTCCAAGAGCAGAGCATTCAGCTGGGAGCAATAAAGTTTTAAGTTTTTTCCTTTGCTTCCATGCTGTCTGATGTAAGATGCAGTTCCTCATTACCTTGAAAGCAGTACCAGTGCCAATATCTGGCTGCAGACCACAACCACTAATTTTTAGCACAGATTTGTATATTCTGTGGCAATCTCATTTGAAGTACAGACTTGTGTATTCATTACAGTGAAAAAAAATTGTAACAAGGGGAAAAAAGAAAAGAAGAGCTACAAAAACTACACTTGCTTAGAAAATAACTGTGGAAAATATACAGCTGAACTATACTGTGTTGACCAATAAATTCAAGCTTCTTTCTGTAGCTATAAATGCTGGAACATACTTATTAAAAATATTTTTTTTTGTTTTCAGTTTATCTGTGTTTTATACATTCAAAATATATGTCATTTAAGTAAAACTTGAATCACCATCTCATTTTAGGCTATTTCATTTGTATGTCAGCAATGATAGTGTCTTTAGAGACAGCCTAAAAAAAAAAAAACCAAAAAAACCCAAAAAACAAACAAACAAAAAAACCCACAAAACAAAAAAATCCAACAAACTATATTTACAGAATTCTGCTGATTTAACATTTTTGTCTCATAGAGACAATATATATATTTTATTTTGTCACTAGACTTTTATCAGTGAGTGACTTCAACCAGTCACATGTTCAACTAGTTTATACACATATCTTTGCTTTTCTAACCTCCCTCTTTTCACCTGGTCATGTATCTCAACATATACAGGCTGGGTGGAGAATGGGTTAAGAGCAGCCCTGTTGGGAAAGACTCGGGAGTGTTGGCTGATGTGAAGTTCAACATGACCCTGCAATGTGCTCTTGCAGCCCAGAAAGCCAAACATCTTCTGGGCTGCAGCAAAAACCCCACGGGCATCAGGTCCAGGGAGGTTATTCTGCCCCCCTGCTCTGCCCTTGTGAGACCCCACTGGGAGTGCTGTGCCAGCTCTGGGGCCCATAAGAAAAGAAGGACATGGAACTGTTGGAGCAAGTCCAGAGGAGGTCACAGAGATGCTCAGAAGGCTGGAACAACTCTCTCATGAAGACAAGCTGAGAGACTTAAGGTTGTTCAGCCTGGAGAAGAGAAGGGTCAAGGGTGACTTCACAGCATCTTCCAGTACTGAAGGAGCTACAAAAAGGCTGGAGAGGGAATTTTTACAAGGGCATGGAGTGACAGGACAAGGAGTAAAGGCTTTAAAATGCAAGAAGGTAGGTTTAGATCAGATGTTATGAAGAAACACTTAACACTTAACCATGAGGGTGATGAGGCACTGAAACAAGTTACCCAGAGAACTTGTGGATGCCCCTTTTCAAGTGCTCCTGGCCAAGTTGGATGTGGCTTTGAGCACCTGGTCTACTAGAAGGTGTCCCTGCCCATGGTGGTGGAGTTGAAACTAGATGGTCTTTAAGGTCCCTTCCAACCCAAACCGTTCTATGATTCTCCCCCTTTCACATATCTTAACAGTGAGAAGGACATAGGGCTGAAATACAATTTTTAGGCCAGAATGTACCACTCAGATTTTCACAATAGCCTACAAAATGAAGAATAATGAAGAAAAATATTTAAGTTCTCTAGAATTCAACACTAAACATGAATTTGAGAAATCATGTTGTCTGCCTGAACCTGAAGGCCTATTCTAGAACCTGGTGATGACAATAAATCAGGGATGCCTTTACAATGATGACCCTTACTTCTAACAAAGACACAGAATCATTTATTTTGCTTTGTAGAACTGTGAGTTTAGTAAGGGAATACCTGTTCTACAGCACTATTCAACAAGCAGTTCTTGAATGTAAACTCATGAGAGTCAGAAGATAAAGTGTATAAATAGAAAACCTATAGAAAAAAAGAGCAACAGCTTGAAATTCGTCTAACACATCACTTGCAAACTGACCTATAGGCACCTGAACAAAAACGTCCTTATTCACAGGGTGCTCATTAAGCAGTATTTCTTTCACTTCTGCTTCTGTGTTTCTAAGAAATCGGGACACTTACTCCCGTGTCTAAACACTGGGTCATTTTATGCCAGTAAATGCCATAAGAGTGAATCGGTATCTCTTCTCAGAAATGGTATTGCTGGTTACCTCATGCACTGAATGAAACCTTATGGTAAAGCTGGGCCTCAGATTAGAACATTAGTTATCTACAAGTCCAGAAGTATCTAGCCATACTTCATTTTTCTGTCTTCACACGAAATGTTCCAACAAATTCTGCATATGAATGCAATTATTTACACAGCCTCCTTCTGCAGACTTGTGTTAATGACAACAAAATCTTTAAAAGTAAACAGTTACAGTTACCTAAGTATTTTTGGCATGCAAGAGCATCTTAACACAAACTACTGATCTCAGATGGCTCAAGATCATTCCTGAAGTCCAAGGGAGAACTACAAAGAAAGTTAAGTATTCCTGCTGTATTTCTAAAAGCACAGTTAAAAAAGTTTGAACCTCTTCCTAACTTTTAAATATTTTTGTTCACAACACAAATTAGCATTGTTCTCAGTGATTTTCTCTCAGAGGATTTGCTCTCTGCATCCTGCCAATGGTTCTTGGCAAAACTCAGTAAGGCCATGGAACAACCTCTCTGCCATTTGTGGAGGCCTGCCAGAAGAGGCCAAACAGAAGTTAAGACCTGATTTAAACAAGTCTCAGTTTCTATACAGCTGTGATTAGATCCTTTGGTTAGTTACCACCATAAATCATATCAGAGAATTATGTTCTGGGGTGGGCAGAATGAGAAAATGGGAGGTGGGGGGTGGGGGGGAAGAATCACTATATATTTTACCTGGTGGACACACAAATCATTTTAAGTGTAGGACAAAAAAAGTGAATTCATTTGTCCTGCTCAATGGTGAAAGGCCACTTTTCTACAGTTCCAGCAAATACAAAGACCCTCTAATACTCTGTGCCCCTCTATACTCTCTGCCCTTCTATAGAAGTAACATATGACTTTGTAAGGATTCCTGGACCTCACTTAGACCAGAATATTTTTCAAGAATGATGCTACATCTGAATTAATTAAACTTCTCACTAACAGTCTGAATTAGCTCCCTTTCTTCCCAAATTTCATATTGTTAATCCAAAATTTCATACCGTTAATCCTTTATACCACTTCCAGCAGATCTGTAGTGTGAACTCACCAGAAGAAATAATGGGCAATATTAGAGTAATTTTCAGAAGAAACAATGCTGTGAAATTGTAGAGACTCAGACAGGAATCATCTGAGCCAGCTGCCTGACTGCTATGTATGTTTTGATACCAAATCGAGCAGATGTGATACAAGTCTATTTTGAGATTAAATTATGCCAAGGTACACAGTAAGAATTACAAAGTTAGCAAAATTGTGTTGTTAACGGTGATTTAAAAAATATCCAATATCAGATATTTGGCAATGAAAGGGACACCGTGGTGTCATGGGTTTGACACTCAGTATCTCCACTCAAAACAACACGTTAAATGTTTAGCGAGAAAAAAAAAAACAAACAACTTTACTCATATCTTACTAAATTATTATTACTTAGGAAGTTAGTATTTCCAAGGATTTCCTCACAAGCAGAAGCTGAGGTGTAGGAGGTTCCACATCAAAGATTATTTTAAAAAATTATTTCTGCAGGATTAGGGAAAGATGTTTTTATGTACCGAAAACTGGAATAGAATCAGCAGCAGTGTCCATGATCCCTTCTGGGGATCTTTTCTGGAACCAATTTTAGTCAATATTTTCAGTAATTACACAGAGAAATGAGAAGGCAGTGACACCTCCAAGTGTGAAGGTTCCATTAAACTCAGGTAGCCAAGAGCTGTCCCAATAATGAGGAACTACATTAAGACTTTATAAAGAAGTGGTCAAAAAGGTGGCAGAAGAGCTTCAATGCAGACAAATGTAAAGTGATTAATCTAGAGAAAAATAATCTAAACCATGCCGGCACAGTGCTGAACTCAGACCCTGGAGTTACAAATCAGGAAAGAGATCCTGGACTACTACCAGTCCTACCTGGCCACTACCAGTCCTGAGGCAGCTCAGTGCACAGGACTAGGAAGCCAAGAAGCTGATGTGCATCTCTGGCACTGGCATTAGGAACATGGCACAGGGCACCTTCCTGCCTGGACATCAGTCACTGGTGTCCCCCAGTTAGGGTACTATGTGCAGTTCTGGTTTCTGCAACACAAATACAAAGTGGAGTTACAAAAGGTACAGAAAAAGCCCACTAAAACAATGAAGGACAGGGACAAAGTGCTTTATGTGGAGAGACTAAAAATGCTGAAACCTGTAGCCTAGAATTGAGTCTGTAGAGACTGCGAGTGAACGAAAACAGGGAACCAGGCATAAGAGAAGAAAGGGGAAGGGAAGCAGATTTGGGTAAAAAGTCAAGTGGCACATGGCAGATGAATTGGGCAAGAATTAGGATGGTAAAATGAAAAATACTGTAGCAGTTGGGTTGCAGAAGAGGCGGGAGTGACAGGCATAAGCACAGGCTGGGCAGGAGAATGCCAGGAAAATCTGGAAAGGGTAGCAGGAAGAAATACCCAAGGCTGCACTAGAAGAAGATATTCTACAAACACAATATGTTTTCCCTAAGTCTGAAATGAAACTTGAAATTCCAGAACCTCAGCACTGGGAAAATCTCTCACTAACGGGTGGTCAGAAAACAACCATAAACTGTTGCTTTGCTGGTATTTCTTAGTCTTAGTTCCAGGGAACACTCAAATGTTCCACATCAGCTGATAACATGCAGGTTCAATACTAATTTATCTTTTCAATCTTTTCTGGATGGTTCCATGTGAATTAAATTGCCTGTGGTAACATATTGAAAAGAAATTTCTTCAACAATTCTGGACCTCATGCCTCCAGTGGGTTTGCAGGTATCTTCTCAAGAGGTGAGGAAGAGCCCCTTGCACTGTTTTGCTTTATTACTTGGAATGTAATACAATTATTCAAACACTTCTGGCATTTCTTTTCACAGACACATACCACCCTCACGCTCCCCTCCTGCACGAAAATAAGTCAAGCTTGCTAGTTTTCATTCTGAGTCAGAATAAAAAGCTGGATTATTTTTTTCTCAACCAATTCTAATCTTAATATATCTGAGATCAAAATCAATAAAAACCTCACAAAACCCAACAAAACAACACAACAACAACAACCACCTAATTAAAAGCAATACCAGTTCATCTGTTTCTTAAGTTTAAGTTCTAAAATTTTCCTCTTTCAAGTCTACAAGTTTTGTCTGTTTCTGGCTCAACAATACATATGAAGTGGGGTAGTGGGCTAGCAGAAGGTTGGTAGGTGGAAAAGAAGGGAGGAGTAAGGCATAACAATGAGACATATTTCTTAAGTTTTATAAGGTTATTTCTGTGACATTTCAATGAATCATTTTCTAACATCAGTAAAACTTACAAAATACTCAAGCCTGTTTATTAGCCATTGCAATAATGGATAATAAACCAAGAAGGGATTCCTTACATCCCTAAGAAAGAGTTGTCTAAGTCCACATATGCTACTTAGTATACAGTCTTCACGAAAATACAATAGCTTTTGTTCCATTTAAAAAAAATTAAAATATTAAGACTAAAGAACACCCCTCATTTTGAAAACATCTCATTTTTTCAGTTGAAATATTCATACCATTTGTGGTGAGCACTCCTTAACCCCTGTAGAAAAATGGGAAGCTCTGCATAATCCTGATAAGATCGGTTTTACAAAAGAATGTGTCTAAACACTGCTTACAAAAATTTCAGTTTAAAGGAAAGAAAGGAAAGCCCCACTGAAGGAATTGCACAAGATGTACCAATTACAAGGTATAATGTTATGACATAAGGATATGTTTTTATTTTGATTTCTGATGACCATATGAACTGCAAATGCAAGACTCCATCAGGTTGCACTGTGAGCAAGTAAATGGTGTCAGGAGGCAATAAACTCACTTCAGCCACTTTATACAGATAGTTAAGTTTATAATTTGTATTATTTTTATGAGAAGAACTGAGCATTGAAAAAAAGAAGTAACACTTGTAAGTATAAAATATGAAACTCCAGGCAGAACATTACAAAGCTATCATATTTTTTCTCTCATGAGAAAACCAGAAATTAGATTTATGCTGATGAAAACTGTGACAAATATAGTTCTATGAGCTGCTTACATACTCTTTAATAAAAAAATATTCCCAAGTAGAAAATAACACTTTCCTATAATATATATGGCTGATAGTTTCACTGAAAGCAAAAAAAACCCTGGACATTAAAAATGTTGAACTATGTAAATATATTTGTGGTTTCTCTAGCACTTAGAATGTACCCTTTTAACCTCATGTCTAATTAAATAAATGTCCTTCTTCAAGCTATTATCAAACCAAAAGTCTTCTAAGTTGATTATCTGCATCTAGACATAATTCCATTCATACTTATTCATAACTATAGTTTTGCCTTGAATAAAGAAGTATTTCATAACAGCATGTGTGATTAAATACTTCCACCTTGAAGTGCTCAACTTGGGCATTACTCTTCTGAAATACCTTGCTAGAATACTCCTTGACATGACTATGATTTCCTTTGTTTTAAAGACATGCAATTAAAAAAAATTCATCAAAATTTGCTGCCAGTCTTAAGTGCTCCTGTATGTTCACTGAGAAAGACATTATCTGCCCCAAGTAACCAACATAAACTATTTTCTGAATTTCTTTCTTCCTAAATTATGATTCATCATACTGGGGTTTTTTTGTGTTAAATTTTTATAAGTCTTGAAAACTAAAGAAGAGAGTATATGTCATATAAAAAATATTTTTTAACAGTATAACTTTCTAAAGTACATAATTTATTTGTTCTACATATTACAAAAGTCTCGAGTGGCAAGAGAAATCTATCCAGTTGCTACAAAGAGAACTACAAACTCAATTAACTACTTCTTCCTAAGATTTTAATGACTACTCATCTAAAATTCAGTGATGGAAAACATCCAATAAATTTTAGTCATAGCTACACTGTATTCACTACATGAGAGTCCTCCAGTCCTCCATTCCCATTACTATCCAAATATTTCACAATCACTTTGAAAAGATGAATGGGAAGAGCGATCTGACTTTGACAAGGCTATCATCTCCCAGGAGGATAGCTTAAGAGCTATTTATTGGTTTGACATTCTAGATACCTTACACATAACTTCATGCATCAGTTGTTCCCCAACTATTCACTCAGATTTTGCTTTGGTTTTGGCTTTTCTTCATATTAAAAGTTTCATGGAAGCTTAATTTCTTTTTTTTTTGATTTATTAAGGCAATAATTTAAGTTCTAGGCTTATTTTTTGCTTTACTTTAGCTTTTTTTCCTGTTATTTTACATTTCTTATTTATCTTTTCAGAAAAATATATTTGGGTTATTCTTTTGTAATTATCTTGGAATTTCTGTCTATTTCTTACACTGACATTTCAAAAAAATAGAACACAATTACATCAGACTACATTAACTCTATGAAAAAGAAACTCACTCATTTCTGCATTTTTTTTGCAGAATCTAAATTTGGGAGATTAGTGCTTGTCCATAAATTCTCCAGGAAGTTCTGAAAAGAAGGAAAGCTAGTGAGTTTCTAATACACATAATTTAGGGTTCTGCTTTTAAAAACCAAGTGCATTTAACTTTTGTACTTGAAGCTAAATTAAGTTTTTATGTTGGTTTTACAGATTTTGAATTTATTTACTTGCATCTTCTGAACAACTACAGTGGAGCACATGAATATTTTAAAAACATCACCCTCTCCTGAAGACAACCCGTCACGTGCATTATGAAACAGTCCTTTGATTATACAGGTTCATACTTTTTAAAAAATACAACATAGCCTGTGTTATTGTCAGTACAAGAAGGCTGCAGAGCAATAAATAGATCAGTCTAACATTTCATTCTATCATTGTGACTCACTCAGTGTGTGGTTCGGTGTCTCATTCACTAGAGACACCAAAACCAGAATTACACAAAGACCCATTTCCTTCTGGGCTCTTCCATGGCAATAATCTGAATTCCAGATGCTGCACTGACTGGTGGGGTGACCTTCAGAAAATCACTTTCCCTTCCAGTGTCTGAATTTTGCCACTTAAGATGCCTTTGTTGGTAAAACACATGAAGACCTAGTGATTAAAAACGTGGTATATATGCAGTAGTAATTAAGTAAAAGCCAATTATCTTGTACTTCTGGTGCCCAATGAGCCATTGACACACTCACCAGTCTGGGCACAAGGACCCATGACAGTGACTACTGGCTTTGGTATTATGTGACTACCAAAGAAGTTATCTTCTGTATAGATGCTGAAATACCAGATTAGAGTGAGCAAATTCACCAAGAGGTAAAGAGGAGCACTAAAAGCAATGGACTCCTGAATATTCATTCATCCTTCCCTTTGTGTTCTCAGTGAAACTGCTGACAAGGAACTAATTTTACTACTTTTTTTTTTCCTGTTTCCAACTTCTAAAGAAACTCAAAAATATACTCAACATATTTAATGGAGCTGTATGTACAACATAAAGTCAAAAATAGAAACAGTAGCAGTGAAAGAAAATAACCAACTAATGGGGCTTATTGCTGGTTCTCATCTAAAAAGCCCAGCTGTGTGTGGACTCACAGTGGCAACGGTGATGGACAAAGGTGCAAGAGGGAATAGAGAAGCAGGAACTTGCACTGCTGCCACTCACTACACCCTTACAGAAGATGATCTTTTTGCATGAAAATATATTCTGTAGTGCTAATACTTTCTGAATCATAAAATGACAAAATTTCTGCTAGAAAGAGGGACTGCTGGATATCAAAGAGGGCTGGTATTACAAAAGACTCGGAAAGGATGTGAAACCTCACTTCCAAGTACTTATGAAATAAAGCATGCTTAAAGAAACTTCTGCTAAAAGTGAGTAAATAGCACATGATTATGCTTTGCTTCTCTATTTTAATATAAACTCTCCAGTCTAATAAGTTGATTTCAAGTGAGAAATTATTTCTGTGACGCTTAGTGTTCTGCCTTACAATTTCTTACAGTATACCTTTAATTATTTAATTTAGATTTGGACCTTCCAATCACTATTTTCCACCTTGTTTTCAGAATATGACTTCAAAATAAGACTCCAAGTGTGCAATAAAAATTACTTACTAAAAAAAAAAAATAGTCCCTTTATACCACACCTCCTCCTTCAACCACTGCAATATAATAAAAATGAAAAAAAAAAAAAACAGAAAGAAAACAAAACCAACCCTAACATAAATTAGTAAGAGCTGTCAATACTATTCCCAAGAAGTGTCTTGAAACAAGCATCAATCTTGTTTCAAAGGAATAGCCTGGGTCTTAGAAGATCTGGGCATTATTAAGTGTAACATTTGGAGTTGTGCTTTACAAAAATTAGGAAGATAACTGAAATTTTTCACTGTTCTGCATCTATAGTTCATTCTGAGTAGCAATTATTTCTTACAAAACATTTGTGCAGCACCCAGTCTGATGGGATATGTATCTTAATTAAGATGGATAGAATTTATTCCTGTGAAAACTGTGAATGCATACATAAATATGAATAACACAGCAATGGGAACAGATTGGTGGGTGGGGAGCAACTTGAAAATGTATGCAATAAGAACAACAAAGCAATCACTCAAAAAATCCCTCCAAACAATACTGATTTGCCTAACTATGCTAACAGCAAAATACAGGTAGGGGGCCTTAGTTTCTACAACTGAAAATGCAAACAGGCACATGAACAGTGCAGAACTCAGTGCTACTGACATTGGTCATAGCACTGAGTTCTGCCACAAATATGTGCAGCATTCATAGATTTCACAGCAGAAATCAAGATACTGAATTATTTTCCTTTACTTTTAATGTAAGTTACATCCAGCTTTTTAAAAGTACAGCATTGTTTTTCTCTCTGTAACCCTCCTGTTTTTTTATTGCAGCAAACATCTACAAATGTCAGTTAAAGGTTCATTTATTTCCTTGCTGATTTCCTGTAAAACCTGTGACTCAGCAAGTCATCTGAACCTGTTACTCTGTGTACTGAGAGGACATCGAACACTTTTGCAACTGTGCTCCAGCTGCACACTTTCCACCTCCTTTTTCTGTGAGCAATGCAAAAGTCATCGCTGAGCCTGGGCTGATCATTACCCTGTGACTAAACTGAGCCCTGCATGTGTGAGTGCACGCACACTCTCTGCTGGAGCTATTTGCCTTCTTTATTGACTAGAAATGCAGCTACTTTTTCTCTGATCACAACAGTAGAATGCTTTCTTTTCTCATAATAGTTCTGATGTTCACTACACTCCTGAGTGATTCCCTTGAATCACTGTCCTGCAATAATTCTTTCTGAATTACATCAGCTTTTAAAAAAATGCAGATATCTTCTCTAATGCAGCCTGGAATGATTCAAATGTTAATTTTTTTAGTATTTATTAGAAATATTTGTAAGATCCTCCTTTTCACATACTTATGATGAACCTCTTCAGTCCAAATGGCCAGCTATTTAGCATCACAGACCTAGGACTAAAATCATTTCACTCTTAAATGAACCTTTCTCACATGACTTCCTCCTATTTGGTCTTTGAATTTCTAAAAAGGTTTGGCTTCTGGGTTTTCAGAATATCTTTTGTTTCCTAATGTAACTATTTCTAGAAGCTACTTATAAAGTTTTTTGGGGTTTATTTAAGGAGGCATTCAAAAGACATACTTTAATTTTGGGGTTCAATATTGAATTGCCCTAAATTTCTGCATTTAGGATAAAGAGAGTGCTTCACTATGTAAGTTTAAACAGAATCTACTTGAATACTGTAAAGCATATCTCTATCCAAAATAAGATCGTGCCCTCTAATTTATTTTGTTGGCATGATTTATCACTTTACAAGCCTTTCTTCTATTTTTCATTTCCAGTCTAGATTTCTTCATATGGGAAAGTATTTTTGTGCTTTTAATAGTTTTTCCTGCCTCTCTGAACTCTAACTGCCTTCTCTTTGAAGATAAAATCTCTCCAGAGTTATACCGCATTCATGGTAAGGATTCATAATTTGTATATAATCTCTCGCCTTTCTCTATTCATTTTTTATATGATCCTTTTCCTTTTGCTGTATTGTGATGAACCTGATTTTGGGGACCCAGAAAAGAAAGCACTCATTATTTGGGCCCTTCTTATCCCTTTGTTAGTATCAAATATTTAGTAACAAAACATCTTGCTGGAGACGTTTGGGCTGAAATTATTTCTGCTTCTAAGGAGCTTGGGAGAACAAGCCTGCGATCGAGACAGCTTTATACAAGGACCCATGTGTATTGCTGGGACCAGTTCTTGGGAAGGTCAGAGCTCTCCTCCACAGAGTTATTCTAAAGAACACAAGTGCAGAACAACAAAACCATCTGACTGTAACATCTACTTGACTTCATGAGCTGACTCTGTCTTGAAGTGTATTTTATAATGACTTAAGTAGAAAAATTTCTGGCAGAAAAGAACTTAATTTCTCCTTCTGCAATACCTTGATTTTCTGTACCATGTCCTTTGGAAGAGGAGACTGCTGGCTGCCAAGGAAAAGCCCCTTATTCCACTCCTTGTGCTTGTGCCAGGCTGTGGAATCCAGCTGACACTTCCCAGATGTCCTTTGGGCAGACAGGAGGCTATGAGTTCAATCACAACTGTGAGGACTTGAAGTTCTCTTCTCTGTAGGTATTACCCCAAAATCCTTCTGTGCCAGCTTGAATTGATCTATGGTATGCTTAATATAGCTCTCACAGTTTTCCTACTCTACTCCAAGTATATATATATTTTTTTTTTTTTTAACTTAGTAAGTTATTGCATTATGCCTTGACCCTCAAGTCACCTCAGACTGACTCTCTTTCATGACAAAGTGTGTTACTTATTTCCATTTAATTTTTCCTCTCCTGGTACATATTTAATCGCTTTTTGAAATAAAATGCTTCTGGTGTGGCATAGAAAGGGGCTTAATTTTTCCAAATCTGATAAAGACTTTATTAAACACAACAATTTCAGATTTTGTGCCATGGGTCAGGAGGCCAGACTAATTCCATAGTCAATAGTACTCTATTGAAATTATTCTCATGCTTAAACAATTCAACAATGTTAACTTGTTCACAACCTGAACAGAAATACTTCTAAGGCTTTCTCACAGCTTTATAGGTTCTGGCACCCTAATTCTGAAAATTATGCCTCTGTTCATTAGGGCTAAGTTTCCCTTGCACAACTGTACTCCTGGTCAGCAGGCATTTTACTGGGGCTCCTTAACGCCAAAGTTACTGTGCAACAAGTACTCTCCATGCTTATGTTCTGCTTTAAAGTGTGTCAAGTGACAGACTAATAGGGGAAATAAAGAAACATTATGGTTTAAAAAAAGGTGATTTGAAAGAAAAGGTATTAGCTTGTGACAGAAGAGAAGTTGATTCTGACTCTGTTCACAAACACTTCTGGAAGCTACTGTACTAATCACTTCAATTTACATCCACAAAGAGAATAATATGCCTAACGTCCAACAAAACTCCTGACAGTTAAAGCCCCCCTAATTTTTTTTTTTTTTGAAAGTAAGTCTTCCTTTTCTGGGTCTCCAGTATCCATCCACAAAATAGGCATTACTATAAAACAGTGTTTCTTCTGAAGCAGCTCACATATTCCAATTAATATCCACAGTATATAAAAACCTAGACAGTACTGGCTGTGTGTCGTAACTCAAATAGAGAGGAAAAGAGGCCTAAGAAATACATTTCGGTCCCAAAGCTGTACTTGTTTTTAAAATAAAAAGTCCCAGTGTCTCAGCAGTCACAGTTTCTCTGACACACACTGCTGCACTAGGAAGATTCTGGAACAAAAACCTTAGTGACTCTTTTAGGATGGAAAAAAGACTACCAGCAAGGGTATAGGAACCTACCCTTCCTTTAAAAAATTAATAGAAAGAAGAAACATTTCTACATTTGAAACAGAGTCAAAGATTTTCTGCCAAAATATTGCTGTCATTAAGTTTTATGCATTTGATTTACTTCTGCTTCCTGCTGCTCCTATTTAA
Organism: Bombycilla garrulus; assembly: GCA_013400315.1. Taxonomy (NCBI): domain Eukaryota; kingdom Metazoa; phylum Chordata; class Aves; order Passeriformes; family Bombycillidae; genus Bombycilla; species Bombycilla garrulus. Next base: position 1,713,985 of record VXBU01001993.1, read on the forward strand.
ACTCTCCTTTCCAGCAGGCATGTAATCAAAAACATATTGTGTTCCAACAGCTTGCTTGTCATGGCTATTTATAGGAAATAATTACTGATAGAAACTTTAAGAGAAAAATAAAGTCCTACACATGCAATTATTTGGAAAATACTGATCAAATTCAGTTGCATCAACACTTCACTAGGAGATCTGAAGTTCAAGGCAGAATTGAGTCACATTTCATTTATTTTTAGCTCCTATTTCACATTGCCTCACTAAGAATCTACAGTGCATTTGAATCCTAGCATGTCACAGAGATGTGAAGCTAAGAGACATTTCTGCAGCATCAAGTTATTTCATTAGGTAATAAAAAAGTTTTCTTTTTATGAACTCTCATATTGGTGAGAGCACTTGTCATTTGTCAATTTATTTACCATCTATTCAAATAAACAGTGTAAAATGGGTCTTAGGTTCGATGACACCACAGGTTTTTGAGAAGATATTCCTTGAAGTTCCTTGGAAATTTCATGTTCTGCTTGAAAATAAAACGTGCTTGTTAAAAGGTTCAGTAACAAAAAATGGAACAAGTCACCATGTATGGTGTTCAACAGTCTGCAGAACAGATGGGAGATTTAAGGCTGCAAGACTGCAAATTAGAGCACCCAAACATTTTCAAGAAACATTAATACAGCAAGCTTTTGACAGCACCAAACCCCCTTATTTTAAGGTCTTTCAAGACTTAAACCTCTAATTTCATGACGAAATTGTCAATTGTATTTTTTCAAGCTAACTGTCTCAGTACACTAAAATTGTAATGAGAGACAATGATTTAAGGAGCCATGACAACAGATGGCTGGAGGGCAGGTACTACGAGTACATGTGCCTACAGATGGAGCAAATGAAGGTTTCATGTATTAGATACCCTGATGTGAGGGAAATGGATACCAGCATGAAGAACTCCAAAGAAACAGGCTGCCAGAATCCACTTCATTATTAAGAGATGGTGTAACCCTATGGTTAACCAGTTCCTCTGGTAACAGTTAGTATAAGGAATCCAAACCCGAGTCCTATCCACTAAGGTGCACAGAAACTGGAGAGCAGCTGTGTTGGTCAATCAACAAATTACAGGCAACAGGAAAGTCCATCTGTCCATCAGAGCTCTGATGCATAAGGTATATGCTACTCTTCTCTTACCAGCAAAATAAACCACAGACTACAAATTGGGTAGTGATAAAAATTACATCCAAAAAATAGCAATCCAACAGAAGATTTTCTGTCAATAGGACAAGGTCCTAAGAACTTATGGGATTTTTAGCATCTCTTTGTAACTTGTGAACACATAGTTATTAAATTAACCGGGAGACAAAAAATAAACTTCCCTCTATCAATGACCTTCACTCAGCAGCAACACTTAAGTTTTTCCAGGGTTGAAAATAAGGCAGCTTTAACACAGTCAGCTGGCAATATTCCCCAAGTATTACTTCATGGGAGATGCTGAACTTACAGGTTCTTCTGTGTAAAGAGAGATACATCTGTATTTCACCAGCATACTGATGAGCCTCTTTTCTAAATTCTAAAGTGGTGGCTCTACAAAACATCATAATAAGCTACCTGTGAGACAGAATATGGCCTTAAGGACTGCTGCATTTCAAAACAGTTGATGATGACATAGAGTTGTCTGCCAGCACCTGTTAAGCCTTTCTCAGAAGTGCATGAAGAGCAAGAAGAATAGCCTCCAACATATCAGCAATGTCCCTCAGTTACCAAAGCAATAAACCACAATCAAACGTTCTTTTAGCCATTCAGCAGAAATGCGATGATGAGGCAACCTAGATCTGAGAGTGAAGAAATTAAAGCAGACAAAGCACCTAGTACAAAATACACAGCAAAGCCAAACTTGGCCCACAGCTTTTCCAAATGCCCCCGACAGGCAAATTCAAACAATTCTTTACTCTTTTTTTCCAAATGGAAGAAATCTTGTATCACTGAAGTAAAAAGCAATACTCTCCATTTAACAGTGCCTGTAATTCATCTGCAGGAAATTAACTGCCAGGCTTTAATGCATTTTTCCTCTTGAGTAATACTTGGAACATTCATCGACTCTATAGCAGTTTCCCAGTATTTCTGTTTAGTTTTCCTCTTGGCAGTTAAACATTGCAGCAGCTTCTAAGTTGCTACATTTATTTACATTTTTAATAACAGAATAATAAACTTTCTACTTCCCCTATCTTGACGGCCTTTTTTCGGTCTGAGCTCTTCATGTTTCCTTCATGTTTCTGCAGCTGTTACTAAGTGAGAAGCAGCTTTGGATCGTTTAGAGTATTCTACCACTTTCTGCTTAAGAAACATGATTCTAGGAACAGACAAGAAAGCTGTCAGGAGATTATTTCACAGATGCACTTGGCATAATGCAAAACCATTTTTAGCTGGCAATAGCTGGAATAAATATGTAATACCACCAGAAAAAAACCAGCAGGCTTAGGAAAAAAAAATGATGACATCAAGAGTAAGCAACGGCACTGCTAAACTCTGTTTTGGTGTTCATCATGTCCTTCCAGAACTTTGCACATATCTCAGTTCTGTTTAGCTCTACAAGTCCACAGTCCCTTCCATGAGGCACCAAATGCACAGGCGAGAGGAGACTTAACAGAACAACACAGGCACTGACGTAAGGCTATCGACAACCCGGGCCAGTGTCACATCGAGCTGTGCAGATTTATTGCCTTGTTTTACCTATCAAACTCCACATTTTATAGGGCAATAAAAATATTTCCTTGATTACGCAATAGGTGGGCATTCAGTTTTGCTGTTTACATCGGGAATTTGCTTATGCTCCCGTTTCTGTTGTGTTAACAATTATAAGACTCACAAGACAAAGTATAGAGAACAGATATTTTGATGTAGAAGAAAGATTCAGCTTATATATAATTTAATTAAGCACTTTTGCTTCAAATAAGAGGCTTATTCACAGTGCTGTAAGAAGAGATTGAAAAAGTACACTGTATTGTGTGAATACAGAATCCATAGCTAATCCTATGTAAATGCACTAAAGTGAAAATTCCAGAACTAGTAAAAAAAGTGCATTTTCTTTTGCACATCACATTCCATTAAGTATTTGTACTGTAAGCTGCTTGGAGCAGAGACCTGACACTGTTAATTAGTCTATAAGAACCATGTACATTAAGAACCACATTTAAGACTTCTTTTCGAAGTTTAGAGGAACAGATTTCATTTTACAGTTCTGCTATGAATTAGAGGCTAAGGAACAGAAAGCAAAATTCCGTTTTAAATAATGTAACTGATTACTTGGGTTTTGTTTTCATGATTTTTTAAAAATTTGTGATTTACCTTCACTTAAATCATAGGAAAGCAGTTTTTGAGGTTAAATTTTGAAAAACGTATTCACATCTAAAAATCTCCAGTCTCTTCCAGCTACACTACCTGCCTAGTATCTGGAAAAACATTCAGGATCACATGCTCAAGACATATCCTGAATCCAGGATTCACAATTTCTAGTCATTAAGGGGTAAAAAAAATCTCCTAGAGGAAAAGCTTTTGTTAAATCAAACACTTGATTGGGGTCTACAGAAACAGTAATTACTGGAATACTACATTTTGGTGAACTTCGGACTATATGTATTTCTTCTTAGAGAAAACAGCATAATTATAAACTTCCTTAAAACTCAAGAGGAAATTAAAATATTCCAGGTGGCCAAATTCATAAATAACTTTAAAAATTATTTTAAGAACAAATAATAAAAACCATGAATACATTCTATACTTATTGTTCCTTCTATTCTGCTGACCACACTGGCTCTTTCAATAGAACTCAAAAGGAGCCAATCCAAAAGGGCAAAAAATGCAATTGGAAAAAAAAAAAAAAAAAAAAAAAAAAAAAAAAAAAAAAAAAAAAAAAAAAAAAAAAAAAAAAAAAAGAAGAATCAGACTGGGTACACATATTTTAAAAAAATCTGACATTGTGTAAGTTTATAAATCAAAATTAATTGTTGTTTAATAGTTTTCACATGAGTTACTTCCATACCCACAGCAGAACACCAATTAAAATGTTCCAACTACAATATGCCTTTGTCCAGATATTTTCTTCTGAGATTGTTAAGAGGCTAAAATAGCACGGAGCAAATGCCAGAATCTTTGATGTAAAGGTACATTCATGATTCCTTATGTCTTGAAATCAGCCTCTCCTAGAAATGTAGAGTCTCCATACAGATGTGGCTGCAGCAAATAAGGCTCTGTTCTAATTTATGATTAGAAAGGGTTCCCATTCCTGCAGTTTTGACCACATTCCATTTACAGTTTCCAATCCATTCCTTCTCAAGCCATTCCAGCATTATCTCTCCCCTGATATCACTTGTTTGCCAGAACTGCAGCATTTCAGATTCAAACCCAAACACTCCCTGAGGGAGCTGAATACCCTTTATTCCTATGAACATGTATCATTATGAATACAAAACTATCATGAACAAAAGCATTTTTCAAAAGCAAGCTTTGAGTGTATTTTGCTACAGCAAATAGAGAGCTATTGCAAAGGCAAGTATTTTGAACAATAGCTGTCTGCACACCTGGGAAGTTCACAGTCAAACCGCAGGCAATTAGCAAGTACAGAATGTAATGCTCCTTTAAAAATCTCCAAATACTAATATGGACAATTAAATATAATGGCCTTTTATGTAGATATATATTTGATCAGACTGTGTAAAACACTTGTGAATTTTTCAATACTGAAAGTTCCATTTCTAGTGTAGTACCATTTACAACACCAATCCTGAAATGCTATTTACTACTGTGGTGCTTTGTGCACCCATGCTACTAAAAATTATTTTAAATAATATTTAAAATATTTAAAACTAACATTTCTCTCTTCAAATTTCCAGGGTAAGACACCGTTCATCAACAGGCTGCAGGTCAGTGGTTTTCAGTCTGTGGTCTGTGATGCTGTAGGGTTTAAGCAAACTTATCCTTGTGAGGCTTAGACTTGCTCTTGAAGGGCCAACAACTACAATATGTGAAGCCTGAATTTGAATTTGTTAAAGATAAATTGTTAAAGATAATTGTTAAGATAAATCACACCTATATTAACAGGATGAGGATCTATAGACGAGCCCTCCCAAAAAAAGAGAAGCTGTTTAAAAGATGACAAGCATCCTGGATTTCCCTTAATACTCTCTTCATTACTTAGTCCATATCTTCTACTGGATTTACTAGCTTCTCAGGCTGACTTATGGGATGGGCATAGTCTTTTGCTTGTCAAAAAAAAATGTCACTGCCGTTGCCTATTTCCGCTTCAACAAATGGGAAGAGATCACTGTTCTCTGAAAAAGGACTAATTATAATATTCTCTACTGTTAAAATATGGATAATCTCTGACCTCTAATCTTTCAAAGTGCTACAAGAGAATTATTACTGATCATCACAACTAGATGCTGTACCAGCCTCACATTTTGCCTGCAGATACTCAGGTTTTACTGCCTCTTTTCTGTTACACCTGTGAAGAAAAACCTAAAACACTGTACTGTATAGAATGCAATAAAATAGAAGCACTTGAATTAAAAAAAGATTAATTACTAAAGAAAAAGAGAGATATAATTTTTTTTAATGTCCCAAGTAAAGCCATCTGACAAATCTAGTATCAAATTAATTAAATTGATGGTACTTGGTTCTCAAAGTATGCACAGTGTTTCAGCAGTTTCATCAGAATTGCAGTTTTAGTAATACAGTAAGATAGGGCTTACGATTTTCCTAAATGATACCAACTTGGACTGAAACTGACTGAATTTCAGCCAAAAAAGTACATCCAGGCACCAAAATCGCAGAGCCAAGGAAAATGCAATTTCACCTCCTAATTGTGACAACTTGTTCTTTGGACAGCTCCATTACCCATCTATGCTGCGACCTGAAGTTGAGCCCAAGCGTAGGGTCTAAATTTTTGTCTTTCCTATAAGGTCTGTCCATTTTACTCAGCACTGTATTTCTGAAAAGCCAACACATTTGCTTCTGGGCTTAGCAATATTGAGATGTAATCTAGATTCGGCATGAGTCCAGAGAGAAGAAAGGAATATGATCATTTCCTTACCTAAACTAAGTGGACTAAGTGAAGAAAGAAATCTTCTGATCAAAGCAGGATAAGATGGAAGCCTTCAGGAGGAAAGGGGAAGATTAGGAAAAACAGCTTGAGGGGGATGGAATGAATAGAAGAACGGGTAGGGTAAGGAAAAGAGAAGTCAGGAAGGGAGTTTCCTCATTCCAAATTTAGAAAAGGAGTGATTTGAGATGACCTATGAAACCTGACGCAAGACTGCAGTCTGCTTTGCATAAACCCTGAAGTCAGTGGGAACTATGTGCCACGTAACAACTCTGATACCATGTCCTGGGTTACTCAAAAGCTATCCAAAACATTTATGTTCATCTCTCTGAATTTCAGTTTCCCATCTGTCAAGTAGGAATAATAATAATCCTCTCATATGGATAATGTAAAAACAAATTCATTAATGTCTGTGCAGATACTGTAATAATGAGGATCATAAAAAAGCACAACAGAAATACTAACTCTGCATTAAGAACAAGGTTTAATTAGACTGTAGTAAACAACAAATGGGACTTTTCTTCTCTATGTTTATATCTTAGCAAAATGAAATCTTGGTATTTAAGAACTCACATACTGTAAGCAATACCTGTAAGAGCAGTAAGTAAAAGGCACTGACCATACTGCCAAGAATGTAGGGAATATGAAATACTGGACCAGAATTGAGAGGGAAAAGTAAACTGTGACTATGTAACTTAAAAGCTATCTGATTGCTTACGTGAGGGAGAAGTAGGAATGGATAAAACAGTAATTTAATTCAGACACTTTTTAAGATTGCCTTTGCAGCTTTCATAATTGCCTTTTAACTCCACATTATGTACACACACAGAGTGTGTGTGTGCTCATACTGACGTTCATTCAGGCCCTCACAAATCTTCCACACGGACACTGTGCGCACCTATATATATATATATATATACATATATATAAGCCATTTTCAGTTAAATCTATAAAACACATCTAGAACTAACATATTCAGTGCTACTACATAATGATGTTAACTAATTCACTTGTAGCATAAATTATTCATGTACAATACCAGCTTGAAAATGTATTTTTCAATTCTTCTGAACTTAGCCTAATCTTAAAACAACAAATGATGAAAGTTCAAACAAAAGCTAATTTTATTTAATGAACTAACCAAGGAGGTATTGTGAAAGTATTGTGCAACCAAATGCTAAGCTAATTAGTGTGAGAACAAATAACTGTTGCCATAGTTACTGGACAGTGTTTTCCATAATCACTTTTATCTCTTCAATAAATCTTTATGATGCAACAAATATAAAAAGTTGACTGTAAAATGACTATTATGTTTTGCACAGCATTTAGTTATGAGTGATCTATCATTGTACTTGTGTTCTCATGTTTGTCAGAGGATAACAAAAGACAGGTATTTGCTCAAGTTAACAGGGAAACAAATACATCTATAGCTTGGCTTCTGGACTGCAGTTCAGGTTGTTGACTTTTAGCATAGATATTTTTCTTTTTCTGCATCAAACACATTTGTGTTGATTTATTTATCTTTACACAGTAAAATATCAAGAAGGCTGGGTTGTTCGCTCTTTTTCCCTCATTGGTGTGTTATACTTTTATGTTAGTTCACATTAGGTGATGCAGTGAATTCTACAGTAACTGAAAGCTAAAACCAAAATTTGGGTCATAAACAAGTGATCATGAAAGCAGACATCAAAAGCATATATCACTGCTGAATGAAACAAACTCCTCTTCTCTGACTGAATGCCCCCAGTAAGGGAGCACAGTCTGTATTATGCTATAGATTCCATGACTGGCTTCTGCAAAAAGTGTCCTGAACTAATAAATATTCTACGCCTTAGACATTTTTATGTCCACAGTCACACCAGTGGATTCATGACTAAATCTAATGCCTGGAATAATCTCAGTTTAAAAGGTCTTGTGAAAATACTAGTTTTGACTGTATTATCCGGCAAATTCCAGATAAAAAAGACAAATAGGGATGCCACAGAATATGCTATCTATTTGGAATTTTCCAAATTCAGCATTTGAGCATAGATATTGAAATAAAATCGCTAATATTAGAAAATTAATGTCTTTTAGACATTTGTATTGAATGGCATTTCTCTGCTTCTCTGATACCTTACAATTCCATGTAACTCCTGCTATCTCACATAGATGTTGCAGCAAGTCCCACAAACCATATGTAGCTTCAAATGTTTCTGTCTTAAATTCATGAGTAATTGATTATCAGCTAAACCCAGCCACAAACAGAATGTTGACCGATTTCGTATGTTTAATAAAAACACCTTGTGCAGTCATACACCTTTTTTTCATGTCACCTGTATAGTTCTGATTTTCTGATGAGTTCCTGGAGGGGAAAGGGACTTCTCAAAAACAAAACCATCTCATTGTGCAAGGTGTTCCAAATGTGCAGCTCCAGAGGCAGGAAATCTGGCCACTGCAAGGTTCACAAAATTCAAAGCCATGTTACATGAGAGAGGCTCTGTTGCCTTTATAGTTCTTCTGACTGTCCCAACAACAGACTGTAGGTGTTCCAAGATTGGGAATATAGCAGCCCAGAGAGGCAGGAAGGAGGTCTCACAAGGAGAGGCTGTATTAGAGCAGTCTTAGGGTTCCTGAAGCTGAAGTGCCATTCCTGACAGTTTCAAAATGTTTACATAAACAAGAACATCACAGTTCAAGTCAACACTAGGAGACTGTGTGGCATTTCAGAGCAACAACTTATCCATTTTTTCCCAGCAAGTATTTTCACAATTTTGAATACATAATAAATTCTCTATTTTAATCAGTTCAGCAAACAAAAATCATATTTTTGGCTATTTTCACCATATCTGTCAAGCACAAGAACAAAAGAAATTAGGTAGAATTTACAACCCAAAGAAATTTCAGTTCTAAAATAAGCCCTACAAAAAGTTGCCCTGATTTCTATTAAGTTTAGATCTATGCAGATTCCACAATGTTCTTTAAACTTTGCAGGTCAAAACACCACCACTGCTCCCTGAAGAAACAGCACATCTCACAGAGGGTATGACTAGCAAAGGCCATCTTCACATTTCACTGATTTTTGCTGCTCCTATTGCCCTCCAAAAGTCTCATGCTGCCTGTACAGCTCAGATCCGAGCCTAGAACTCTGTGCCATTTGTCTTCCTGCTTCTTAGCTGCATCAGAATCTAATGTATTGTATTAAGAAAATAAACAAGATGCATAAAAAAAACATGTGATCAGATGGTTAACAGAGGAATCAGGTAACTGAGAAGACCCAGCATAAAAATTAATCACTTACAAAATAAGACTTGAATACAGCAAAGAACAAAGAGGAAAACAGTTCCACAGTAAAGAATATTTTTAATAGTGCTAAAAGGGACTCTAAATGCTGAATTTTGGATCACATGTCAATGACTCATGCATTCCTGAATAATTTTTTCCTCCTTTCTAATTCTTCCAGGCCAGAAAGAAGCTTCATATTAATTTACCTAATTTTGAATGCTCAACTTAAACTGACCTTTAGCACACTTTTCAGTGTTTCTGCAACAAAGCCACCATCTGGACATCACTGTCTGCACTGTCACTTCCTAAAACTATTTCTCAGATAGAAAATAAAACACTGTATCTGTTGCAAGGATAAGTGTTTAAAGAGAGAAATGGGTTAATTACATTAATGTCACCTTGTAACAATGAAATTTTAGAAAGGTAAAAAGCCTTGAACAAATAACCAATAATACATGCTGCTAGTAGCCTAAATAAATCCTCACAGACTTTACTCGTGGCAAATGTGTTTTGTTATAGAAAGGAAGAATTGTATTGCAAGAATTGCATTCATAGGAATTAGAGTGTCAACTTATTTTACATCAATTCTGTACACTGATTGAGAACATTCATTGTTTTGTCCAGGGTATGCTGGAGATGGAGACACTGTAGCCAATAAAACTTTTTTGGGTTTTCTTTTAATATTCTTCAGCTTGTTCATTTGACTACAAGACTGTGCAGATCTCGTGCTGTGATGGATTTTAGCTTTGCTGGTATTAAACTGCAAAGTATTCAGTGTATTACACAGACATTTCACAAGTGAAAAAATCCAGTCTGCATTCCCTGTGCATGGGAGCACATTTTGTGCTGTGAGCTGTGATGCACTTCTCAAAATATTTTGATGTTTTTTGCTTCTTAGAACATTTAAGTGCACAAAGTTACACGGACTTACACAGTGCATCTCAGAGACTGCATCTCGATTTCTTCATACATCACACGGACCTTGATTAAACTTTTGAGCACCAGCTTGTAGGTGATATTGAAACTTGTTTCTCCAGTAACCTGACAGAACAAAATCCTTTTGAACCCAGATGATAGGACTGGATAACCTCTGCCAATACAAGCCATACCATGCTGCCAGACAGCCCTAGGAAGCAGAAAGCCCATTCAGTGAGCAAAAGAGGTGAAGTGAGAAAAAAAGTTGAATAGTAACTGAAAGAAGGAGTTCAGACTTCAGTGGCTGAGGAGATTATTAGATTTAGGTCAACAGTCTCACTGGAATGATTCCTAAACTTTTCTTTCATAACATCACTTCTAGGATTACAACCCTATTTTCACTGCAACTTTTAATACTGTTCATACTTCCAAATCTTATCTCTTAATAGTATAAGTTTTCATAAAATTTTATTAAGTTATTCTAAAGCATTAGACACAGAGAAACAAAATAGACAAGTCCTAACTGTACACACCTGCATCACTTGTTTAATGGACTTTCCCTTGAATTGTATCAGTGTAAATGAAAAGGAGGACAAGGCTCTGCATCTTGTAGATAAATAGAAAACATTTTTGTACCATTACATAAAACTCACTTTGCAAAAGACTTCTAAAGGTTTTTTTTTACTATTTTACTTATTTCCTTGTCTGATTAGCTTTTAACAAAATGTAGATGTTTTCCTTGACCTATTTTCAAAGCTAACTAATCCCTAAATCCCCCAGTTATGCAATCCTGAAGGATTAAAAGTTTGTCATTAAAGAGTCTGGATTTATTTAGACTGAATAAATGTCAGTGGTTTACATACAGTTCATTGATTAAACTACATTCATAGAATGCTGGCTCTTGTCACAGGAAGTCTGCCAAAGTAGCTCTGTTTAGATGTACATAAGCTTCTGCTCATAGTTAAAACACACAAAATATTAGCGTGCAGTGCATCTTGGAAGAGAATGAGGCTCTTTTTATATATAACACTTTTTACACCTCTGCAGAAGCATTACCATAATATAATATCTATATTGCAGTACTACCTGAATGCCACCCTGGTCAGAAAACCCCTGTATTATGTGAAATTACAATCTCTGCTCCAAAGCAATCAACCTAAAGGGCAGGATAAACCAGGTGGAGGAGATAAACAAGTGGGTTGATCTGGGGATGGTGGCAAGGACGGGGTAACAAATAATAGGATACACAGGATTTGCAGCCAGTGAGGAAGAACCCAAACGTGCCATCTGCCCACCCATAATTAGATTAGAGTTCTCTCTATGCAGAGCAGCAGAGCAGTTTTGAAGAGACACTTGGAGGAGAACAGGACCTTCTCCTACATCTTAGAACTTCTCCTGTGCCCAGTAAGGTGTCATGAGACAAAGAATAAAGATGCCCAAGGAGATGCCCAAGTGTCAAGGATCTAGTAAGGTAGCAAGCAGGTCACAGACAGAAAGGGCTAAATCATCACAAAGGTATATTCTGCTTTTTTTTTTTTAAGGTTTTACTCACACAGTAAGAACATTCTTAACGAGTCAACTTCACAGTGGTTTAAGCTAACTGCTTTTACTTCTCATTTACAATGAGTTGGGAACTGCTATTTCCAGTTACACTATCTTAGTTAAAAAGGAAAAGCCTCAATTTCTTAGCATTGAACAGTTGCTTTTTACTTCTTAGAACACACTGAGATCATCTGCAGAGAAATTAAAATGTCTTTATTGTAATTGTGAACACCAAAACAGTGATTTAGAAGAACTAAAATTGTATTTTTTAGGATATACATGAACCTCTCTAAAAGAGGAAGTCATTAATATTTTTCTTCCTTAGACATAACAATCCCTGCTTGAGTTTCTATCCTTTCTTCTAAAACAGTATGTCTGTCTCTCTTGGGACAGAAAAATCCGAATACATGACCTGCTTTCATCAATTGCTCCTTTGGCCTACTATAGCAATTGCTGCTTCAAACAGCTGAAATAAAATGGTCATATACCATTCACCTTCAAACCTTCTAAATATGTAGACTCAGAAATTATTTAATGAATCTACATTAGTGCCCTTCAACTCTGAAGAACTTGGGATTTCATCTTCAATTCATTCTGACAAATAAATCACTCTATAATGTGAGCAGGGACTATGCAATAAATAGCCATGAAATCAAGTTTAGCAAAAACAGTTATAGCATTGCAACATATCTACAGAATATAAAATGCAAAAATAGTACTTTCCATGTTCTGTAAATTTTCTGTAAATATAGTGTTTTGCACAATTACATGCTCCATTCTTTCTGGAAATGTAAGTAATTTTCAGTTTCTACTAGGACAGGAAAAACAACTCACTGAACTTGCAGCCTCAGTATTGCAAAATTCAGTATGGATAAACAAGCTCTTAAAAAGAAAGTCACACTACTTGTTCACATTATGGGTGGATACCCGAGTGGCTGCAAAATATGACTGAAACCATTACCCTGAAGATAACCACAGCTTTACAATAGGTACTGACAGCTGCAGACTTGCTGTACTTAAGACAAAATCCGGGGGAAATTCATAGCTGTCACAGCTGTGTGCCTGCATCTGAAGCAACCCAAAGCAAAAATACTGATCAAGGATGAAAAATAGCTGAGTAAAACTGAAAGCAGAAAAATAAAGACAACAATTGAAAATTATGGAAATTAAGGAAATTAGATTTAAGGGAAACTAAGCATGTCTAAGGCCTTGAGAAACAAAATAAACTGTGCTAGTACATGTGCCTTGTGCTGGGCAGCCTTGTCATGCTAATACTCATCAGAATACAGCTTAATCAAAACAAGTTTAAAAAATCACAAGTGGTGGTGAGCAAGAAGATTAATACAGAATCTATTTCCTGGAAAATTAGTTCACCAAAGTAAACCAAGAGTACAAGATTAATAAAAAAGCAGTAAAGGCTTTTTTGGTGTCTTACTTTCCTAACTTTTAAAGCAGATATTTTGATCCTAAAAACTATGAAGTTTTTTTCCTAAATACATACACTATCAAACCAGTTAGATTTATTTACTTTTAAATATGTTTTACTATTATTTATTTTAGATTTGTGTAATCACAAACTAGACTGCACATCAAACAGCTTCTACTGTAGGCTTCATACAGAAGAGCTAAAAAGCCTTGCTGGATTATCGGCAGAAGTAGCAGCAATCACCTGGAGCACAATTCCTGTTGTTCCTACTTCAACAGCAGGCAGGATTTAGGAGTACAGTTACAGGACTTGTCATTGGGGATTTCTCAGTGTAACTCCAGGCTGAGGCATGACTCTCCCCGTACCTGGGGACACACCACAGGGGCACTGCATATCCAGCTCCACTGCAAGGTCAAACAACACTGAATGTATAGAGAGGGCTCTAATACCAAGCTGTTTCTCAGGGAAAGGATCTTCTACAAAGGTCTCAAGCTGAGATCTAGGCAGAAGGCACTACCACTGTGAGAGCAAAACTTCACATTTATCAGCCTTTGACCAGAAGAAGGAAGACCGCAGGTATGTAAAGTCTCACAGGGAAGTGAGATACAGGCACTGGAAGGATCTGAATCTCCAGGTTTGAGGGATTGGCGCAACGCTCAGCAGGGGCAGGTGGCAGACACAGCTACAGAAGTGGATGTATACACAGCACATAACACACACGTGGTATTTGAAAAACTCCAGGAAAGAGAGAAAATTCCTGCTTAGACTGGTCTTACTGCTAAGACCATAAATGCAAGTTTAAAGAATAATGGTGCTGGCTCAAGTCCTGCAGTAGATGTGGGTAAATGCTTAGCTCATGTATTTTGCATTCCTCAGTGTTTCTGGACAGACTCTGTATTACTTGATAGTACACTCAAACTTAATGCATGTAACTCCTAACACTTCTAACAGCTTTTCAAATACATTGGTATTTCCTTTGACGTGTGCTTAAAATACTTACTTCTGAATATAGAAATCATGTATCTCATCCGAGAAAAGAAAGCCATTTCTACTTTTATTCTCAAACCTCAGCAGAATACTGTACTTCACTGGATTTTGGAGGAAGAGCAATCAAATAGCTTCCAGTTCTACTTTTGAAGAAAAGGTAACTGAGAAGTAAAAGACTGTCAATATCAAGAGTTACAACAGGATCTGGGGAAATGACATTGTCAGTGGTTACAAAAGAACATGCAGTCACAATGTCTAACAGGATGGAAGATGCAATTTCTCAAAAAAAAAAAACCAAAAAAAACCAAAAAAACAAGCCCAAAGGTGTTAACATTTCTAACATTTCTTTGCCATGTTTAAGTCACTAGGTCTCACTTAAATATTAATTTTCCGCTGAAATCATGTTGAAACCAAATATTAAATCAAACATATGTGGAACTTTTGGAACAATCGCTGTAGAGTAGGGATGATATTTACTTCAGGGTTGACCAGCATAAAATCTCGGTGTATGTTATGATGGTGTGAAATGCTTGCTGCAACATGTATTTCCTGTACTGTCTCATAAGCTTTAGTCCATGTAATATGCAAGGTTTTCCAGATTAAATTCCAGTGTTCCATATATGAAACATCCCTTATGATTTAATTATTGTTTATGAATTAATTTCTAGAAGAGCATTATGTTTCTGGATTACAACAGTATCATCAATTTAAAGGGAGATTTCTAGAAAAAGAGCAGGACAGAAAACATTACTTCAAGTTAGCTTTTTTGTTCAAGACTTTGGTTGTTTATCTTAAAGACAGTATCTTAAAACCATTTTTTGCCTAATGACTGCTTTTCTATTTTAAACCTTAAACAATCTCTTCATCAACTACCTGAAAAAAAAAAACTTATTGAAAAAGGGTTGGAAACATCCTTTCATTATAATTCCTGAAAAACTGACAGCCATGATCTATAATGAGACTTTCATATTTACAAAGAGTTAATTTAAATATCATGCTGATCTCCCCTCTCCAAGGAGCACTGAATGATCAGAATTCATTATGCTTCCTGTTATAATGCTGTTATTTCTTGTTACAATGAAGAGACAACACAAGAAACCCACACCAAAATAGAAGATGCATCTGATAAAACTGAAATGTCATTTTACACAAAAATCTTTTTTCGATTCCTCATACTTGGGTCAGGCCTGCACCACAAGGCACTGGCTGAACACTGACCACAGCTTTCATGATCCACTCTCAATGGTTGACTGACCCACAGAGATAATATCAGAGGTTCTATTACTCAGCTACACATCCTAATGAGAAACTTTCCCATTTCTGCACCACAACCACTGACAGCTTGGCTCACTGACACACCTGTCTATGCCTCACCCAGGCAGGTCAATGGTTTGCATGGATGATCTGAGACTACCAAGGCACAGGAGCTGGGGAATGCTGCAGTGCCTTACAATTCAACGTGGAGGTGTTCTGGGCTTTTATGCAACTGCATCTAAGGAGGTTAAGGAGCTGTAATTAGCACACATCACCTCGCTGTCACTGCAGCTAATCGGGCTGAAAAATCCCAAGTGTCTCCACTCCTGAGCAGTCCTGCTTCTTGCAATGGAATTTTCAAGCGCTTCTTGCTAATTGCTTACGCTGCTTTCAGACTCTCTGGCACCATGGAAAGCTTCCTTTTGGTGTGGAAACAGGGGGGCGGGNGAGATTCTCACTATGGAAGTGACCTTTTCTCTCTGCTAGGAATCTCAGCAGAGGCATGGACTCTTCTGAAGACATCCATTGATATTAACAACACAGACCAGTTTGAAGGTATATTCTTTTTAATTCTCATTGAATTTAGGGGTAAACCTGGACCCTGTCTGCACTGTAAAGTGAACAGCTACTCAAAGCAAAATATTCTAGGTGTCACCTCTGGTACCACACTGCCAGCTGCCAGCACAGCTGTAGCTGCTCAGGCTCAAAGCAGCCAAATCATGATTACAAATAGCCGAGGTTATGTGATCTCCTGGTGAGTTATGGTTCTTAAATGCTCAAATCTTACTTGCAGCTGATCAGATCAGACCATGATGACTGACAGCCTGGGGTCAGGATAGCAGCCTCAAGCCTTCCTCACTGAGACCATCTCCCAGAGTGAGACCTAAGTGTGCACCTGAGCACACCCAACACATATATGGTGGATGATGGGCAAGTCTGTGGCTGAGAATGGGCTTAATAGTTCTTTGTTATCTTGAACAGTCATTTACTCAAACTTGAGAATCTATATCCTATTAAATTGATGCCTGCTCAGTCTAAATGTGATGTCCCACATCACAGACACTGATTATCTAAGACCCAGCTGTTGTAAGTAACCATCCAACCAGCTGCTTTTTCCTGGTTATGGCCAATGTCTGTTGGGCTTCTCTCTTCCTTGCCTTCCCAAGACCAATAGTAAAATATTTTTCATTGCAGGTCTGGCCTTGTCAGCCTGCTCTCTTCAGGCTGTAGAATACTGTCTTCATTTATCAGCCTCCAAACAATTTTTTACTGAAGTAATTTTTAAGATTACATGACTGTTTCACAATATGAAGTATAAGTGTACTTGTAGCAGAGTCACTATTTAGGGAATGTCATAAGCATAAAATAAATTCTAACAGCCAAGAAGTAAACACTGTTTGGATGTTTATATTCTTTTCATATCATATCATCTTAACATGGTTTTATTTTTGTTTTGTGGCTATTCTTGCAACTACACAATTTTTAGAAATGAGGTTTCATGAGTTCACCTTTAAAAAAAAGAACCTCTTATAAATTAAACAGCAAATAATTTTGTTGTGTTGCTATGCCAGATGGATGATATATAAGCTGCTACAGGAAAGCATACTTTCAATGTCAATATCAGAATTATTTTTTTACAATTAGCTGTACTGCCAACATAAATGCAAACCATAAGTAGATCTGCACATTAGAGATTAATAAAAAGGTAGAAAACACAAAAGGTTCTGAATGTTTTTCTGGAGGACATAGTTTAAAAACATCAAGGACAAATCTGCTATGTAAAAATAGGACAGTGCACTATACAGTTATTGAGTTTTGAAGTTAAAAAAAAAAAAAAGAAAAAACAAGCTAGCAATCTCCCTTTTTATTGAAAGGTCAGTGTAATGCAATAGGACACAGTAAGCAGTTGTGAAATTAAGCCCTCCAGAACCTGGTTGCAGCTTTGGAATGTGACCATTGTTGTGCAATGGAGTTTGTCACCATCATATGAAAACCCCATTGGGAAATACATCTTTTGTTTACCTGCTCATCACAGATAACCATCAACTGATTCATATTCTGTAGTATTTTATTAAGGTCTAAAATATACCTAAACAGGAAACATTCTTTTTTTCACTAAATACCTCTATTCAAGAAATTTTAGAAGAAGTTTCATCCATCCTACATACAGAGTGTTTTCTCTTTTCTTGTGTTTCTCTTTAAAGGGAAGGTGCGTCAACAGGCTCACAGCCTATTAAAAGCTTCTCTGTTCTTGCTACCTATTTTTACCCACCTTAAAAAAAATCAATAATGATGCTGAGCTAGATATTCAGTGGAATATTAATCATGCTGATGTCTCAAGCAGAGGCTTGACCTCTGCTCAGGAGGAAAAAGCAGCAAAAGCAAATTAACCCACACATTGAGACATCTATATAAGCAGAAGTACAAGCACATTGTTCTAATTACAATCTCAGTTCTCTGGAATTCTGGCAAATCTCCGGGCACATCTACACAGGTGGGTGTAAACAGAGCTCCTCTGCCCATTCCCTTGGCTGAACTGATGGAGACTAGTGCTGATTCAGAATCTGTATAGCCACATTTGCATGGCACTGGCCTGACAAGATTTAGAGACAAGGCAGGCAGAGGACCTCAATATGTGTGCACATGTCTGTAGACACTCATCCTGAGGTGCAAACTTTCCCCATCCTACAGAGGACAACATAATAAAGATGTTAATCAAACTTCTCAATGAGGTAGCTAAAGAGATACTCCAAGTTTACATATAAACTAAAAATATGGTTCCAGACTTAGATTCCTAAATGTGGATTTAGGAAATTAGCTTTGCAGTATGTAGTGTTGATGCAGCAAGTTGACCTTCAGTATCTTAATTTCCTCAAACAGCACAACTGGTCTGAAATACACAAGCTATTTATGCCTTAAAGGAGGAGTTTTTAACTTGTTTAGTTGAAAAGCCTGTGTCTTCACTCCCATTGTCTTTGGTGACTTGACTGCCCCAAGACTAAGGACTCCCATGACTTGGAAGATCTTTTCAACTGCAAACATCTGTTTGTAGTTTCTGATCTGTAGTTAATCTCAGGGCAAATTTGTACATTAACACATCACAGATACACCTGCTACCAGAAGCACAGAACGCTTGCCATAAATTTTAAGTGTGTAAGAAACAAAAAACAGAGGCAATAAAATCTGCTAGACTAGTGGCTTTTGAAAAAGGAAAGCACTTGGCAGCTGTTTCAAAATGAGCATTTTAACATTCAGACTCTTTTCCAAAGGTGACAGTGATTAACAGTTCAGTGATGCCACTGGATATTGTATGACTATGCCTGTGAATCAACCTCAGACAAACTGTAGCAAAAAAGGGCTATTTTTAAGATTAAAGGCTCACAGGACAACCTTAGTCAGAAAGGTTGGTTCTAATAGGGCACAGTCACATAAAAATAGTGCAACAGACAAAGAACAGTTTTTTCTGGCCATCTGTAGCTCATGCTGTGGAAGTAATTTAATGGCAAATTTGTTTAGTAATAACTGTATTATTCAAAAACTCCACAGGAATAACGAATTACACCCTAAGCATCCTATCCATTCATTACATATGAAAGAGTTCCTCAGGTTAGATGTACCTGATAAAATCAATTTGAAGAGTGGGAAAAAAATCCTCTACTCTGCTGTTGAAAGCAATGCAGGATCTGGATATGTCCACAGAACCTAATTTGTTAGTCCAAAATTCCTGTCACTTTTCTGTTGACAACTCACAGACACCATGGTGCCTATACTGCACCTCAAGCACACTTCAAGACTCAGGAAAAGAATGCAACAAGATCTTCATCCTCAGAGCCTGCAGTGTTTAAGTTGGGTACGAATTCTCTTAGCACTCTGCATAATTTACAGCTTTACAGCATAATGGCTTCTGTTTGCTCTATCGTGTGAAAATATTAAAGAAAATCATCTTGGATTCATAACTGGAACAGCAAGTGATTTGAGAACTGAATTTTCACCTGTCATTTTAAGATGCACACAACAGGATGTTAGTTTCACTTCAACAGAGTATTTAGTATTTTGTATTTATGAGAAAAAAATGTTAATACTTTGTAATAAAGTTCTGGTTAAGTTCTAGACTATGATTCCATGTGTCAGTCCAGAACTCAGCACATGGTCTTCTGACCTGTCCTATAGACTCCACTGCCTTGCCCTTACTCTGTCAATGTGTGAACACGTACACAGAAACACTGCATACGTGAGGGGAATAATTTGCTATAGCTTAATAGAGACATTACTTACACAACGTGTACAGAGATGCCCAAGAGATATCATGCCTTAGGCAGCTCCAACCTTTCTGATGATCCTCTGAGCAGAAAAACCTCCTACACAGAACTGTCTTTTAAATGGCACAGTCTTACTCCTATCATAAATTCTCATGTCTATATTCTGCCTAACATGCCTGGAGGTGGGGCTGAGTATTAGAAGAGACTTAGCAATCTCTTCAGTAGCTGTGAAGAGATTGCTAAAGAGCATATACCATGAGTAACTACAGAAACAATTTTAATAACAGAAACCATTTTAATTTGGGGGTCACTGTCAAACAGGTAACACAGAAAAAAATCAAAATCCTTTCCCACTTTATACAGTTTGATGTAACATAATCATTTTTTTATTCTAGGTTTAGGAAAACAACATGGTATCATTTTTAGTATGTTAGTCAGGAAAACAAAGAAAAAATACTTTAAACTTATTTAATTAAATTTACTGAACGGTTTTAAGTTTTAAAGAGAAGTCTTCAGTGGAGTGATCACAAATTCATGTTGAAATGAGACAGAAGAGTACATATCAGGACAATGCTTAGGATGTCACTGTTAAGCTTAATTAATCATTCTTATTTCTCTCTTGAGTCATCATAATGAGATTTTTTAATAGGGAAACCACTTCAAGAGAAATTTTTGAAGTTGATGTTCTAAGAGATTACACAGAGAAAATGTTTTAGCTTACAAAGATCCTGCACAGCACATATTATTAAACATATAGATGCATGTAACTTACAGTCTCTATTTCCATAATCTGTAGTTAAAGGAAGAACTACATAGGAAGCTTTTTCTCCATACGAAGGGGTGTGGGATTTTACATTTATAGCTGTTCTGAACTTACATTATTAACATTTTAGTTTGATTTTTGGTACCTCCTCTGAACACAGGCAGAAGATTGTATGCTGATAGCATAAGATTTTTCTTAAATTATAACAGCAATATTTTTAAGTAGAAAAAATATGGAAAATATCAAAGAATTTCCTTTTCTGTTATTCTAAAAAGTGGCTTTTAGTTAGAAATAAAATTTAGGTGGAACCAAAATTTTAGCATAATGAAGAGTGCTATTTGGCTCTGCCAGTGTATTTCAGGATCTCATCACATGGTTGCCTCAGCAAGTTGCTTTTGGTTTCAGCCCTCTCTCATTACCCCTTCCCATCTGACTGAAATCAGCTGATCTTTTAGGCAGTCCCACAGTCAGCCAACAAGCCACTCACTGTCAGATACCCAGCACCATATTTAGGGTGTGCCTTTTACATACAGAGGCCAATAGGCATGCAGTTGCCTCATTTTGTCTGCCCCTTCAGAGCTGTCTGCCCTCCCATCACAAAACCCTTGCCAACTCAAGAGAAAACATTCTCAGCCTACAGGCTTAGCTTTCTGATTCCACATATGCCTTTGCCGAAAATGCAAATCATTAATAACAATAAAGGTATTTTAATATATATAAAATGTATCTTACATAATCTGAATAAAATGTAATTAACTTTTAACATCCATGCAATCATTTCATTATTGCAGCTAAAATAATAATTCTCAGAATCCATCTCTTTCAGAATCTCCAAGAAAAATACTCTTTGTTTCACCATTTTCTGATTCATTCGACTTTGGAAGAAAAATAAACACATTGCTGTGTTCAATATTGTTGCACAAGAGAATTCACAAGAATGAAATGTGTTCAAAGTTCCTAGAAAAAAATGCAGCAATGCAGGCTGCCAACTTGTTCAATGTCAAGCTCTAGGCAGTATAGCAGGACTAGCAGTAAATGACTCACAGTGAGTCACGCTTTAGCTATTTTTGCTTTTAAAGTAATGCCAGGCGCTGTGTTAATATTCAACCCTGAGTAAATTTAGCAATGCAAGAAAACAAGTGTTTCCATGGTTGCTCCTTCACAATGTTTATGGTATATACACAGCCATTAGGCACAGGAATTAAGCCAAATTAAGAATATGGAAATGTTCCTCTTTCATTTACAACTGAATTTTGCTACACTGGGTTTCATGACTCACTCAGCTACTAGTTTTTCCAACTCTAACAAAAATGTAAAGCCATAGCTAGCACACCACTGTTATGTTAGTGGTCAATAGTCACTACTTTCCTCTAAATTACAGCTTGTGCTGTGTACACTGCTGAGCTGGAAGCATGATAATGAAGTATTTTTTTCAAGACAAAACAAGACTGGCAGGAAGGCCTCACTAGTAATCTAAGTACATTCATCATGGGTAAAATGTTCTGTGACACTTCTAAGGAGGAGTTGGCAGAGCTAAAGCCAAAGAGGAGGACTGAAGGGAGGAAGGAGGTTGTGGCATCACCCGAAAAGGGAAAGCAGTTCCAGAAAAAGGAGGAAGTATGCTGATTGAGGCTGGGGAGCAGTTGGGTGAAATGATGAGAGACCGACAGAGCTGGAAAATATCTTTCCATGACATAGCTGTGATGTAACAAAACCTACATGCAAGCTCAATTTCAGAGCAGCAATCCACACAGCCATGTTTTCTTAGCTGAGCAGGTATTTGTGGAATTGTGGAATATGAGCCCAACTAATGTAGATATCTGACAGAACAGATGTAGACATCAAAATGAAACTCTTCTAGAGATCAGAAAAGAATTCAATGTGCATTGTTGGGAAAAAAAAAGACCCACAAAAAACCCAAAGCAATGGATGCTGCAGCAAACTTTAGGTGAATAGCTTACTTTGCCCACACTAATAACAGAGCTGCCAAATGACTACATATGATTGCTAGTTAAACCTTTTTGTTCCTATTTTAATATAGTGATTTATTCATTAGTCTTAAATAGCAGTAATTACTATTTTTATTGTAGAAGTTGATAAAGCAATCAGAAAGCTGTTACGTTTTTTCCCTCGAAGAAAACTCTTTAGCTTTTCTGCACTGTGTTCCATCCTGCAATAAGCAAGGTTTGTTTTTCTGCATGTTTCCCTATCTGACTATAAACCAGCCACTTAATTTATACTGGGAGCTTAGATACATCCTGATGAACAGCCTTCCTACAAAAACTTCTTTTGATTTCACTGTCTTGGACTGACCCTTCAACTTTCAAACAGGAAGCGAGGGAGAATACTTAAGGGTGGGCCAGATCCAAAGAACTGAAGCAAACTACTGAAGTCCAAAATGATGAAAAATTCTGTTCCATGGCCTCTTAACCCTGAAGGTATCTATCTCCAGTAAGGCTCTCCCAAGCTCTCCAGGGATCTGAAGGTTTGAGTTCAGTACTTGTCCAAAGCTTCCCCAGACTGAATATCAAAGAATACCTTGTTTGTCCCACAGCCTCTGGCTCTTGAAAGGAGGCACAGCTCCATTCAAGTGGAAGAAGAGAAAGCAATGATGGAGATGTGCAGAACCCAGATTTCTTTCCATTTCTTGCTGCAAGTTAACTACTGGAGTACACAGTCATGCACTCTCTTCCAGTTCTCTCCAGTCCCCTTTCACTTCCAGCTGCACATGGTGGCATTTTGCTTCAAATGAAGGACTGCAGAGTGCCCTGTACACACTGCCTGCAGCCCATGGCTTGCTGAAAAGCCTATGAGCAATGGTTTGATGTCAAATGTAAACTCCATCCCATCCAGCAGCCTAACTCTGATGATGAGTAATGAAAATTGCTACAGAGGCCACGAGGCAGGGAAAACCAACAGCAATGTTTTCCTGGTATCGTCCAGTCTCCAGTAATCCAGACAGGGGAGGATCCAGAGAGGAGTTAAACATGTCATCTTCCTCATAAGGGCTTTTTTTAGGTCCTTATTTGTGAATTTATTGGCATCACTTCCTGGGAAACTGCTGTAGTCACAAGGCTATGGTATAAAACATAAGCACTCTCACCCTCTTTCCATTAACTCCTTCTCTCCCTCAACAGGTATTTTTAGTTCCTGTTGGAATACCTGTTAAGCAACTTGTCTTTAATCCTAAAATCATTCACTGCAAGTCTGGTAACACAAATCTACATCCACTTCTGAGATGATGAGGCACGATAAACCTATCCACCCTTGTAAAGTCAGATGTAAAGCTATGTCTAAAATCAGAGCTAATAACTGCTGAAAGGTGACAACTTAAGCCACTCCTCAGTTGTGACAAAACAGCTGAACGCTCCAAGCCTGTTTAAGTGTAAATGCCAACAAAGGTGTTCTTTGACTTTGTGCTAATGGAGATTGAAAGCAACATCTCTTAGGTTACCCCTGAGAAACAGTACATAGAATTAGCCCTTCAGTTCCCTGATAACATCAGTAATCATTTGAGAGTCTGAAATTCCTAAATCTAGAGATTAGAGCCATGGTCCATTTACTCTCCAGCTACATAATGCAAGCACAAGTTCTCAGCATCACAGTAAAAGAGATTCATTACCTTTGTGTTACTTTAAAGTTGGCACATTTTTAGTCAGCTTATGCAATACTGTGATTGACTTACAGATGTAAAGCACTCTGTGCTGACGGAACAGATTTGTCACTGAACAAAGGTGTTGAAGCAGGTGTGCCATAGTCCTCCTCCCAGGAGCCAAGACACTTATCCCTAGGCTCTGGCATCCAGT
The DNA here is from genome assembly GCA_013400315.1 of Bombycilla garrulus. NCBI lineage: Eukaryota > Metazoa > Chordata > Aves > Passeriformes > Bombycillidae > Bombycilla > Bombycilla garrulus. The sequence goes on from VXBU01001993.1 coordinate 1,738,271, forward strand.
CTGAGGTCCACAAACCTAAAATATGGGTGTTGCAGCCCTTCAGAGATTCTCTAGCTTTATTCCTTCCTTTCAGCTCAACATCCAACAGGTTTGGGGGAGTGTGAAGGAGATCACCAGTATATTAATGGCATAAAATTCAATTTGGAAAGAAACCATGCTCTACTGTGAGTTTATCGGTGCCTACGGCTTTTAAGAAGGAAATTAAATAATATGCACATCAAAAACTATGGTAAGCAGCTGATGCACATGAACATCTGATATGGAATTAGAGGATGTTGATTAATCTTGCTGTACAATAGTATTTTGCATGTTATTATATGTTGCAAGTATCAATCAGGGAAAAGGGAAATTCCACTGATTTCAGACCTACACTGGCACTTTCCAAAGCAAGATCTACCTCAACCTGCCGCATTTCTGAAGGACACACCAAAGAGCCACGTGACAAATAGTTTCAGGGCCCATAAAAACACCAAGAGTTCTACTTTCTCTTAAGTGGAGTATTCTGAAGTTACCATGCAGTGTGATATGCACTGATGGATTATTAGTTAGTCAGTATAACGTCAGAACTACTTGCTTGTTTCTCCTCAAATGTGTTTTGTCCCAGCAATCAATACAAATGCATTACTTGAAGCAGTAGAGTTCTATTTGAATTAGTATTTCCACTGATCCTCATGCAGACTGATGGCACAAAGTCCCATAATATAAATGACTGAAATGAACATATATATATATATATATGTNAAATAAAACAAAGTTCTCCAATTTTAAAGCTCCACTAAGCTTTATTTTTCTCCTTCCTCCTCAATATACTAACTTCAAAATGAGACCATCTCATTTAAAAATTTTAAGACTAAGATGTTCTTCCTTTCCTCTTTCTTTGATTTTTTTTCTCCCTGGACTGTTCTTCACCTGTTTTCTCGTGATCACATTTAAAAGTTAAACTGTAAGCTCATGGCATAGGATTGGAATACCTGTATCGTCTGACTTTTAAATCTTTCTGAATAGTGAGCAACAGATACAATGGCAAAATTGTACTAAGCTGACAGAGGCAGTCTTTGTATTTTTACTGCTCAAATGTGCAAAATAGTATGTATTACTACACCAGGAAAGAAGTGAATGAAAAGTCTAAGTGAAATCACTGGCGATTTATTACCAGAAAGCAAATGCCCCATAGGGTATATTACATCTATTTAACATTTCTGAATTTTAGATACAGTCAAGGTTTAGTACCTATCCCTATGCTTCTCATTTACCTGAAACTTCCAAAACATTTCTGATGAGTTCAAATATGGTCACAAGCCATGAGATTTTATAAGTTTCTATGCTTCATAACTGGATTACCATAGAGTCAAGAAATACAGGAACTGACTAAATCAAACTAAACTCCATTGAGGAAGAGCATCTCTATAAGCCAGGGTACAGTGCCAGAACAGGAACAGTGAGCAAAACCTTGGTCACACACTTATTTTGCTTGAAAATTTCTCACCATCTGAGCAAAGTTGTAAGGTTTTTCATCATCCTTCCAAGAAAAAAAAAAGAGAAAAAATTAATATATTTTAAGATAGCATTTTATTAGATATTGTGATTGAATGCAATATCAAGGGAATAGAAGCAGCACCTAGAAGCTCCCTTCCTGACCTATATATTCACACCAACAGTAAAAATGCCATGCTGGTAGCCATCAATGTGTTCAGTTAAGAGAAAATTATTCCATAGCAGTAACAATAAATTAACCTAAGTATTATCCCTGAGTGTATAGTAGTAATAAAAAATTATTTCCATGTAACACTCTACTTCCTTTCTAAATTTTATAGACTCAGTGCTGACCTGAAAGCCAGACTGATATAAAACCCAGAACTACATCCTGAAAAGACTTTTGTAATGGAATAAGAAGTAGATCTTTAAAAATATATGTATAGATTAGAGAACAAACGAAGAAAGAGATAAGATCTTATCATCAAGCATCTGCTGATTAGAAGGGCAGATATTTATAACAGGAGAGACCTACATCTGATGCTCTTTCTGATTTAAATATATCCTCCGTCAGCTGAGTGCTTTACTATAGGGCTAAAGAGTCAGTGTCTCTCAGTATTTTCTTCTGCAGTTGTTGCCGTTTTTATAGATAGTTAAATACACTGTGGACAGAGAGAGAGGGAGACTGATTCCAGAGTTATAGGTCAATCACTTAGTAGGCCAAGAGTCAGTCAAGTTCTGATTTTAAATCACCAAGACTGAAACTCAGGTCTCTTATACTCCAGATTACTCATAATGGAGAAGAGTTGCTGGAGAGGGTGGGTTGATTACCTCTTTCATTTTAACTCTGAATTACTTGTCAGAGCTCTAAATGCCAAAGCAAGAAGCTTCTTATTTCGATCAATTTCATTAGAAAGGCAATCATTTCATCAAAGAAACACCCACCAGACCAGTTCTATTGGCAAATGATGTTCTTCATTAATCCACTAACACAGTTATTGTTAATGCAAGCTTCTGTATTTTTAGCAGAAAAAAAAAAAAAAGGCTAATTTTTACCCTGGAAAAGTCATTCCATATTGCAGTAGAAAACTTTTGATGGTTTCATTCATTCTGAAGTTGGTCTTCACAAACTAGCAAGGAGAGTAGCTGTGATGGTAATTCTGCACTCTGGATATTGTTCTTGGGTATGATTACAGGTCCTGTTGCTAAACTACGTAAGCATCCCATTTATCTAGTTTGTATCTCTAGCTGATCTTTCCAAAAACTCTGTGAAACAGACTAACTTTAACTCATTCCATTATCAGGCCCTCATCTCTTAATCCTTCAAAACTACAAGTGGGCTCGCTCACTCCTGAGCAAATCAACTATTTCCTTCCAGGAAATACCCAGACAGGACAGTCCCAAAAGGAAAAGCCATGCCAAGTTTCTCTTCTCAGGATAGTCCTCACACCCTACCCCAAAGTCAGCTCTCACTCACACAAATGCCTCTTGACATACTCGTTTTACTCCTCTGGGGCTGCAGTTTGCCCCCTCAGCATCATGCCATGAAAACATGACTCTGGCACACTAAATCACACTTATGTTATTATCCACAGCTCTTTGAACTCAAAAAAAATCACAAAAACATAATAATGATGTTTTAGTGCCAGTAGAGAAGCAGGGCAATTGAATGTTTTGCATTCAATGGGACACGGCTGCTTTGTTCCATAGGCTACCAGCCCAGAGCAGCACAGATATGAGCCAGTCCAGTCTTTTCTTGCACAGTCCACAAACACAATAAACCAAAACTGAATTCCAGACATGGGTGTAAGGTCCAGACCCACAAAGTTTTTTGGGACCTAATTCCCAGTGATCTGTTCTGAAACAAAATGACTTGATTGAAGACAATAGGAGGGTAACAAAGCAAAGACCTAAACCGATGTATCCTAAATTTCAAATGACCTTCCCAAATGCTGCATCCTCTTTCACTTCTTTACTAGTCAAGGGGGTGTCTGGAAGGGTTTTTACATAAGCGAAAAGTGCATATCACACCTACACCACTGAACTGTATTAACACCAATCCCACTTTCAGCTGGAATTTTCAACTCTTGTGCTGAAGTTATTTTCTCATAATTAGTCAGTAAGAGGATTACTTTTTTTTTTTTTTCATTGAAAATATAAGGGAAAATACACTTGTCAGCTGAAAATTACTTGTCAGCTGATTTTCTGCCATCAGAGATAAGCACAGAGACAAAAATAGGCCAACTAAGAAGTCAACTACAACTGAAGAGAAACCCAGATCTGCAAGTCAGTTATGTGAGTCCATACAAGTAATTTCAACTATTTCCTCAAATTTCACCACAGCTGTGGGGTAAGGAGTAAAATTAATTTGCCTACCTCAATGTGATGTTGTGAGGATTAACTGGATGAAACTCATAAAGCAATACATAGTATCTTGTTGCAGCTTGCTTTCTTATCCTACTAACAGCAAATCAAACACCTTAGTCTTTCCTAGAATCTGTGATAGACTGTTTTAAAAATTTAAAGATAATTACTTTCACAGTGATATTTTTTCTATCCCGAACTGTACCTAAAAAACTTTTTTTCACATCATTATTTCTCAGCATATGCATAACTTAAAATACATGTATCAACAGGGCATGTGGCATCTACTTGAACATTAAATTTAAAATCTTCTCCTTTCAAAATATTTGCTTATTGATAATGACTATAAATCCATCCTAGCAAAATGATACATACTTTTTCCTTATGAAGACTCACAGACGTTTTCTTTTCTTCAATGGAGAATGCAAGAAAGATCCTTACAACTACAGTGTAGCTACTTTCCAAACTACATTACAGTGACTGGTTTCCTGTGACAAAAATATTCCTAAACTACTATTGAGTCTTAAAATTATTTGTCCCCCATAAAAAAATTATCTTTCCTACATTTGCCAAACCCAATTCTTAAACTGTTTGGCATAACCAACAATATTGTCATTCACTCAAATCTTAGCACTTTCCACAAAATCACTACCGAAGGATGCAGCTGTTGTGTGTCTGCAGAACCCACAATTATCAAGGATTCCAAAGTGCACGTTATCAGCTGTTACAAAAGGGCTACGATATCTGTCATCCTTTGTGCACCAAACATGACACTAAATAACTTCAGCCAATACAGCAGTGGTAGCTAGGGTCAGAGGAGCAGAGATTATACCTTCTGATTAGCTCTCCATACAGAGTATCATAAATTTAAACTGATACATGGAGAATAAAGACAGATCTTAGTTGCATTATGTGAAGACAAAATTTCTCATACTTTCTGCCAGAAGATAGATGCCTTTGATACATGCATATGTATGTGCGTACAAATAAATAAATATAGATAAATAAATAAATAAAAGAAAAAAAAAAATAGATATATCTATTCTGGCATGAAATAAAAAGACTCAGTAATACAGCTTCAAACAGAAGGTGGGATTTTAAATTTACAGAAGAGACAAAATGCAAAGTTACAATTCCTGGTTTAGTTCCTATGGGCTCACTCCTGCAAGGCTCTGTACTGTGGTCGTGCTCCAATAAGGAAGTGAAACATGCCAGCAATCTCACTAATTTCAAAGCATCTACTCATAAAATGCAATTTAAGCAACTTGCTTAAGCATTTCACTTAATCAAAAGGAGAACACTAAGCAGATCCTGGACCCTTATGTCGAAGGAGAGCATCAGTCATGTAGTGTTAAGGACACAAAAAAAATTTCCTTACCACACATGCAATCATTTAGAATTTGCTGGTATTACCAAACTTAGTCAATACTCCTCCAAGTACTAAGTTATTTGGAAAAAATAATGTAGCCACTTGGGGGTACAAGAAATGGTTTAAAAAAAAAAGGAAAAAATTAATCAAAACTCTTTTCTACTGCTTACAGTCTAAGAAGGTTTGAGTAGAAAAATGAAAATGTTTTCCATTAAAAATAAGAAGTGAGAATTTAGGAAACTAAGATAGTTCTGAAAACAGACTTCAGAAAAATCACTTGCTGTTCACAGAAAACCTGTCTGACAGTGTTTTGACACATATCAGAGGTGAAGATTTTTCATCACTTCACAAACTCCAGCTAAAGTAGCTGCATAATAAAGGCTCACAGATTTAGAGAAAATGCCTAAAAACTGTCTGAACGATGAGCAGAACAGAAACTGCTCTGAGGCATGATCTCATCCTTATTGCCACAGAGATGTACTTGCCCAATTTCATTTCTGCACCTTGGCTAATGCTGAAGTTCAAAGCTAAGAAGGTCTCCTTCCCACAGAACTGCCAAGAGACGACAAGCTGAAGGAGATACAGCACTCCTCCCTGAGTATTAGAGCTACCTATGGCACTGCCTGTCACCTGTCAGGGGACAGGGAACAAGTATGCAGCTTCCGTTCATCACAGCGGCAGCATATATCAAAAGAGAAAACATATTAGCTTAATTTTCTGTTAAAATAAGCTTGTATTTAACTGCTTCACACTTTGCACCATACCTAAAAACTGTGTTGAGAAAGTTTTTCTCCTTCAAATCCTCGTTAATTTCTAAGCAGCAAGACAATGTGAGAATATAATATTTCCTTGTTCAACTATTTTAGAATACAAATGCCAAACTCTGGATAAAAGATACAGAATCATTAATGGTAACTCATCCTGGAAGGCAAATCATTTTAGTATCTGCCCTGTCTGCTCCTTTGAGACAGAAAAGATTCGAACAAACAAAAAACCACACAAAAATAAAAACCAAAACAAAACAGGAAAGCCCCTCTGAGAAAACTTGGCTGGAGTTTTTGTGTTTTATCTAATTGGACTATAAAACCAAATTCCAGGAAAAAAACTAAAATAACCTCAACTGTGTATGTCTTCTTGAAACAAACCAGGAATTGTGAACTAAGTTGCACCTGGCAAGGCTAATAATTGAAAACAAAATATTAACCAGTAGTTGTTGATGAAGTTGATAAATGTAACTCACACCCAGCGGTTTTAAAGTGTGTCCCAAAATCTACAGACACATTATAATATGCTGTTAGGATGAGGCCAGAATTGTAGGACTCATGCTTTTGAAATCATAATTCATACAGGAGAAGGTAAAGAATACACAGATAACATGGCTTAAGCATGAATGCTGAAGATTTAACAGGATGACCTTGATTTCTTCTTACAAAACAGCCCCACCAAAACCACATGTACATATAGTACGGTTTAAGGTAAATCACCAGCTTACGGAAACTAGTAATGTTTTTTACAGATTTTAGTAATCTTCAGCTCAGCTGGTATTGCAAGTCAAGTGTTTAATAGGACAAATCTGGATTTCAGGCAACAGTAGCAGAATGATGTTCTCATAATTTTTTAAAGAATAACTTCTATTGTGTTTATTTAATTTGGTTCTTTTTTCAACAGGTCAGCCAGTTAGAACTCAGTCCCATAGCTTGAACTGAATGTATCACTAGAGCATACACCCCTTCCTCAGGCAATTACAAGGTGGAAAGTAAATCCAAAGTCAGTTATCAAGGTTTTTATCTTCTTAGTTACAAACACCTGGAAATTAGAAATTACAACATAATGGTGGGGCAGTAATAATTTTATGGTCATGTAGGGAGTGAAAATTACACTGTTTTGTGGTCTGCAACTTGATATGTTCATTCTTAGAGTAGTGCCAAGAGGTCTATTGAACTCAGAGATCAGCATTAAAAATGCATAAAGATGGGAAACAAATGTATTAAGCCTTCAAGCTCTAATCCTAGGGAGTCTTCAGATACCAGATCTGAAATTCACCTTGTCAAGTATATCCTGTAAATCTCTATAGGGAAACAATCCAAAGTCCAGCGGCAAAAACTATTTTCACTAGTTTCATTGGGTTTTGGGTAGGGCTCCAAAAAAACCAAGAACTCAAGGAGAGCTGTAAGAGAGCACCCAGAATATAATTTTCCAAGGGTATAAATCATTAATCTATGACTCCTGAAGTTCCTGAGATACCAGTTTATGTTGAAATCAAAATGTAGGATGGGAGTGAATAGGTAGAGGGGTCAAGGGACAGCAAGCAGAAAAATATGATTTTAGAACATAGTCATGATTGGGGAAGAGCAACACAAATAGTGTCAGAGCCCATGAACTTTCCCAGCACTAGTAATCAGAGCAATATTTTAACGACTGCTATATGTGTGGGGCAATAAAAGCAGTCAATTTTGTTGTGTTGCATAAATAACTGAACTGTTTACTCTCAAACTTTTCTGGTAATTTAAGCACAAATAACTTAAAATTTTAAAACTTGGAAAATTAGATAAATTTAAAAAAACGGAATTTAGTAAACTGCAGTGTTATACAGTGCGTGCACAGAAGCTGTAAACCTGAAAACACGTAAGTATTTTCCAACAATATAGTTCTACGATTAAAGCAAAGGTCTTAGTGTTGCAACACATCCTATGTTGTGAAACAGGAGCAATTTGTTTAAGTGACAAAACAGCTTACCTAATCCTTTTCGAAGATCCTATCAATTAAGAAAATAAATAGAAAAGGTTTTCAAATTAAAAAGCCCACCTTACAAAAAAGTGTGTTTTTCATTATATTTGTATTCAAACACAGCAGGAGCTGTGGGAGTCTAAATAAAACTATCAAGGTTACACTGGCTTTTTCCTACACAGATATCAGTTTAAGTAAATTTTTAAGTTTATAGGAATACTCACATCTGTTTGAGCCACAAGTGGCAGTTCTATACTTCAGGGCAGTTAGTCAGATCTTACCACTTAGCATTAAAGAATCATTTTTAAAAAAATCAAACTTACATTGTTTTTTCATCTCCTTAAGTTGATCCTTAAAATACATATATTTTTCATTCCTTTGTAAATCTGAGTCACTGTTCTTACTCTCCATTTCAAGGAATTTTTCTTGAGCCAAATTTTCTAAATCTGGTAAATCTTCTGGTTTTTCTCGTTTTACCTGTGAGGAAGAAGAAATAGAATGCATTCATTATGACACATTTTAATACAAAGCGAAAGACATCAAGCAAAAAATTCATTAGCATAATCTCAGTTTCTTTTGACTACAGTTAGGCTTCCTGCTCTGAAGCCATAACCTCCAAGTAATTCATTTCAGTAAAAGTAACTCTGAAATGTAGATATTAGCTTCTCGGTGTAATTTAACTAATTTTCTGGGTATTTCTCACAATAGCAAAAGGGAAAACTGAACCTTGCAGTTGAATCTACCTCTGTGAGTAGTAAAGGTAAACACGTTAATAGGAACCAGCAAAACACAGTAAGAATGAAACCAAAGTACACAGATCTGCCCAGAAAACAAGAAGATAACAAAATCTGAAATAACTTTTGTTAAGAGTTTTGTAAAAACCTCCACTCTCTCATCACTGTGAAATCAGGTTTGCAGCAGCCTATAATCTACATACAAGATTAGTATGATAACACCAGCAAGCACAGTACAGCTAATGTGAAAGGAAACCACCTCAATTTATTTGTGCTGTGTGAACAAGAAGCATTAAACCATATAAGCAGGCAAAAACAGAGTTTCTTGAAAAGCACTTACTTACAGCAAATATATCTGGAATGATATGAAGAATAAATACCCAGAAAAGGGAAGTCATCCCATTGATAATATTAAGATATTCTAAGAATGCAATAAGAACTTTGGGAACCCCCTAAAATCAGTAATTGGAGTTTTCTGTTTCTCACGGCAACATCAAATTCTAGGGAACTGTAATTTCAACAGGTCTTCATAAGAACTAGTTTACAGGTGGTAGGGACTGTGCTGTGCAATGGGAATCAGCAACAGCTGGAAGTCAGAAGGAAAATTGGCATCTGTCAAATCCTTAATGCTAAGCATTTTCTGAACCAGAAAAAGGCCACTTCTATCCCAAAATCATGTAAAAATATGACAATCTGAAAAAAAGGAGGTAAGCACCATTTCTGCTGGGCCACTCTTCCCCTACCACACAAACTAAATTCTGCCCTTCACCAGACCATAACACTATTCATTGTGAAAGACAGAAAAAAGGAGCCTACTGAGAAAAAAAAAAAAAAAAAAAACAGTCCACTTCATCAAATAATTTACAGGTTTAAAAGTTTACAGAGTCTTTGAAAATCCTACAGAATATCTTTTGTTTCAGGAGCCAAGTAAATAATAAATGTTCATGTAAAAAATGGACTTTGCAGATACATAAAATGAAAAAAAACCCCACCCTTTACTATCCCTTAAGCAAAGCAAAGCAAAGTAATCCATAAAACTATTACTATTTCCAAGAGCAAAGCCAGCTTGGCACATTTACTTTCAGCAGACGCAAGCTGTGGCAAGAAAAAAAATAAGAAAAAAACATGCACTGCCAGGTGATAGCATGAAGTTCTCAAAGGCACCTGGAGGTAAAAGATCACCTATCACAACACCCAGCTGTAAATGGGAAAGACTCAGTAATACTCTGGTACCAAAGGAGCACAGTGACTATGAAAGACCAACAGCATGTCATCAGAGATGTTTAAGACTGCTGCAGGAGCCAGGCAGGAGTCCTTATCCCATGAAACCTCCCCACAGGAGCAAAGGAAAACAGAGCATCCTGTGCCCAGTGCAGTGAGGACAATCATGCACACTCAAAAGGTTTGCCTGTGCCAGCATCACAGCACACTGCTGTAACAGAAGGCCTATCAAAACCCCAACCAGCATTGTTCAGTACTCAGCTGGAGAAGAAATTTAGCCATCAAGTGTATGCAAGAACCAAAAGGCAGTTACTAAATCAAAACTCATTTAAAATCCAAGACATTATAAAAGAATGCTTTGATCCAGACTCATGCAGTGCAGACATATTCCTTTCTGCAACATCACGCTGGTTTTACCAACATTCTCTCTTTAACATAAAAATAACATGTAGACACACATAAGAATAGTCTAAATAACAACCCACCACTAAGATCTGCCCTCATGACAAATGAGAGCACTATGGCCAGATCCCATATAGAAGATCCAGCTGTGTATACTAAAAATAACCCCAAAGTACTTTTAAGTTGCTGAGACTAACATGAAGAGTAAAATAAATTATGTGGACATTCATCACTGGTATCCATCAGTAGTAAGGACAATGTCAATAATCTTTTCCTCTCCACAGGGACCACATTACACACTGATAGAGTTACATCACAATCTCTTTATCTTTTTCTTGACTCATGGAAGATTTGAGTGCAGATATGCATCAACATAGCATCTTCAATCATACCCTCAGACTGAGAGGTGAAAAGAAGGGCACAGCCAATGTTAGTTCAAACAGTGGTTCTCAACTCCAAGTTTCAGAATTAAAAGACTTTTACACATATGAGCAGAAAAAAAGGCAGGAACCGTAACTTACAGCATTATGCTACTGAAAAGGACATATGTTTGAGAAGGTGCATTACATCACTCTGTGCTGGTGCTACCTCACCTCGAGTGATGTGTGCAGTTTTGGGCACCACAATGTAAGAAAGATATAAATCTGTTAGTGAGTACCCAAAGGGGGAACCACAGAGATGGTAGACAGTTTAAAGGAGGAGCTGTATGAGAAATGGCTGAGATCAGCCCAGAGAAGAGAACACTGAGGGGAGAACCTCATTGCAGTCTGCAGCTCCCACATGAGGGCAAGTGGAGGGGCAAGTACTGACCTCTGCTTCTTGGTATCCAGCAATAGGACCCAAAGGAAGAGCATAAAGCTGTATCAGGGGGATGTAGGTTGGGTATTAGGAAAAGGTTCTTCACCCAGAGGCTGGCCTGGCACCGGAACACACTGCCACGGAAATGGTCACAGCGCTGAGCCCGATAGAGTTCAACAAGCGTTTGAACAATACTCTCAGACACATGGTGGGATTCTTGAGAGTATCCTGTGCAGGGCCAGGAGCTGGACTTGATGACCTTTGTGGCTCTCTTCTAGCTCAGGATACTCTTATGATTCTATGATATGCACATGAATAAACTTTGTCTATGTCACTGTGGAGCTACAAAAAATTGCATGAAGACATCTTACTAACCTCAAGAGAATGCTTATATAAAACTCTCCCTCAGCACCTAACTAATCACACAGCTTGCTGCCATAGATCTATCAAAGGAAAAGCTAGCCTGCTATTTGCCAAGGGCAACATGAACAATTCCACCAGCTATCAAGAGAAAAAAATATCGTTCACACCAGCTATATTCCCAATAGCAATACATTACTAGACTGTAAGGACAGCCCAGCAATGCAGCACATATGACAAAGGCTCAGACAACCACCTCATACAGAAACTTAGATGTGAGAGATGCTCAAAGAATGCACTTTTTTGTAGTTTAACTTCTTTCATGTTTACAATTTAAATTTAGTTTCTGTTCACCTCCACATGATTGCTTTCATTAAAATGATTAGTAGAGACACCATTCCTGACCACACTCAGTACTGTACCACACACATGCTATTACTGAAATACCAGGTAGAGCTTCTGGAAGGTCAACACATCACAGGTGAATAATAAGTCATGTCCACCCACTATAATAACAAGCAAATACATTTTGCTTTGCACAAGACATTTCTCTTTGGTGCTGCATATCCTATGCCTTGAAGATGATTGAGAATGGTCTACATAACATAAATGAGAACAAAGAAAAGAAAATGTCTCGCCAGTCCTAGATCCTCACAGGGGGACAGAATTACATCTCATACACTTCATCAGCACAACACTTTTACAGGTTCATTACAGTTTTCTTTAGTTCTCGCCACCCACCCACTCCTGCTCTAGAGATTCTTGATGGATGTAGGAATGATGAGATCAGCATAACAAAATGTTTGAGGACAATACAAACATAAGGTATGGCTAAGGACAAGGCAAAACTATCAGCGTTAAGGGCACCAAGTTGGAATCATGCTCCTTCTTGTTTCAGCAGCATGTCAGATAAATGCTTACCAGCAGACCTGAAGTCACTGACATGTTCAATTCCTCAGAATAAGTTACTTCATATGAGAATCATGAAAGACATGTTAAGCAAACAACTGTTCGTTTAGCAGCACTGTCAGCCAAAACCAGCATGCTAAGTAACACCTTGGAGTCATTAGTCAATCCATTGAGCTACATTGATTTTGAAATGGGGTGGAGGCATACACACCCTACAAAGCATCCTGGAAATTACATGTAAGGATGAACTGGGAGTGTTCAGGACATATGGTGAAAAGAAGTATCAGTCACAACAGCTTGTTTACAGCAATAGAAAAAAGCAAAAGCATCTGCTGTGCCATATCAGCAAAGAACTACACAAGTTTTTACATGGGGGCTCAGCAATAATGAGAACAGATGTGTCATACACATACATACATTACCTATCAGCAGTCCTGATAGGAAAACACATTTGCTAAACACGTATTTGAATATTTGTTTAGAAAAATGTAGCTTAGTTTAACTATCAAAAGATACATTTAATCATGGTCTCACACCACACCACCTGGCCAGTGATATGTGCAAAGGAGTTTCTGCGTTTGACAGGCAGTGCTTATGGAATGAGTCACTCCACAACATGTCTTCTGCCAACATCTGTCTGTAAGGATACACCTTCCTCTTGTGGACTCCTCCACTGAGAGTGTGTCTATTCCATGCCCAAACTGTTAAAGCTATGCCTCCAAAAATCAGGCTTTTTGAAAGGCTAGCTTGCGGAGCCTAAGGGAAGAGTAAATGCAGGGTATTCCAAGGGACAGTCTTGGGAATTTTTATTTCATCAATTACCATAACCACCAAGTCAAAAATAAATTATTCTGTTCCAGACCAATCTCAGAACGAGTAAGGTCACAGGTACCATAGACTAAAATTGGACCAGTCTGCGGTATTAGTCTCCATACAGTGAGGGAACAGTGTCTAAAAAGGCACTAATTAGCATAACCCTGCATGCTGCACTGCAGCATTTAATAATTGTCCTGCCCAGTCCCAGAGCACAAACATTAAAGAATTTAGCCTCAAACTCCCATTGTGACATGTACCATGTATTTTACAAATGGAGAGGCTGTGATATTAAGAGATGAGTAACTTGGCCTAAGGTTGCACAAGGAGATTGCGGCAGAACCAAGAATAAATAAATACCAGTTCTGTGCTTTGAGCACAAAGCCATCCTTTTACCTTCTCCTTTAGCTGAGGGAAAGTTAAATTACAAGTGCATTTGGTTCACTCTCTATAAAGAGGCCTGAAACAGCTTGTGGCTGCTTGGCAAACCTTGCGATAAAAGAACAGCATTCTGCCTGTCACAGAAATGCTCCACTGGTCTTTGCATTGCAGTGGTTAAGCATGTGACACTCCACGGTTACTTTTTAGCCTTTTTGTTCTCCTCTCTCTAGCACAGAAGTCCTTTAGCTGCATATTTTTATCCTATCACTGTTCCAAGGTAATCTTTCTCAGGGCTATCTTTTATGTCCCTGGTATTTGGAAGCCTGCCAGTACCATCCATGTTATTTCTCAGAAATTTCTTGCCATACCTAAACCATGCTGCAGTTTCCTCAAATCTGTACAATCTACAAAAGAACTATCTTTTCAAAGAATTCAGAATTCTCACCATAGTCTTTAAAACCATGCATTATTTGTTCCCTGTAATTTAAGCCCTGCAAAATACGGACTTCTGAAGTTTAATGTATAGATAAAATTGACATTTGAGTTTTGTGAGATATAGAAACATTCCTGCTTGCTGATGAACTTTTAAACGACCAAGTCAGCTGACAGGGCAGAATTTCTTCATTTTGCAGATTCTTTGTTGTTTCATTTATGAAAGGGAGGGTGATTAGTCACACAGTGCTATAAAGCTCAAAGGTATGTAGTTATTTAGATACTTATATTCTTTTGGGACAGCACAAAAAAGGATATGGTGATGTTGCCACCTAACTCCAAACTCAGAGTAATTTAGACTGTATTTACACTACAGTCATGTGCCTCTGCATGTGGTTATGAAACATTGACAGCAGCTGCATCTTTTGAAGAAAAACTTCTTACAGTTTTGCTGGGACCGAATTTCTTACCTTTGTGAAGGAATGAAATTGATTTTCAGACAGCCAACTTCAGGTCTTTCAGGACTAGGTGTGCCAGCCTACTGCATCCTACAAAGACCCAGTTCAGAACCTGGGAACCTCACATCTTCTGAAATGACATCACTTCAAAATGTCTAACCAGAGACAGACATATCTAAATCTGTTTATTTCAGAGAACAAATGCCAAGAATTGGCTGGCTACAACAGTAAGTATGGACGCTGTCAAAACAGCTTCTCTGAGCATCTCATATCATAGAGAAAGTAACTATTCTTCCTTTATTTATCTCTGCTATGCAACAAAAGCAAGCAAAAATGCATGTCACCTTTCTTTTTTGTTTAACAATTCCTACATCCTATGATTTCATCCTTACCTCACTAAATAATTTATTATTACAAATATGCAAACTTTCCACACATATTTATTTTACCTCAGGGTAAGTCAAAGTTTGCTGTGATTATTTATTAAAACCAATTTTTTTTTTTCACTGAGAGGGAAAATAATATGGGAGCTAAGTAAATTTGTGGGTTGAGTCACCCATACACTTTGTGAATCATGTGAGAACCAACTCTAAGTGAGTCACCACTGTAACTGAATCAGGCTGCAAAATTTCAGCTCAACCTAAACAGTCATTTATTATTCTTCAATGGCTAGATTCAAACCCTTAGCAAATATCAGATCATTTGTTGATGCACAAATAAAATACTGCACTTGGAAACATCTGCAAGGACGGTCAAAAAAGGATATCATCATTCAGCAGCAGGAGCTGCAGTATGAACACAGCTCAGCTGCAGCCAGGATTGCCTAAGGGCCCACATCTGATTCAGGAGATTCAACACCTCTGTACATCATGGCTGCAGGGCTGGGACTCCGGTTGAGCAACACCTTCACAGACTATTGTGAAACACCAAGAGAGGCAGATTTGGAAGGGCTGACCCACACTTATGAGACATACTGCCTTAATAAACCAGGCAGCACAACAGAAAATCAGTCAGCACGATTAAAATATCCCAAAACTGCTAAAGTAATAGTGTGAAGGTGAGGCAGGGTTGCTGTGGCTCCAAAACAGCACATCAACATAGTGGTTTGTAGCTAGGGTGTCCCCATAATAAAACTGCCTGTACCTTCCACAGTTTCCTTTCCCTTACTCAATTTTTACCCCTCTTGGGTAAGCACTGAGGGGAACACACTGCTTCCAGGTATACTGGGGTGTATCCAAGTGAATTCTCACAACTCCTGGCACTTGACCAGCCATTTCAGTAAGGCTATTAATGGACTTTGGCCACCCTGGTTGCTTTCTGTCTCCTGTTTAGAAAGGAACCACATATATAGGGTGGGATTAATGTAAATGAGCACCAGGTGAAGAAACAAAACTGCCTGTGTGCATGCAAAGTTTACAGCCTGAACAGCATCTCTTGGGGTTCCCATATGTTAAACATTTCACCTCAAGCAAAATGCTGTACTCCACACACATTTTAACAGAAAAAAATCCACCCGTTTGTAGTTTCCCCAGTTACTGACTATGGTAGAGAGAAGATGGTGAACACCCTTTGGTTTCTCTCCAGGACCCTTTGTGCAATGCTTTTCAAAGCACAAAGAAAAAATAAGCAACAAAAGGGGATCTTATTGAAATACCAGAATTAATACTACCTGTTACCAATAACATAAAAATGGCTGACAGAAATAGCAGTAAATGTGAGTATTAAACGTGAGGTTTTCCCAAGGCACCAAAATGAAGAAAGCTCACGGATATCTAGCACCTTAATCCTTTAAGCATTTCTGAAAGCGTATCATTTGCTGTAAGGGTTGAACTAAATATTCTTAATGACTTCAACAAAACAGAAGTCTGTCTTCATCTTCTTTTATGTATGTTTTCTTCCTACATATAAAGTATGAATATGACAAAGCAAAAACCTCTACAGTATTATGGCTCAAAACATGGTGAGACTATCTTCTCCTCGTACCTAAAAGTTCTGCCATATATACAGTTTATATGAAAGTTAATTTTAGTGCACTAGAGATACATAGCATCTTGCTCTAAGTAGGTTTGCCTGAGCACAGATGAAGGCATGTAACAGCAAAACCAACTTATAACTTTGTTCTTAGAAGAATATTGCTTTGTTTTAACAGTGTTTTAGAAACTGTGAGGCAGATGGCACATCTGTTTTGGCAAAGTTGATTCAGCAAATGCATCAGGCTGTTGAACCAGTTTACCAAGCTGCTGATTAATTCACATATTTAGCAAATACATTAACATGGATATTAGAGCTATTTTTCTTTCTTTAATATCCCACTCAAACTGATGAGAATTTAGACATTGATTTCAGTGGGAGCAGAAGAAGGCCCTAAGGTGATTTCGGATTAACAACCTGTTTACTCTTGTATGGCTCTGCTTGTTCAACTAAGATCACTAAAACCCATGTTTTCTACAGTATGGAAATAAAGGGCTAAATCCTAAAACAAGTACAGCTCAGTGTTACCTTCAAAAGCTCCTACAAAACACTGATTTATGCCAGCTGTGTAGCTTATTCCTGTATAAATACAAAGTGTGACTTATCCTTTGAAGACCTTCATACAGCAAACTTTCTTAAAATCTGTTGTTTTTACAGAGGGATGTTTTCCATATTCTTTGGGTACACCTCCAGTGAAAATCAGGCAAGCTTTTTTCAATTTTTACCCCTCTTGGGTTTTTTTTTAATTCATCTGATGAAACTTTTGTCCTCAAAAAGTTCTTCAGTACTGCAGCATTTGTTCTTCATAGTCTCCAAAGCAGCAATGTGAGTCATGTCGTCATTTCTCATTAGGAGTAAAAGTAACCTTTACACTTTCGGGAAACAGCAATATCTCAAGTACAGACTCATGCTTCATTCAAATTGACATTAGTTGAAAAACACAAATCCTGGATGAAACTTGCAGCTTAGACTCACCAAATTAATATATCTTTATTAATATACAGATCAGGATGGCAACAATTCCATCAGAGTGAGCTCCACCTTTAACACAGAACAGTGAATTCAGTGATAGTGCAGGGCTGCACTGTGCTAAGCCTCCTAATTTCCTTAAAAACTGGGAATACAAACCTTACTTATATTCTGTGGGCACAGATACCTCTCTTGTCCCAATCTGTGCGTGGTGGCAGAATTGCCTTTTATTTTGCACTTTACTGCAAATGCCATGGAGGCAACTCTCTCCTTTGAGCCTTTCTACATATCACATTCTTCCATCCATATTAGTGAAGTTTACTTATCCAGCTTCTTATTGGGACAGCCCTCAATGGAGTTATTAGCCACGAAATCCCAGGCTTTACTTCAAGTCCTATCCTTCTTGATTTACCAGTTCTGGCTGACAGCTTGTGCTCTTCCCTTGTCTTGTCAAACATTGCATGCTGTCCTAGTACACCCTTGAGTGATTATTTTCCCTTGCACTGCACAATCTGAAATGGTAACACATCCTTTTTGCTACACAGACATCAAAGAATATCGCCATTCCCCAATTTTTACAGGTTCCCTGAAGGCAGACAGTGAAGGATGTTTTCAACTGCAGTTCTTTGCTTAAAGGTCCAACATTGTAATTTAGCTACGGAAAAAGAACTAGATCAGAAAATGAGCATTTCAACTTAGCCTTTGTTCCTAGTATGCTAGATAATGTTGCTGTTCCTCTGTAGTTACCAGTTTTTGCAAGAAGGTGTGCTGTGTGACAGCCTGAATTAATCTTGCTTACATTACCATCCTACACATCCTTCCCATTGACCTTCCAAAATCCTTGGAGTCTATCCACACCTTTCCTGTTATCTATCACAGTATCACAGGTTGGTTTGTGCCATCAGATAACTGATGATGCCAGTCTCTGTCACTCTACTTGTTTGATTTTCAAAACAAACACATTTACACTCTCTCTCCTGGTCCTCCTGCTGTGGGAAGGCTCCTAACATACATTTGGGAATATGTCTTTAAATCCATTTTCAAAATCCTTGTTTTACACCATTTTCCTTTATTATGGTGCCAACAAATGCTTTCACAACTGTCTGATTGTTTCTGTGCCAGCTGCATGACAGGCCCAACTTCCTGATTCCAGTGCATCCCTTTTGTATTGAGCCTCAAAACTGGGTCCTCAGAACTTTGACAAAACCTGAAAAACGTTTTTGTTATATTACATTAGTATCTGCATCTTAATTCAAAGCCACCTTGCTTCATACTCTCCACAATAAGGAAACCTGAAAAACTGTCAACAGTGTAAGAAACTGCAATTAAGCACACTAAAACTGGCACTAGCAATACCTAACGGTAAAGTGGACTGGATGAAATCTGGTAGCTGACTTTAGAATAGGAAGCACACAAGAAGAGCTTTTAAAAATTATGGGATATTTGTTTTGCAACGCTTTTGCAATTAATATACAATGCCTTTTTAGAAAGCTAAATGCAAATTATCAATCCAGGTTTAAAATTATGACTAGATATTAAATCATATTCCAGCTCTCCAGCATGTATAGACTCCCCCATTACACAGAAGCCCTTGATTTTGTTGTTGGAAGTAATTAAAATCCAACTTTAATTTTTAAATAGCTCATATTTAAAATAAGAATTTCTGGAAATGAGACAGTGTGACTGCAGTAGCAATTTACTCATGTCTTCAAAATGTGACACCAAGGTGAGAAGAAATGGGAAAAAAAGAGAGTCCTCATCTGCAGTTCTAAGGCTGAAGGAAACAGCCTGAGAGTCTGCAGGGCAATAGGAAAAACAGAAGCATGAACCAGGACAATTCCTAAGAGGAGTACTCTTCAGATACACTGTTAAAGTTCTGTTTGTAAAAGCAAAATAAATTAAAAGGCTTAGCCTCAAACTTAAATACACTTTTCCTAATATTGATTTGGCTGACAAGAAAAGGTGTTAAGATAGAAATCTTATTTGTCACTCCAAGAACTTACTGACACAGGAAGCCACACCACTATGAGTTTGCACATAATACTGAAAAAAAAGAATAGTACTTTTTTGACTATCAAAAACATTCTCATTATTCTGTCTGATAATTACAGAAATTTTATGCTGTCCACGATTAGAAACTGTTGTTTACCATAAGATTTAAAAGCATAAAAAAGTAATTTTCTTCTAAATTTATTACTCTGCACCTGCAGGTATTTTCTTTCTGTTATTTTTAAATTCAATAGATAGATTTATTTCTTTTTCTTATTCGTAGTTTCTGCAACGCTATCACATTTGTCCCCAAGTTCTTTCAGGCTGCTAGCACAAGCGCTATGCCAGCCAACTCTCTTGGTAACACCTCTCCTGCCATTTGAACTGCTCCCTACATATTCCTGAACTTCAGCCTTCTTATATTTAGGTTTTCAAACTCATTCTTCCTCTTTTGCATATAACTTTGCTTTCCCTTTTTAGCTTCTTTTGAAGCTTATCTCATCACCATTCATCACAATTTTTAGTACTGCACTTTCCTTCTTATAACCCTATCAAACTTGCTTTTCCTTCATTTCTCTGACTCATTGTATATCACATGCTAAACTGATTCCTGTCTTATTACTAGCCCTAATTATGGGATGCCTCCATTCTTCCTTTTATATATTACATTCTCACCAAACACCTGCTGAGTCACTGGCAAAGGATTTAGGAAGCAGATGCAGATGCAGGTTGCCTCCCCTGCATACAGGGGTCAGCAGTCTCACAAGAACAGCAGTCTACACTGACCTCTCCATGGGGTCTTGTAGTGCTTTCTCTCCCAAGTGCACCCACTGGTACCTAGGATTATTTTGCCCTGAGTGCTTCTGTTGCAGTTTCCTCACTGTCAGTGACCTCCTTAAAGGTCACCTCATTATAAAGTGAAAATACACCATCCAAAGTAGAACAGTATAACTCAGTGTAAGTAATTAACCTTGTAATTGCATCTCACACTTCAACAGGAATCTTCCTCATGAGTACATGTCACAGCAAAATACTTGATCTGATTCTATTCAGTAGTCATTCGCAATCAGATGAAATTTCAGCTACATCTCAGCCAATCACTTTAAATTTTGGTCAGTTCCTGCAGTTTAATTATTATAAATTCCCATCATGGAATCATTAAGGTTGGAAAAGACCTCCAAGATCATCAAGTCAAGCTCCTGACAATCACCACCATATCAACAAGATCATGGCACTAAGTGCCCCATCCAGTTGTTTCTTGAACACTTCCAGGGATGGTGTCTCCACCACCTTCCTGGGCAGCCTGTTCCAAGGCTTAACTACCCTTTCAGTGAAGAAATTCTTCCTAGTATTCAACCTGAACCTCCCCTGCTGCAGTTTGAGGCCATGTCCTCTTGTCCCGTCGCTGGCTGCCCAGGAGAAGAGACCAACCCGCACCTGGCTACAGCCTCCTTTCAGAGATCTGTAGAGTTAGTTGTAAGTGCCCTCTGAGTCTCCTTTTCTCCAGGCTAAAGACCTCCACCTCCCTCAGCCACTCCTCACATGACTGACACTCTAGACCATTCACCAGCTCCTGTCCTTCTCTGGACTCACTCCAGCACCACCATGTCCTCCCTGAATTGTGGGACCTAGAAGTGGACACAATACTTGAGGTGTGGCCTCACCAGTGCAGGGGGACAATCCCATTCTCCTTAGATTTTGTCTTCTGTCACGCCATGTAGAGTCATTATAACATTTCTTGCTTCATGAATTTCTCTTCTTCCCCAACCTCAGCAGCCTATTCCCTTGTTCAAGGGATCTTAGGTTTGACAGGAGATGCAGCTCACCTCCAAAAAATATCGGGCACTTGATACATGACCTTGTTTGTCAATTCATGACAGAATTCCTATACAGGCAATGAGGAATCTCATCTTGTTATATAAAATACTACATGCAAAAGAACTCAGGAAGAACAGGACAAACAACTCCCCGAGGAAGTTATGGATTGCAATCAGTAAACAAATGGATCATTAACTGGTCAACCATTTCATTGTTTGCATGACAGAATAAGACATGCCTACTGCAAAGCTGGATAACAAATCTGGAAAAAAGAAAAATCACTGGCAGAAGAAAAAAAAAACCTCTTTAAACCTCTTTTGCAGAGTCACTAACTCAAAATGGAATAATTAAAACTCCCACTTCAGAAGCTGCAACTTTGAAGTGGAACTGCAGATCTCTATTTGCATATTAGGAACGCTTGTGTTGATTTCCATGCTCCATCTGGGCAAGAGATTGCAGATGAGAATGACAAGGCTCTGAATTAGGACAAATCAAATGCATGCGGAGTCATTAAATCCTGCAGAGATAATTATCAGTCTCAAGATGATGTAATTAGCATATTAGCATGGTTTCCTCCTTTAGCAGTAAATACATTTTAACAATATATAAGGTCTTTCTGTCTGCTATTTAATATGTCAGCCTTGCTTAAACTCCTTTGCATGCTTCCGTTTGGTCTGTTGCACTATTGTAACTCCCTACTTTGTCACAGAGAACTAAATGCACAAAAAGACTATGTTGTAGCAAAGATGCAAATTGTAGAACGGAAGCTTTACAAGTCTGGCTATCCAAAGAAATCCCTTCCCTAAATTAGACATTCAGACCTTGTATAAAACAGATGGAAAACGCCGGTGTCAAAAAACAGGAATCCCAAAGCTCAGCTACTGAAGCAGACTGTCTAAGAGACAGGGAGTTTGACTCCTCTGATGGCAGGTGCCTCCTCCACAAGCCCTCTCCTTTAGTCAGTTGCTTAAGCCAGGCAAATCCTTCCTCATAAACAATGATGAGAGAAATCCACATACTATCAGATTTAATATCTCAGTGGTTAAAACAGTCATCAGTAAGGTGAGTGACCCGTTTTCAAATCTCTGCTCATCCCATATTAGCTGTCCTAGCCCATAGGCCATTGGGTATTCAGGGGTAAGACATCTCGATCTCTCCTGTTTGAAGTTGTTCCACTTTGTATAACTAATTAAAAGATAATTGCAGCAAGTATTTGAACATGACTCTCCCACATCCCAGGTTATTGCCTAACCATACAGCTGTGGATTCAGTTTCTCATTTTGTTTCTTACATCATGTAAGCACTTTTGAAAATCCTGCTCTCCGTATTTTACATACAAATATTTACAGAGCAGAAAGTTATTTTCATTTCAGAATTACCACTACAAATATCTTCCATGCTTCTCCTATACAGTCCCAGCTCTCTTGCTCAGTGGTGAAAACTAGGTGGTTTTTTTTGTTTGGTGGTGGTGGGTGTTTGTGAGAAATGGATTTGTAGAGAATTCTCAAAGCTTGACTGAAAGCTCACATAGTCTTGTACACCTATATGCAAATTTTGAGATAATATGTGCTGACTTACAAAGGCCATGGAATAGAGCAGACACTGCTGAGAGAGGAATTGATGTGTTGAAAAGAAGAAATTGAAGGTGTTCCTTTTCAACCCCTTTCTCATCATACAACTGTGTTGTGAAAGTATAAAACCAACTTTTTCTGTGGTTCTTAGCTTTGATTCCTTGCTTGAAGAAGGCAATGAGAAGCCTCAAGAAGTATTCATAGATAGCAGAATAAAAGGATATTGATATTTCACAATGATTGATGATCGTTCCTTGGAGGCTAGAAGTGTGGTATGCTCTGCAGCAAGCACATGAGGTGATGAGCAGCTCTCTGCCCTAAAGAGCTCACACAGTAAATGATGGACCTGGCACAAAAGCAAAGACACGTATCAACCACACATCGAGACAAACACAGATTACAAATCCAGCATAATGATGCACAAGTGAAAGCTTGCAAGGTGTTTCAAAATAAAGAGAGCCTGGCAAAACAGGCATTTGTTCAAGGAATATAAGGGCATTGTGAGCTGATAAGAGAAAGCCATCAGACTAGGGAAAAAGTACTTCAAGAAATAGTGCACATGACAAAGTAATTCAAGGAAGGCTGTTCAGCTGGTCTACAAAAGCAACAGGTGTACATTTATTTTACAGTTATCCCAGTATAAAACTTGCAGATACTTTTTATTTTATTTCAGCTTACATGTCCTCTATGAGAATTTAAAAAACAAAATAAAGAAAAATCCTACTAAAAAAAAGAAAAAAAATAACACAAACACTTACAAGAAAAGCAAGGCTGTAGAGAATATTGATATAACTATTTTAATTCTGTTACTGGCAAAACCTCTCCCATAAATAAAGCCTGAGTTTCAAAATGTGAAGTAAATATAGTCTGAGATGAAGGAAAATTTTAGAAATGTTGGGTGAACACTGAGTTAGGAAAAACTAAGACTGCAATACTCGTATTGTGAAATGTTAAATGCAACATGTACACAGCAAGCAGATGAAAAACTGATTAAAAGAAAAAAAAAGTGCAAAGACATAGTGGCTCATGTATGCTTTCCCAAAATGTTTCTGTGAAACAGCATCCTGTTAGTTTTAAGTTCACAGGAGTTCTTCCCCTTAGCAGAGGCTTGTGGGACAGTCAGAAACTCCTAGCACAAAATGCTAGTCTTTTACAATATTTAATTTTTGTAGAGACTTAAACATTTAAATATGTCATTACAAAATTAAATGACTCAGTATAGATGTAATTCAGATGTACCAAAACGCATTACTCACTCAATAAAAGAGGCACTGAGGTTTTACTAAAAATACTTCACAGAACAAAACAGCAACATATATTTACTTTACTGAATGGATGTTGTGAAAAGCACACAAAACTAAGTCCTGTATAAACCGCCCTATTTTACCTACCCTGAAACTAGGACTGCTAGCTCTTGACCTGAAGCAGCACAGTTAACTCACATCCATCTTCCAACCCATGTTTTGAACAGTAGAGTAAGAGGAAGCAATGTGTGATATGATCCCAAGGCAAACAAACCGGGCAGTAACTCACTAACCAGCAGCAGGGACCTCCCTGCCAGGTGGGAGTCTCACTTCCTATTCATCTAGAGAAGATGGTGTTCCTCAGGGAACACTACCAACAAGGAGCCCAGCCATCAGGGCACAAAACCACAAGCAATGCACTTAATATGCCAGATGGATTGCAGGGAGTGTAAAAGAAATCCCAGAGATGTCACCAGGAGAAGCTGCTCCCAAACACTGGTGAACACAGCACACGTCACCAGTGGTCATCACTGCAGCCTTCCTGGTACTTTGACAACTCAGCCTCCTTGGAAGTGGTGAGGGTACATTCTGCCATCCAAAGCTTGGACTCCTCAGCCGTTCAGTGCTCCTCCCAAAGTACGCAGCCATGGAGCCATGCTCAGGTCAAATCACTGCCCCGCTCAGTGAGGAGTGGCCAAGAGAAGCCAGTTGGCTTCACTTCAGGGGTGCTGCTCAAGAGAGCAGTAGGATCTTTGAAAAACTTTCTCCAAGATACAAACTTAAGCCCTATTAGAGTAAGAATTACAGAAGTCTGGTAGGAATACTACACAGAAGAGAAGGAACAGTCCAGGAGGTTCTTGGAGTATGTGGAAGAGAAATTCCTGACAAAACTGGTGAGGGAGCCAACAAGGAAAGGGACCTGCTGGACCTGCTGCTGTGAATAGAGAGGGACTTGTGGGTGATGTCACAGTTGGAGGCTATCCTGGGCATGGGGATCACATGACACGGTGACAAAGGATAAAGAAAAGGCAGAGACATTTTATAAATTCTTTGCTTCAGTCTTCAATAGTCAGACAGTTTTTTCTCAGGGAACCCAGCCCCCTGAGCTGGAAGACAGGGACAGCAAGCACAGTGAAGCCCCCATAATCCTAGGGCAATTAGTCAGGGACCTGCTACAGCACTTAGACCCACACAAGTCCATGGGGCCAGATGGGATCCACTCAAAAGTACTGGGGGAGCTGGTGGAAGAGCTGACCAAGCCCCTCTCCATCATTTATCAGCAGTGCTGGCTCAACGGGGAGGTCTCAGTCCCTTGACTGGAAGGGAATCAATATAACACCTACCTATAAGAAGGGAAGGAAGGAGAATCGTGGGGGCTACAGGCTTGTCAGCCAAACTTTAGTGCCAGAGAAGGTTACAGAGCAGGTCACCTTGAGTGCCAACAGATGGCACATACAGGACAACCAAGGGATCAGGCCCAGACAACATGGGTTTGTGGTGAATGGAGTTAAATCCAGCTGGCAGCTGCTCACTAGTGGTGTTCTACAGTATTGAGCCCAGTCTCATTTAATATCTTTATGATCTGTGTGAGGGGATCAAGGGCACCCTCAATCAGTTTGCTAATGAATGTTGACACTGAGGTGCTGGTGCATGTCCAAAGAAGGGCAACAAAGCTGCTGGTAGAGCTGGGGGATGTTTAGCCTGGAGAAAAGGAGGCTCAGGGGGGACTTTATTGCTCTCTACAAGTCCCTGAAAGGAGCCTGTAGCCACATGGGGGTTGGTCTCTTCTCACAAGTAACAAGTGACAGGAGAAGACAGAAAGGCCTGAAGGTGCTCCAGAGAAGGTTTAGATTGGATATTAGGAAAACTTTTTTCACCAAAAACATTATCAAGCATTGGAACAGGCTGCCCAGGGAAGTAGTTGAGTCACTGTTCCTGGAGGTATTTAAAAGACATAGATGTGGTACATGAGTTAATGGTGGAGTTAGCAGTGGAAGGCTTAGGACTGGACCCCAAGCTCTTAAGGGTATTTCCCAGCCTTAACAATTCTATGGTTCTATTCCGTGGTTCCAGTCAGAAAGGTATGACTGAAGGACCAAGAAGCAGATAAAAAATTGCATTATTTAGAAGCTGGAATCCCACGACTTAAGGTAACAGGAATGCTCTGCTTCTTCTTCCAGCTGTGCCTAGCTAACAGTTTCAGAAACAGTTGGTGCGTTTGGGGATAAAATTCAAGTCTTTGGACTAGTATCAGTACTAAAGAAAGCACTGGTGTTAGTGGCTTCTGATGCTTCCTGCGTGAAGCAGAAGAATCCATTCCTACTATCCATTCCTACTATCCAAGTCTGCTGCTTGCCCAGAACCTGGATCACTGATGCTGCAGACAAATTGCCAACACTTACTCAGCCCTCCAAATTCTACCTCTTGCTGCCATCCCCTGTGGGACAGAAGTAACACAGCCAAGGGAAACCTTGAGCAGCTCAAATGGAAGAGAGAGCTCAGAGCAAATAGGAGATGGCAGAAATCCCTGCAGTGCTCTCCTCAACCCTTGTAGTCAGTGGAGAGG
Source organism: Bombycilla garrulus (assembly GCA_013400315.1). NCBI lineage: Eukaryota > Metazoa > Chordata > Aves > Passeriformes > Bombycillidae > Bombycilla > Bombycilla garrulus. Next base: position 1,764,840 of record VXBU01001993.1, read on the forward strand.
CCTGATATAACCAGACTGATACCTGTCACCAGCAACACTGGTTTCTTTGACTACAATGCCCCATTCAATGCAGATGCACTGTTAAGAAGCCACCTGACAAAAATAGTTCTGTAAAGATATTACAGTTCTAGTGAGGATGATTTTAAACTAAATTCGCTGAACAACGGAGCCTTTGCCCAAAGGTCAAGAAAGGAGGGATAAAGTTTGTGTAAGAAAAGGCCACATGGGAAAGTTCTTCTTGGAGGGAGGGCATGCTCGGGCTAACCTCGCGTGTCTGCGTACTAACACACAGGGCTTGGCCTGCAAACAAGAAGAACTGGAAGTCTATGCAAAGTCACAGTTTTGGGATCACAAAGTGTAAATAGGATAGTATCCATGACTGAAAGTGTGTCATGGAGGCATTCCAAGAGGAAAAAAGAGAAGAATGGCAGATGCACTTTCTTACAAAGCATCTCCTTATCTATGCTGAGGTCCAGTGTGAAACCAGAGACTTCTCTGACAGGAAACTCATGGTCAAAAGCAAAGGCAAAAGAAACATGAGTCATGCAGCCTGGGCCATTACACACCACCTGTTCAAGGGGACGATGAAGTGGATAATGCTGCATACAAATAATGACCAAAACCAACCCAATTACCAGACTTGGTCCTCATTAGAGCCACATGGCATTGTGCAAGCAATCCAGGGTATTTCTAGACTGGACAGGTGATAACTTTTTAATGCAAATGCTAGAGAGGACAAACAAACAATATCCTATGTGACCTCTGTACAAAACATGGAAGGAAAGTGGCAAATGTGGTCACAGATAGTAGCTTGGAAGCAGTGACCACAAGCTGATTGTGTTCAGAATCCAGAAGACTGGGAAGGTAAGGAGAAGAAATAGGACTAAGGCTTTTACACAAATTGCTTTTAGATTATACAGGACATGGCTCAGCAGAATCTCCTGGGACGTTGAAGCAAAAGGTGTCATCTTAGCTGATAAATTTTTGTAGGAAACTCACTGCCAACTGAGGAACTAATAATAATCTTATTTTACAAGAAGATTGGCATTTCAGTAGAAGACTCACTGACTAAGCAAGGAGGCTCTTAATGAACTGTAATGCAAAAGAACAGCATATAGCAAACAAAAAAAAAAGAGTACAAGACCACTATGTTGGCACTTAGGAACAACATTGAGAAAACCAAAGCACATTTAAAATGAGAACAAGTGATGGATGTAAATAGCAGCAAGACAGAGTTGTGCAAATTCAGATGAAATGTGAAAATGTTACTGAATGGAGGAGACAACCCAGTGGTTGTGCAGATGAAAAAGGCTGAAGTACAGAATATATTCTTTGCCTCCATCTTCACAGGCAAAGATTACTCCTAGATTTCCAGATGTACCAGGATGGTTTGAGAAGAAACATTTTAGGGACAAGTTAGGAATGAGTTCGAACATCTGATGTATTCAAATCTATGCAGACAGACACAATTAATGTGAAAGTGCTGAAAGAGTCAGCTAATGTATCACTAGACCTCCCTCTCATCTCCGAAAAACATGATCATTGAGGCAGACTCCTGAAAACTGGAGAAAGGCTATCACTGTGCCTGGCTTTAGCAAAGACATAAAAAGACAACCACAGGCCATTTAGCCTACCCCCAGCTCCCTAAGGATTACATATCACATCCTTCTGGAATCCACCTCTAAACATGCAGAGAACAAAAAGGTAATCAGCCACAATCAGCACAGACTCACAAAGGGCAGTTAATGCTTGATGAAACTGATGATTGCTTTCTGTGATGAACTGACCTGAAATGCAGATGTGGGGTGAGTGGTGGATGTAATCAAATGGTCTGTTGGACAGACTGAAAATTACTGGGCCAGCCAGCTCAGAGGGTAATGCTCACAGCAAACACCAGTTTGCCATCCAACTGGTAGCCTGCACCAAGAGGTATATTGCAGCGCTGAACAGAAAAGCAGAGTATACTCAATATCAGCACCAAAGGCCTGATGAGGAAACCAAATGCATTCTCAACAATCTTCTAGGCATAACCAACCCAGTGCCATTTGACACATCAAGCAGTAGAGCTTTAATCAAGAATGACCTTGAGGAAAATTAGAACTGGTAATGCCAAGCTGAAGAAGAAGAGTTCTGCAGCTTTTCTAGGGACAGGATAACCCCAGACACTGGCAGATGCTAGGAACTGACTGGCCTTGTAGCAGCTCTGCTATGGTAGATGCCAAGTGAAATTTCAGGAAACATTTTCACTGCTAATTAGCAAATTGGATACGGCTACACTTGGAGCAGCATGGCCAGCAGGACAACAGAAGTTATTCTTCCCCTCTATGAAGCATTGATTAGGCAATAGCTGAAATACTGCATCCCACATCAGACTCCCCAGCAGTTCAAGAGGCATGTGGAGAAACCCAAGTATGGGAAGCTGCCACGGGCTCATGACTGACAGAAGCTGAAGAAGCTGGGGTTTTTTATACCAATAAACATGAGGCTAAGAGAGGCAAAAAGCTATCTGAAGAAGAGTTACAAAAATGGTAGAGCCAAGCTTTCCTCAAGTAATGAAAACACACATAAAATCATGGATTTTTTTCTGACAGTGCTATCAACTTAATGCTTTCTCTTTTAAGAAGCAAGAACATGCTTTGTTGTCTCTTATCCAGTATCTCCAGTAATAAGCAGCCCACAATCACAACTTAGTTGACCAAATTTATATATCCCAGTTGGATCACATATCTATTTTATGACACTGTTGATGGGGTTATAAAAGGCATTTTTATATTTACCAATCCAGGAATCTCAAGGACTGATCTTGAAACTTTCAGATTATGATCTATCGAAATAGTTTAAAAACCTACACTGTATTTTACTTAACCATCCAGGAAAATATTTTATCCCATTTGGTGTGGTTGAGATCAGAGCAGGTACTTCAGCTGAAATTTCATCAAGTTTATAAGAAGGGGTCCTGGCAGGTACTCACCTAGAGCTGTAGATCACCTCCTCCCATCAGTACTACAAGAAGATTTGTTATTTAGAACAAGTTATTAAGGGTTTTTTGGGCATTAAGGGAGAAAACTGGCTGCAAGACAAGGATCTAGCTGAAGATGCCTCCCTTTTTTGGTCCAAGTGGGTGTAGCTCTGCAAACTTCAAGTTGGATATTATCTACTAGTACCTAATTACTGCACGGTTGATGTGGTTTTATATTATATGGATTTGAAGCAAGTTTTCAGATTAAGAATTTTTCAGTTATGTAACAATGCCCAGAGCAGGAGCTGTTCATTTATATATTTTTTAAATCATCAAATATATGAGTAAGAACAGAGAGATAAATTATTAGATATCCTGAAAACCTTCCAAATATTAATACTATGGAGGTGGATGGTTGTTTTTAGATAAAATAATATTCCAAAACAGGATTGAAAGAGATAATAAATGTCATTTATCTTAAGCTCAATAGCCATTCAACATAAATTTCAGGGTGCAGTAGGGCTTGTGGAGACTGCATTTTCTAGGCAGTTTATCTTCTGTTTCTTTCAGATATGGTACCTCAGATCAAAAACCCATCTCCTCTCTTTAACAATGGCAGAAGCAAAACACTGGAGTAGGAATCTAATGAGCACTAAATAGAAAGATCTTTCCCTGTTTCTCACCATATACTTTCTCTACAACTAACAACTTGCAGTTTAGGGATTTAGCAAGACAGTGACTGTATTTGAATCTGCATCTAACCGCTGTCAAGGATATTTTCTTCAATTAATTCCTCCAGTACCTTTTTAAACTCATTAATGATTTTGGTCTCCATAACATCCTGTGGCAACTAATTCCACAATGCAATTATTCACTGTGTAAAAAAGGTACTTCCTTTTGTTGATTTAAAAGCTGCTGCTGGATAATTTCATTAAATGGCTCTTTATGTGACACATGGTGAACAAACACTTCTGTTACATCCATGACTACACACTGCTATTATAGTCACCTCGTACATTTATTAACTGACAGCTTCCCCTTAAGCAGAAGCCACACCTGTAATCCTGTATAGGTGCTTTTTGCTTCAGCTGGATTTCCCCCTTACCATACAACAATCTCTTTCTATTAAAAATTTACCAGGTAAATAACTGCTGAAAAGAACTAGTATAAAGAAGGACTAACATAAGTCGTTTGGGTTTGAGTTTTGTGGCACTTGGAAAGGGACAAGTGTAAACTCACACTGAACTGTAACAACCATGACAGCTACAGTGACCTACGCTGGGCACATAAACCTGGTTGATAGGATTTGTCTGATATTTGTTTATAAGACTGACTGACGAAAGTGGTCAGGCATCTGCCAACCTAACTGCTCAATTAGGGAGGGTGACTTGCTAAAATCAGGCCCAATTAGCCTGAAGAGGGTTGGTAGAGACACACATAACTGATGGGCCACCTCTGTGAAGATGCAACTGATGGGCCAGATTCTCTTAAGATACTGTTCAATGATATTTCCATGTGCTCTGTCAGATTACATCTGACAGAGATACAAAGCACTTCTGTCAGTGGGAGAAAAGGCAACACTGCTGAGTCTCCTCCAAGGGCAGGTCACCAACCAACAACATCCAACTCTGGGTTAGGCCAAAAAGAAGGTAAGAAAGGGATTCCAAAGCCTAAACAGGATGTAAAAGGGGAAGCAAGAGAAAAGGCAAAGAAGGTGCCCACCAATCTGAACATCAGCATTCCACTGAGAGGAGCTGGTGGTTAGGGCTATGGCACATTGTTAGTGGAATTTAGCAGAGAGCAGTGGGGAAAGGTGGGGTTGTTTTTTGAGGACTAAGGGCATATGGTGGGGTAGTTAATAGCTTCTCCAGAAACTCCCTGGTTTCAAGAGACAGTTTTACTGAACTGGACCAAATTGCCTCTAGCGCAGCCCAGCCTTTACCTGCATCCCTTGATCACCTCCAACTAAGCATAAAAATATCCATGGAGAAACATTTCATTTACAGCCCACACTTTGTATTACAAACAATTATCACACCCCACAAAACCACACCCTGTAAGCTTTCCCTTACCAGAGTTGCCATCTTCCCAGCAACTCCTGTAAACTCACCATGCATCCAAGCCCTCGCTATCCAATCTTCTCCCCACACAACAGACTGCAGGGGAAAAAACAGCATCATAACAGCTTTAAACAGTGGATGAGTACCCAGTTGAACAAACACCATGAATCGTTCATGCAGAAACAGTGGCAACGCACTGAGGCAATAACATCTGAAGAGTGCCAGAAGAGTTGAGAGTAGCAACATCACTGAGCTTTTAATTTCTCCAGTTTTGTAGAATTTATCAGGTGTGGTATGTGTGAGTATATGTAAACATAGGAATTCATACTTCATGAGGAAGTTTGGAGTGCATCTGATGTACACACTTATTTTCTGACAACTTTCATAATATTTTCCATTTACTGACAGTGTTAACACAGAAGTCTAAGGACAAAAGAAATATTTCAGCTGGTTAAATTAGCTTGCTCAGGCTATGCACGTAGCTCAGATGAATAAAATGAGGGCCCAGAAATTAGCTCAACTTGCCAACCCTTATTATCAAGCACACTGTTTGTAATTCACAGTAGGTTATCAACAATGGGGCCACATTTGGGAGATACCATGACATCTGGTATTGATTTCTGGCAGGATTCAGGTATTTTTTGAAACCTCTTTTTCAAATTGGAAGATAATACAATGCATACATACTACTAGGCAGATTTTTTTTTCACTTCGGTAAGCACTGAAATGGGCATAGTTACATACTGAGGCACATCACAAACACAAAGAAGTCATGCTGCTGCTTTTAAATCACAGCACTAGCTTCCATCAACAGGAGCAATGTGGAATGTGAGAAAGAAAAGCAATCTGACATTTGCAACACTGGTTAAGTATGTGTGTTAAAAACTGTGAGAAACCCATTTTTCAATTTAATGAAATAGATGTCAAAAAGCTGCTCTTAAATCCCAGCATCAAAAAATAAAGCAAAGAAATGCTCTCCATTTTAACAAAGGCCCCAAACACACAGTTCTGTAAAAAGTGAAAACATTCACAGGAAACCATACTACAAAGTCATATGACTTTGGTCCATTCTAAATGGACGTGCAACTCGTTGCATGCACATTCCTGTTTACACCCAGTATTGAACAGCTCAACAAGAAAAAGTCCCAAATATTGTATTTATGAAGAAGCTAGGAATGAGAGTAGCAACTCCTACTACTAACTCCTTAGCTGAAATTCTTTAATGAAAATAAATTCATGGCAGTAGCAGCCACATAAACTGATCTAGTTAATACTGCAAGCAACATTCTATCTGTGATTCATTATAAATCTGCTAAAAATTTTGCTGAGGGAGAATCTGGGTAACTGAGTATTTTTATTGATAAGATCAGTTTAAAAATATACTAGGAGAAAGAGTAAATGTTTTCAAACAAGTGACAACATTTAAAATTTTGGACAACGAATATTAAAGTATCCAACATATACATACAATTTCTGGAAACAATTACAGTAATTAAAACAACACTCACCCTCTGGAGGGAGACATTTTATGGAAGGCATTCCAGAAACTGCCTCCCCACTGACACTGATCAACTTGGGTGTGTTCAATTAACAGGAGAAATGAATTTAAAGTAAAAACTCCTGCTGCTGAGAATCATCCAGGATTTAGCACTCAACCTTCGCCCCCTGGCTCCAAAGATTTAAATCCTTAGACTGTCAGCAGGAGCTTTCTAGATGAGACAATTAATTTGAAATACTATTTTCATTACTGAGCAACTGAAATTACAACACCAGTGTTCCCAATAATAAATTTCATCTACCAAAAAAACCCAAAAACATTATTTGAGATTAGGATATCTTTTTAATCTGGCTATCTTACCTCAACACCTACCAGTTTCATTAGATTTCTAAATTTTATCTTCTTTCTCTAGGCTAGGCTAAACCAGAGTTAACTCACATTGTCTCTGAAATGCAGACACTGCCTAGAAAAGTAGGGATACAAATCACAGAGACTTTTAGTTGCTCTATGTGTGACCTTCTGGAATTTCAGAAAAAGTTCAGACTGACAGCTGTAATCTTCAGTGTTAAAATAAAATCATTAAGAACTGAATTCAAATAGTTTTGAACTCTTTGGAAATAAATCTCTTTACAGACAGAGATATGGGATGACTGAGATGGTGGTTGAGCGAGACAGTAAATTCAGTTTCAGGATGTCTCATATGAGATCAAAACCACCACAGCTGCATGACACACGGATTGAGTGTAACCCACTCTGCCAATTCTAATTTTGCACAGTTATGCTCCATCAGGTAGTGTCTGTCCTGCGGCCAGAACACAGCCAGCATAAACAGTATCATGTGATCTGGCTTATTTGATGAGAATGTGCTACCAGGTGATTTGGTACTGCACAAATGCAGTGTTAATGAACACGGGACCACAACCCAAAGTACAGAGTGAAACAATTTGTCAAGGTCAACCACACAAGCTGCTAGTAGACCTGAAAACAGAATTCAGTCCTCCTTAATCCCAGACTAGTTTGCTACCTACTGGACAGCACTGCTGCCCAACACACTAAACACACTTTTCAAATTACCATGTGGTTCTCAGGACTTCTTTGACACATTTGTTCTCAATACTATCCCTGCTGCAACCGTATCTACAAAGGTCCCAGTTCCATGTGATGGCCCTAGGTCCAGAACATTTCACCAAAGTCTTCATTCCCAACCAGCTGTGGCCCCCGCTGCCCCACTCCTACCCACACAAGCCAAGGGCCATTTCAGCAACTACTGTGTTGACATTGCAAATATTTAGGGAAATGTTTAGCTTGACTGATGTAAACAACCACAGTGAAGTCAAACAAACCTATGTCCATATGCAAGAGTTTCCAGGGTTTATTCTCCAAAAAGCAGGACACACTTTTGCTTGCTAGGAGACACTAAAACACACTACTGAGGATGTGCTATATAACTCTCATAAAATAAAACACTACTCCTACTTCTTTATATGCTGCTCACAAAAAAAATATTTTAATTGCAGCTCACCAAATATTGACTCTAACATATTGCTGTAGAGAACTACACACATAGATCACAAATTCTCGGAAAATAAAAAAGCGGCTTCCATCAAATGCTTGGCCCGACACATGCAGAGACACACAAAAAAGTAAAGCAAATATTATAAAGTAAATATTAGAAATGGGCTGAAATGCATCCTTGTCCCAGTTTCTGCAGGAAGCAGAGTACATGCCTTCAACAGTTCTATGTTGTTTGAATTACTGTTTGGAGACTGCAGTAGGACAGAGCAAGCAATACACTATTGATTAGAAATTTTACCAAAGAAATTGTACTGAAGAAATTTTAAAATGTAATATATCCATAGCTAGCTAATACTAGAAATAAGCTTGCCTGTAGAAGTTTTATTAAGTCCTGTGACATTATACATATATAGAAGCATAATTGTATACTCACCTATTATTTTACCCTGATATCCTGATCAAGTCATTATAAGAATTTAATCCAATGTCCACATTTTGCTTATTCTGTAAGACGAATTATCAGTCTGAAGTGGCTTCATTAGTAGATAGCAAGTAAACAAGCACTAAAGAATTCCAATTAGAATTCAAGGTACCAAAATAATGGCCAAGAGGACATCCATTGTTCAAAAAAACCTCTAAAGATGAAGCAAGTTCTCCATTAATCTCCAAAAACATTTGCATTGGTACAACATCTTTCACCAGGGTTATAACTTGTTGCTGCTGATGGTGCACTTCAATACACTCTGAGAGAATTTCGAGATAGAACCAATTGCTTTTACAATTAGAGAGTCAGGAAAAAAAACACAGCAAAAGACTACAAGAGTTCTTTTATTCTTCCTGCCAACCCAAGAAAAGATATATCCATTCCATTGAACTCATTCTTCTGGTACTTCACAAAGATCTTCCCGATCAGTTTCTGTGCAGCGGAGGACCTTTTTGATAAAAAGAAGGTCCCAAAATTTTCATGGCTAGCACACAATATTTAAGAATCAAGAAACACTGATGTCAGAGGAAATGCTCTGAGCTCAGCTGTACAGTGAAGGTCACAGTTGCAGATACGGATATCATCAGTGGATTTTGCCCTAAAACATGTTGTCATGACAGTGTAGCAACAGGGAAAAAGAAGAGCAAAGTGTTTTTTAATAAAGTGTCAGCACTAAATAAGGTTGTTTGTTCCATGAAACTAGAAAGTTCCATGTCAAAAACTGTTTCACTGACAACACTGTAATGGGTGTCACAGTGCCAGTCACTGTCAGAGAGTCCCAAATCAGCTAAAACACTCGGGATTCACAGTCTTCCTGGTACTAATCCCTACAGAAAACTAGGTGACAATCTGATTTTTAAGCACGGCCCTGTCTCTAACAGGCAGTAGCAGTCACTGATGACCCTGCTGGCACTTGCCGCATACACCGACCTTGCTCATCACATCAGTTCTGCTGCCATAGCTGTGCCAATGAAGATGGGAGCTGGCTGGAATCACATCCTCTGCTTCACCTTGCTGTTCCTTCAAAGACCACACTGCAAATGGAGCTACCACTGCAGAAGTGTTTTGTTGTTTTAGTTTGCTTTTCAAAAGAGACAACTTGGACAAATTGGTAGAACCTTCTCCAACAGGACTCCTGGCCTACAAAGTAATGCTGGCAGAGGCTGGTTAACAAAGATGTTAAATCCCATTAATTTTTATGAGACCAAGGAAGACCATCCAAGTCATTACATCATTACAGTATGAATATTAAGTGAGGAAACTTGAATTCTGTTACACAGGTTGCAAATCAGAGACCATGGATTTAACTGTACATTAGTTTTAAACATGCTTCTTTACTTTTCTGCAGAGACTTTTAGAACACTCACAAGCTGCATACTTGGAATATGACCTATATCACTAAAGGGAATTATCCCTCTGCAGGATTACAACCTACACAGTTTGCCACTAAGATAACAGACCCCAATACTAAGTAATCTGCTCTAAATTACTGACCCAGTGAACAAACATCCCCTCCTATTCACGCTCCGATGACCCTACTAGTCTAAAGGGAAGAACTACTATCAGAAATACAAAACAATTTTAAGAGTAGCTCCTATATCCTGTAGAGACAAAGTCACTTTTGTACAAGGAGCCTGGTGCACCCCTCATCTTTGCAAAGGAAGAATGAACACTTGACAAGGTGTGAAGTCACAAAGGCATAAATGACCAATGCACCCAGACTTCAAATCCTCTCAAGACATACACTTACACCAGTTGTATGTAGTAGTTTTACAGATAAAACCCAATGAAAAACATTTTAATTTCACTTCCTGGGTTCAAACTATAATAACCTTTTATTTAAATTACAATTATAATTGCTCAAATCAGTTTCCCTGCAGGATAATCAGAAAACAAAGATGTCAGCAGCCACTAACACAGTGGTAGATATGATTCACCAAAACGAAGTGGGAAAGCTCTAGCAGAAGTAGGAATAAAACCCAAGCACCAATGCAACATCTAGTATTTCCATCTTTTCTTTAGCTCAACACGACCTCTTTCCTAGTACTCTTTCAACCAGTCTCTTCCCCATATGTCTACATGATCTCAAGACTTCCCAAGCCCATGACCTTCACTTTCTCATCTGCTTTTTCTCATTCTGAGTGCCTCCTTCTCTAAGTTTTTTTGGTTTTTTTTTTCTTAAATATGTCTCCTCTGTGTTTCTTCCACCTCACTAACGTTTGGACTTCATTCTGTCACAGTGCTCAGGTTTAGCAAAAGGCAGACATAAATCAAGCAAGACAAAGTGGTGTTTGACAAAGAAGTAACTTGCAAAAGGAAGCACTAAGCAATCCTTGCCAGAGATGCCATTACCACATTCAACAATTTCCTTTCACCTGCAGAAGAAACAAAATAGCCCAGGGTCTCTTTCCCTAAAGGAGAAGAAAAGAGAAGTGGGAATAATGTAACTTTAGAAGTTAGTTTTGCATTCCTAGTTCTCTAGTTTGATCTACAATTCACTGTAATTAATTTTATCTAGAGAAGTCTGGGGACTTCAGACAATTTACCCCAGCTTTTACAGTCCCAAGGAAACCAAATGCTTGAAAAGCTGAGAGAATGATCAGTCCACCACCACCACCCCTGCTACTCCAGAGAGCTGAGTAGAAGTGAGGGAGCAGGCACAATCGTTGAAATGAAGTACCATGAGATAGCAGAGGAAAATAAACCTGCAGGAACCAAGAGTCATGACCCAAGAAGCAAGAACAGGAGGACACAATAATCAAACTACAATGCCAAGTACAACTTCATTTGAACGTTGTGCTAATTAAGTAAATTCAGTAAAACACCTGTCCAGAGGCTATAACCACCCCCTGCTCACACAAGTCACTTCCTCAGAGAGGATGCACAGTAACAACAAATGTGAACTGGGTCTTTACATGCAAACAAGAGAATGCAAAGCCAATGACTACACAGTTAGGTTATTACATACATGGGAAATGCCAATTTTTTTGTTGTTCACAGCATATAAAAATGAGTACTTAAGATGTGTTAGCTTTATGGATTCACCACCTAGAACCTGTTCTCTGCACAGACATGAAATAAATCAAGTATCTTGACTCTGTGTGTGGATTGCCTTCCTACACACGGGGTGAGAGAATGTGTATTTGGGACAACAAAATATGCTGGCATTCTGGTCACTTGAGAACTCTGTCAGAGTAGGGAACACTTCGGCTTGGGTTCCAATCATTTGGGTCCACTTCAAGAGTATAAAAAAATTCTGCAAGAGATATTGCAGCTCAATTGGTCTTTTGTTGTTACACTCAAAATAAGAGTGCTGTCTGGACTTTGCATGGTAACGACCTGAATATTGGCTAGTTTCTTTTAAAAATACCCATTAAAAATGAAAGAAGAAGCAGCAGCAGAAGTCCAGTCATTACAGGTACAAGAAAAGCCAGTGGCACAGGGAGTTTCCACAGACAAAGGATTTCCCACAGCCTATTGTTGGAAACACTGTGATTCAATTGCTCACTTCTTGCTCAACAGGCTGCTGATTCAACCAGAAGAGGATGCTGGTATGTCTCACCTTCTGCATTCCACCTACTGCAGTCTAAATCAACAAAAAAACTGGCTTTGAGAAAGCATGTGACTATATCTCATGCTAGTTCCAAGTAATTGACATTACAATCCTTTGGTTGTACAATATCACTTTTTGTCAATGCCATTTAAAGATACACATAATAAAATAATATATCAGGAATTTTAACTGTTGCTGTCTCCTTATCTTGCTAAATTCCAGTTTGACATATCACTAGAAGTGGCTGGTTAAAAGGTGAAACACAAACTATAACATACTTTCAGATTTACTGCTGTATGAGGAAGCTACAGACCAGAAAAATCATTAACACACAAACTTATAAAATAATCAGATAAAATGTTTCACAGCTGGAGACAAATCCTGTCTATGAAGAACTGTCTGCTTGTGCAAATTAAAGACCTGCTGCAACTCCCCAGAGAAAGCCCTCAGGTAAGGAATTCAGATGGAACCAGGGAGCAAGTCAGTGGAGGCTATTTAAAACCCAAGTCATTCTACAGCTACTTCCAGGTGCAGCCCTAAATTCAGCAACAGTATCTGTTTCCCAGAAGCAGATTTTAAGCTGTCCCTGACAGGTAACTGGAGATGGGCAGTGCAGTCCCAGAGGCATGCATGTAGCTAGCCTCCAAAATAAGGCATGAGCAGTTATTTTTGAGAGAACAGATTATAACTCTGTTCTACAGCAGAAGTTATATAAATTTCTTTCTCATACTCACAAAGGTTTGTTCAGGATGCTGTCAGGGGAAAAAACAGACAATTCCCTAGAGTGAAGTAGGAAGCAGAGAAAGGAGAAGTGTGGCTAGAGGCTAACAGATTAGCTATTACCAAATTTATAATCCATGTAGACTCTAAAACATGTTAAATATCTTGGAGCTGCATTTTTAAAACCTTAGGACTGAAATAATAGGAAATTAGTTTGTTTTAACAACACAAAGAAGCTGCATTAGAGAAAAAAAGGGGGGGGGGAAGGAAAATCAATCCTTCCAGGTGTATTTTTTTTGCACATCAGCACATAACAGATACTGCTGAATTCAATCCTAAAGATCACAAATGTACCACTGCTCTGCCGAAACCAACAAAAATACCTTCACTTCAGTGAAGCAGTTACATCTGTGCTCAACTTAAAATATCATGAGTGATGCATATGAAGTAAACAGGACTTGTTGGTGAAGGCACAGACTTGCTCTTTATAGTCCTAAACTTGAAAAAAGTGTTTTGCTGATAAATGGAAATAATAAAATAAGTTTAAAAGTCAGTGTCGAAAATTACTTTAAATTCCTGTTATAACAATAAGACACCAATTATTAATTGGCTTATAATCAAAATATAAACCAATAGTGTTTCGCTGAAGTCTGGGTAAACATAATTAGCTTTCAAAATCATGAATAGTCCAAATAAAAGGAAAATGTTCTGAACCATCCAATATAAACTAGGAGGTCTGCAATTACAGCAACATCTGAAGTGAAATGTATATTTAAAGACTACATGGGAAACAGTGCCTGTATTTGCTGCTGTCCAACACTTGCTGATGTAGACAGTTTTGAACTCGTTTTAAACATGTATATTTAATTGAATGAAGATTTTTCAGTTAAGCATCTGATCAGATGATTAAAAAGAAAATTAAAGAAAAACCTTTCTACAACAGAAAAACCATGCAGGCATCTCAACATAACTAGGGCAAACTGCACTGCTTTGCTCTCCTTTTACTGTTTTTAAAAGAACAGAAAGCAATAGCAAGATAAGAGCAAGGCAGGTTTACTTGAAAAGCTCTACTACCTTAACATTTTGAAACACAGATTTTCCAGCTTGAAGGGAAATCAGGGATGTGCTTTTGCCTTTTCTAGAGAAATCCATAGAAAACTGACACCAAGAAGAGTCTGTGCAGACACACACACATTGGATGGAACAGGTCACTCGGGAAGCTGAGCTCTCCCGGCCCGACGTGACCTGAAACTGAGGTTCGGCCGCCCTGGACCTGCTCCTTCCCGGCCCGGCTGTGCCGCCGCGTCGCCGCTCGCTCCCGCCGGGCCGGGAACGCGCCGAGCCCCGGGACGGGCAGAGCGCGGACGCGGCGCCCCCTGGCGGCCAGTGCCAGCGCCGCCGCCGCGCCCGGAGTTTGCCCGTCCTTTGTCCGTCCTTTTTGTCCGTCCTTTGTCCAGGGGCAGAGCGACGCCCTGGTTCACAAAGCGAGCAATCCGCCAGCTCGCCCTTTAACACGCACCAGCCAAGTCAGGTGGCAGAAGGCAGTGGGAAGCAGGCTTTGAACATCGGTTCTCTGCAGCCACAGCCATCAGTTTGTTCCTCACATCAACTGCCTCACCCGTATTCCATCTTCCACAACACATGAGGTGGTATCACAGGAGAGTAGGGTGTCTTAACAACAGTGTCCTCAATCATTCTCAAAGCACTACTCATCCCACATTCCCAACGGTGCGAGTTTGGTGGGGAGAAGTTAAAAACTCTCGCCACCCCGTAGCAAGCTCAGAAAAAAATTTAAGAGTTGTACCGGCAACTTCAGTAATTTATACCGGCCGAAGAGCTGTCTTTGCAATTGTGTATTGTTTAAATGTAACATTTGTGTCTTTTAAAAGATAATATTTAAATAACGGTATGTTTTCATAACTAATGAGAAGAGATCATTTACCTGATTTATGGTTTCTTCAAATGCTTTTATATAATGATTAAGTTCTCTGTCCATTGTAGCATATTCTAACATGACTTTTTCCATACTGTTAACATCTTCTTCATCATCTGCAAAATAAATGGGTGATCAATTGTATTATTTTGAGGCAGCATTTTTTCTTTACAAATATTTTATTTACAAGTATTCATGCTGTGAATATCTACAGCATTTTTAAGTCTCAGCAGGTGTTTTCAAGTTACTCAAACATATACTTTTTTTCTCATTTTGCAACTGTAATCTTTGACATTTCTTGGGTAACTTGAACAAACAGCTTACTCAGAAAGACACTTCCCCGGTTTCATGTGAACAAGAGAGTATGTGTAATTTCATCTACCGACACCTAGTCATTAGGCAATCAGGATATTTTCTGCAAAAGTTATATTTCATGACTCATCAACATTGCCTCAGAAATAGTCAGAAGAAACTTAAATGCCCTCTCAGTACAGTATAGTTCACAGCTATAATTAGACCCCTTATCCCCAATAAACATAGCTACAGGAAAATCAAAACAAAGCCAGCATTTTATAGCACAGGGAATAATGGAATGGATAGCACTGGTGATTCAAGCAGTAAAATTCTAATTGCCAAGGAAAATCAATTAACACAGGTCATGTGATTAGTAATTCATATCCACTTTTATTCTCTTCTGCATTCCTCCTAATTCCACTCCTTTCCTCTCTAACTACACCTCTGCTTTCCCATTCTAACACTGCTGTGTATCTGCTTAGGTAAGAACCCTCTGGAGATGCTAAAAGGCTGAACAGCCACAGCTGTATATTCCTGACACAGCTGCATGTACCACACCAAACGCTGCCAGCTGCAGGAGGACAGCCAGCCACAAGCCCTGAATCCATACAGGAAACCAGGAAGTTAGGAAGCCTATGTTTCCACTTCTGCTACTCCTATTTAATCCTATCCTGCAGTTTCCAGGTACAGAGAAAGCAGCTGGAAGCAGCTAGACTCTGTGAAAGAGCCCCAGAGTCTGCCATGCAGCATTGGGCCTTGTCATTTGATGGAGTATTCTTTAAAAGCACTTAAGAAGCCAATCTGTGCTGCTACTTTTAGGAAGAAAATTGTAGTACAGCTTTTTAAACTACTTTTTTTGTGAAGAAACAAAAATGTCTTTTGAGCTGGCACATTGCTTAAGTTGCTAACTATATTATTATGTTAGAACACAAAATCTGTCTCTGCATAAAGTTGACACAATTGTATACGGCCATCAGTTTGGGAGTAAAATCTGAAATACATCACTCAGAGACAGAAACATCACACCATATTGAAACACTGATGGATCACGGAGACAAAGGAAAAGTGCTAAGATATATTTACACAAAAGAAGTTACATAATAAGTTATGCTATTTTATGAACATGGCAATTACAGTCGTGACATTTCCCTTAATTATATATAGGCTTGGTATGTATCCATTTTTCATTAAGTTGATGAATGGATACTGCAGACAGAATCTTGGCATTCCTGTAACTTTCTTCTGAATAATCAGCATTTCCCTCTCCCCTTTCCCCTCCCTCCCACCCAATTTCCATGTCCTATCTGGTAACTATGATCATACTATTTTTCCTTCCTGCTAGGAAGCATATGAAGTGCCTCCTTCAAGGCTGACACAAAGGACACTCCATGAATCACAGGAAAGGTTTGTGTAGCAAATAACTGTCATTCTCCTCCCATGGTCAAAATGAATCATATCCACAACATAAAGAAACTACAGTGGCCTAAATATTTTAGATTTTTTTTTATGGGAAAAGAAGTGCGTTGTTAAATACCAAGAGAGCTGTACAAATGCTGTCTTTCCAATAGTTAAAAAATAACATTAGGTGAAGAGTAATAATGTTGCATGCAACTTGAGAGATGCATTAAAATAAAGCTCAGAGAGGTGGGACTCAGATCCGCCAGAGGGACATTATTTCCAAATACATCCTGCTCTACATTCTTCCTGTACTGACCATTCCACCCATCCATCAGCCTGCTTTAGGTCTCAGTACTGTTCACTGCTGGTTTTGTTGCTGTTCTTTCACACTCGTTACATGTCCTGGGAAATTGCTGACCATGTCACTAACACACAATCATACCCTGCCCTTCAAGGCACTGTGGACATACAGATAGATCTGAAGTTGTTGTCCATACCCTATTTCTGCTCATTGACGGATACTACAGTCCATTTTCTGTCTGAAGTTCAATCCATAGGGTGCTGAGAGCTAAGAGGAAATCTCCTATGTTGTTCCCAGCCACTTACCTCCCCATCTTTTAAACAAGATTTACAAGATAACTTACATTACGAGCTATTCTATTTGCCTTTTCAAAACTCTCGTTGTTCTACATTACACACAGAATAACCCACTGTGCAAGGCTCCTCTGCTTTCCCTTCCCATGAAGAGCCAAGAGCATTTCTGCCCCTCCCTAGTAGGGAGCAGATGCAGGGCAGAGCTTGGGCGCACATGATAAGAAACTGTGGGTGACTGTATGGGAGTGTAAAGTTTTACAGCTCACCAGGGCAGCAATCCCAGCACCTTCAAGGTTTCTTTACAACAGACTCTACCATAGATTAATCAGAACACACCAGCTGACCTGAACTTACTAAGGAAGAAGAATTTAGAAGACCTTTCTCTTTTCAGCATCATCTCACAACTCATTCTCACAAATCCCACCAACCACTGGTTTAACAGCACCAAAGTATCAAAATAATTAAGATTTAATAATTACATCAGGCTTTTTAAAGACTCAAAAGGCATTGCTGTTATTCACTCTGCAAGCCCTGCTGCTGCTTTTGTTTCATATGTGAGGGTGACAGTGGAGATTCGTGGTAAAGAGATTCAAGGCACCGACTCTCTTCCAGCAGACCATGAGCACACTGACTGCTGAATACCCTCCAGCCAGACTCCAGCTACAAAGCCAGACAACTCTCCAAAGTACTCAAACCTTGCACTCTGCAGGCCAACAACCTAGCTTAACACCAAAATCAAACACTTTGCAAGTGCTGGATGAGTGCCTTTCTTTATCTAATCAAAAGTTATCCTAATCTTATTTCTAATTCATATCTAAGGAATGCATTCCAAACTCTCTCCAAACTAGCATATGCTTTCAGCTACTGCCACAAAATACCACTGAAGTGCATATTGTAGTCTCCTTGTTATCTAGGCTAAATATGTTGAGTTTAGTAAGCATTTCTTCACAAGTCACTTCCCTCACCACTCAGAGATGATACATTTTGCAATATTACATTTTTTACTCATAGAAAGCCCAGTTCAAGGCCATAATTTCATTTTCAAAGGCCCATGTGCATCATGTTAAAAATTAGCTGGCTGAATATGCAGTTTTCAATTATGAGTTCCAGCTCGCACAAGTTTATGATCTCATTATAATGGAAACAGGGATATTATTCTGAAAAGTCTCCCAAATATTAAAGAACAAAATTGCATAAAGTGACTAACAAGAGTTCAATTTCTCACTTCTGAAAAGACCAGTCACACCTAGGTACCGTAATGGTGATTTAAACCATAATCAGTCAGGACTAAGTTATGTATCATGAACCCACAGTGTAAAAACAGAAGTTGCAACAACAGAATAGAGTCAGGTCAGCACTGATTTAAAATATCCTAAAGTAACACTCATCTAAAATTTATCCAAAACTTGCATTTCCAAACATCTGAGTTATATTTACTTTAGCTTCCTGTAGACATCCACAAGTTAACAAAATTTCTAAAGATTTTTCACAACTACCTCTTTCTGTGCAAAAGTTACCACATCAGTATTTATCATTAGGGCATTGCAGCTGTCCTGCAGCCAGTACATACCAATCTAAATAAGCATTCACTTCCACTGCAGACTGTCTTAAACACAAGATAGTCCGAAATACCATGAAATTACAGGAGGGCTCCAAAATTACAAGTACAAATGTACTTAAAATGAATGCTTAAGCACAGACAGTGTGGATTAAGGTGAATAAATACATACTTTCATATCTTTATAATATTGGCTAACAAAAGTCAAAATTTCAATTTAAAGAAAGCAGGACATGTCAATTCTACCTCTGGCACTACATATTAGTTTGTTCTGAAATTCAAGGCTACACGCTGATTTTCCCATGATTCAAGGCAGAAGAGGGATAGTATACCATTGCCCAGAAGTTTTGACAGTAGATTTCAGACTTTTAAAAACACTCACAACACAAGCACCCATCACTTGAGCCATTAGCAACAGTGGTAGTAGGCAGTTGTCTCCATATACCCCAGCAGCACATAAAATATACACTTTACCAGCAGGTTTCAAGTTACTGCTGACCACAGAGGAACACAAGCTCTCTGACTCCCTGATTTAGTTCCATCTTTTGGGGAAGAAAATACATTCTCAATTCAAGATAAAGCTAAGTATTTTTGTTGTCATTTTTAGTAAGTCCTTCGTTTACAGATGCAAAAGTGTTAAGACTACCCTCTGGGCCCCAGTTCTGGTCTACTCAAAACTATTGATAATCCAAGTTGGACAGCAGATCTTGAAAAAACTCTCAACCAACCTAAGTTCTTTCAGAACAGATTGACAACACACTTGGAGAAGACAGTAGTGATGCTCAGCAGTGAGAGGACACAAACCTATGCAGGAGTGCACTGTCTCATTTCCTCCCTCTGTCTACACAGGCGTGAAGCTTGCCATAGCACTCCAGACTACACAGACCAAGAGGAACTTAAGCAGGAGACTGATTGCTTCTGCAGCACTGAGGGTACATCATTACTTTTTTTCCTGCAGATACATGGACAGCTCTCAGAAAATTTTCATCAAAGATTTATTTCAAAATCTCATTTCCCTGACCTGCAACATACTTTATTTATTAGGCTGCAGAAGGAGCAGAAGGTTAATACAAGAAATTCTAAACTAAAAGAAATGAGAAACCATACAAAGGAACAGTAAAAAAATGGAAAAAAGCAAATTCATCTTCTGAATGCAGGTTACTTCACAAAGAGAAATGGTTGAAAGTAGAATGTCCAAAAAATCTCCACAGAGCTGTCTGGATAGGGCACTAACCACTGCAATTCGTAAAAGAAAAATTACTGCTGATAAGAGGAGCAACAACCATACAAGGAATGACAATTGCTGGAATAACAGGGGAATGTGGGGCAGTAATTGCAAAATTTCCCAACATGTAACAGTTAAAAGCTACTTACTGCTGAAGCTAGTCATAATGAAACCTTCAGCTTCTCAGGAAATATTTAACTGGACTTTAGAGTATTTGAAGGTGTATTTCCTTCACTGTCCCCTAACAAAGCCATTCCTTTTGCACAGGAAGTTTTCACACACATAGAGTTAGAGACCAAGCATGCATAATTCTAGAGACCAATACTTTCACCTAGATACCAGATTCCAGTGAAAGGTAGGTGTATCTCACAAAGTTACATGAGTGACAGAAAGAGAAACTACGCTAGATGGGTGGGCCGGCTTCAGCAAGAGATTGGGCAAAATGACCTCCAGAGGTCCCTTCCAACCTCAGCCATTCTGGGTTTCCACAACATTCTTCAATATTTAACAGCCTCATCTCTCCATTTTTTTCTGGAAGATGGTTCAAGTTCAAGTCCTCTCAAGCAAAGAAGGAAGTGGAATGTGAGTTTCCAGTATTCTACCAAAGAAAAAAAATCTAAGTAGGAGGAGCAAAATTGAGAGGAGCTTGTGAGGCAGGACTAGCAGTACATGCAAAGACGAGCACAGAGAACAAGAACACAGGTAGCACCACAACTATCACTTGTGAGTGATTTTTAAAGTTTCATCTTACTTTGTATTGGGCTTCTGTTAAGAAACTGCAAATTAAACTGCAATACTTGAATTTAGGTCAAGCATTTTCCTGCACCTGAGTAAAGTCTTCTGAGGTTGTATTTTAGAAAAGAAAGGGCTGTGCTTTTCAGTCTGGATTTAAACATTTGCTTTATCCAGCAAGTATTGGGAAAAAAAATCTTCAGTTATCCATTTCTCTCTGCTTAGGTTTATTTTTTTTAAGTCAGTTGAGCCAAAAGTGCCTGTTAAATTACAAACTATGCCTGATGAAAAAGCCCTTGTCTTATATTACAAACCATTTCCCTGTAGGCTATAACTGATCGAAATAGGAACAGAGTCAGTGACCCAGGAAGCTCCTGCCAATCCCATGGAAAAGAAACCCAAGTACATTCTATTGTAGAGAATCAGAATTTCAATAGAAACAGACCATGCATGGTCTGAATACCCACCTTGAAACATCTCATTTGCTGAGTGCCCAGTCCGAAACACCTCAGAGGGCCAGAACTTCCAGTGAGTGGGTGTTGCACATATTCTGAAAACAGTCATTTCAGAGTGGGCACAGGGCAACTGAGGTGCTTGGCATTACTAACCACTTTTGAAAATAACTGTATTATTCTATAATAATCACAATGCTTTTCCTCAACCTGAAACTTCTGTAAACTCCATCGTCAGAAGAACAAGGCCAACAGTGCTTTTGAAAGCAACTTCCTTACGCTATTTTTTTTTTCTCCAGACTACCAGGGGAAAGCTAAAAAGCTATAATGATCCCAATTTAGACAGGAGAGCAGTAGCAAAGATCTATCTGACCAGGTGCATCAACCACAGTACCCAAACAGACTGCAATGTAAAGAACAGCATTATCTCTGAACACCAACTGACGCTAACTATACTGAGCTAATGAAACAAACAGGATTCTCATGCAGAATTTGATGTAGCAAAACATTCCAACATGTGATGTCTTGCTTTGCTGTATAAAACTCAAAGTAAAATATTATTCAACACAAATAGAGATGGTTTAATTTAGGCTGAGACACACAAGTAATACAAAGACATAAACTACTCTCACAGAAGTAACCATACTTTGCTATGAAACAGAAAAATAGTTTTATAGATATCTACATATTTTTTGCTGTTGTAAGCTCCACACTTGTTGCCACATGCAGCACCAGGGCATGAAGACGGGCCGTATGCACGCAATTTTCTCAAATAAAAATAGCCTTTTGCTTGGCTAAACTCTATGGCCTGGACAATTCCCAGACTACTTCCTGCCCTTCAGACAAAAGAGACCAGCACTTGATCATCATCTCTTTTCTCCTTACTAAATTTCAAGGTCATGGTGAGGTTAATCTTTACCAATAAACGTCTACCTCATTTTGGAGAAAGACCAATTTAAAGTTAACAAAGACAATATAACTAGTAAGCAGAAGCACTAAAAGGAAGATAAAGCATTTACAAGATGCAATAATTCTGAGAAGCAACTCAAGCTCTGCACTGTCATAATTCTACACCAATCTCCTGGCATTACTGTGATATCCATCCAGAATTACAGTTCTCTCTTCAACAAATGAATAAATCAGCATTCCTCAACACTGACACAACATATGCCCAAGAAGAACAGAAACACCAGTTAAGGTGACAGAAGCACCAAGAAAACACCAAGGCTGAGGTTCACATACAAAGTGAACCTTTATTTTGGCAACAAAGTGAGTTTCACAGGTCATTTCCCCAGGCACTCATTCCTGCTGTTCCTCTTATGTTCCTCCTCTGCTGTCCACTAGCCAAGATAATACAGTCTTTCAAAGGGTCATATGAGAAATTGGATTAATGAAACAATTCAAACTAAACATAGCAATCTGACCTCCAAACCTATACTATTCCAGTAATGGAATCTGAAATGCAGATATTCAAACAGTTGTACCAGCACAATTAAGGGAGTAGCAAACTGTAGCAGGGTGCAGACTGGGGGGGAAACTTCCTAAATCAACTTGTTTGCCAAGAAAAAGGTAAAGGAACCACACCTGTGTATTTTCGAAGTAAGCACAAGGCATACATTATCTTCTCAAAGGAATCTGACCAATCTCCCAAAAAGTAAATAAAAAACCTCCCCNCTTGAAAATACACACACATATCACTCTCTTCCCAGTGGATTTTAACATATGATGAAATTAAGGCTGGAAACAACATTTAAAACTAATTTTAATGGGAAAGAATTTTCCTATGACTAACAAAATGTTTCTTGCCTCTGGAAGCATGGACATGTCTGCACTACACAACAAAGCCTGGTTCAGTGCCCCAAGCTGCTGCTGACCTTGCCTTCCTCAGAATGAGAGATGTGAGGGCTGGGAATATTTAAAAATAAGGGGGTTTAGTGCTGTCCTTCTTCTACCCAATTTGTCCTCCCAGAACTGGATAAGGTAACACTAGAATTTGGGAAAAAAATTTCTTGAAATATTTTCCCTTACAAGGAACAGGAAAGTATTTGTTAAGGCCTTGTAACTGCTACTCTTTGATCTCTCAGAATACTTTGCAAAACTAATATTTAAAATGAAGAATTTTATTTCAAGACTTTTAATGGGTCTTTACTGTTCTAAAAAAGATTCACAGGCTGCTTTACATATGATTTCCCCTGGAAATGAGTATCAGCAAAGTATTTTTTCTTTATTATTCTAACAAGTTCATTTCTAACTTGTTAGATCTTTTTTAAGCACAATTTCTTCTGCTTTACTCAAGACCTCTGCTGGCACATTATGAATTCTACAGAGATAATCCATGCAGTTTTCATTTACAAGTCAACTGTATTAATGCTTTCTCTTGCCAAAACCCAATTCTTCTCATATTTTAAATTGCACTGACAGGTGAAAAACAAATATTTTAGTGTGAAGTGCAAGTTTGCTTCTAATAAAAGGCATGGTTGTTATGAGCCAGCAGTAAATAATACCATTAGCTTTTTCACAAGAAAAACTTTGCTTCTGTTAATAAACCAATTATATTTCTTATCTTAGAGAAGCTCATTCAAAGAGTATCTTCATTAAAGTAAATGCAATAATTACTTAGAATTTCCTCCATTTAGGGGAAAAAGGAAATAAGTAGGAAAGAGTTTTCAGAAAAAAAAATCAGTAAGACAGGAAAACAAGCCCTTTTCATCCAAGATCTTCAAAATTCTCCGAAACATTACCTCTCTGTCCCAAAGTGGAGGTAGCCTGGCTCAAAGCTAACAAGCCCTCATCAGAGCTTATTTAATCACTGTCATGTTTCAGTAAATGTAGCTGTCTTGATTCTGGGCTTAAGCTACCATAATATCTGAGTCTGGTGCAGCTACATCGGAGCTGAAATCTAAATGCACAGACTAGAGCTGTGGCAATACAGGAAACAGGAGCCACACGGTGCATCAACAGTGTCCCGGCCAGACACGGCACCACCGTGACCTGGGACAGAGCACAGGACAGTCGCCTCCCAAAGTGGCTGAGGGCTGTATGTGCATAGGTCTCACCCTCAGCCCCTCACTGCACAGGAGTCAGTCCTGCAGCTGTACACAAAGCGCTCAGCAAAGCTGAGTGCCCACCAAAGTGCCCACCAAAGCTCAGTGACCTGCTCTCTGCAGTGCACACAAAGCCTCATGAGCAGGCTGCAGTGTGCATGAGCCCTAACACAAGAGAAAGCAACAGTACACATCAAAGAGGAAGGTAAGACCAAGATAACCCCCCCACTGTTAGCTCAGTTCAGTGGTCATAGTTACATGCACACACACAAAAAAAACATAGAATCCAAGCTAAGCTTCCATAGCCAACTGCAACAGCTTCATGCAGACACAAACGAACAGTCATCAACCACTTAAAATGTTAACATCACCAACCCAAAATGAAACAGATGGGGGAGGAAAAATGTCAAAATATGTCTGCTTTTTCAATGCCCAGTATTTTGATTAGATGCTTAAAAACATTTTTTTTTTTCTTCTCTGAAACCACACAGCCTCCCAATCTAAATTTTGAAATTTCTGCTTCTACAACCTTTGGCATTCCTGACTTCAGAATTTAGAGGTTATCAGTAGCCCCAGAGGGAGCATGGCTGCTCTTTTGCTAACCAGCTGGGGCACTGGCTGTTCTGCAGATGAGCAGCAAGCTCAGGGTGGGAAAACAATCCAGTTTTATAGGCAGCTTTTGAGACAAATCTGGCTGGCAGCAACTCCACATTTTACACCACTGTGAACAAAGCAGTGAAGTCTCTTAAAACAGAGCTAACAGTGATCCACACACATAAATGAATAAACAAAAGACAAACCAGATTCATAATATACAGCTGACAACAGAAAGGCTGGGGTTTAAAAATCAGAAAACTGATCTGTAAGATTTGCAGAAATATGAAGATTAGTAGAAATTGATATAAGTTTGAGAACGCAGATACTCCCGTGTGCTTTGGATATTTTCCAGTTTCTGCTTAAGAGAACTGACAGACAGAACACAACCAAGGTTAAACTAAAGGAATCTAGAAAACCAGTGTCTCATGCAAGCAAAGGTCAGGTGATGTTCCCCATGCAATACATTCATGCAATACAGTATGAATGACATACTGATACAGCATTTGAAGTGATAAACATGCCGCAGTACTAAAGCTAGTGCTTTCAGAGCCCATAATTCCTCAAAATGACAAAAAAAAAAAAAAACAACAAAAACAACACACCAGAAAAAAGAAAAAAAAACCCCAATAATCCCCTTACACAGGCAAGGCAAAGGCAAAGACAAAGTTTAAGTGTAATGAAAACCAGCATTTCTTTCTGCCTCTTGCAGGCTTCCTTTGCATAAAACCTCTTCTGTGAATTGGCAGATCTCCTCTTTTTGGCATGAATTGCTGGTATGTGGCATTCATTTTGCTGCTTGAATGCTGCTAAGTGACAGAGCTAAATCCTCCCATTACTGAAATTTCGCTTCCCACAAAATTCATACAAAAAATTTGCCCTATTACAAGGAGCTGCTACTTTCTTACCACGTGGAAAACACATATCTCTGTGAAAAAAAAAAAAAAAGCAATGCAAGTCTGTATTGCCTAGGTCTCTCATACACACACAAATATTTATGATTTTGAGAGGAAACAGAAATTTGTTTGATGGCTTACAGTACACCACAAATTATAGTCTCTCAGCATGTTTTTTATATAATGCTGTTATCTTTGCCCATAGTAGGGAAGAAGGAGCCTTGAGGGGCCTCATGGCTTCTCAAAGGGTAGTTTTGAAAAAAACCTGAATATAAGTTGAAACTGAAGGTGGAAATGCTCTGTAGCCAGATAAGAAGTTAAAGGTTGTCTCTGTTTCAACTTACACAGAACTGGTAAACTATGACATGGCTATCAGTCATTGTGTTATTAAAATAAACTAAATTCAGAACCAGAGGACTACAGTTGAGATTTGTGTGGCTTAACATGCACTAGTTGAGAGGATTTTCTCTCCTTTATACTCACGTGGTTTTGAATTTTGTTCAATTTAATATCTGTTTTTCTATAAGAGTGATTGGGGCAATTCTGTACAGAAAAGTATATTCAGTGGAGAAGTCTTGATTACATTGAGACATAAGAGCAGACTACACACTTCTAACAAAGCGTGGATAAAATCTAAAAGTACCAAGAAAATACAGAATTTGAATGAGTTATGGCATACCTAATTCTTTCAAAAACAGCTGTGAATTAGACCCACACCCACAAGCAATAAACTTTAAAAAATGAACTCTTGTGAAAATGTCACATTAATCTACCCATGCTGTAAATGTCTACTCACCCACTACTTACTAAGACGATTAGTAAGGAAATCACAAGTTAAACTTTATTCATCTGAAGAAAAATAGGAAAGAGGTTGCAAGGTTGATTTAACTCGGAAGATATTATTGTCACTTGACATTTACATGCAATGTATAATTCCATTCCCACTTACAGTCTGGGGAAAGCCTGTTAAAATTACTTCCTTAATGTGTGAACACTTATTTGAATTGTGTTCTTTTCATCTGCTACCTTCTCCTTAAGCCAGCTGGCTCCTTTTGTTAAGACTTTTTTAATAGGAAACTTCATTATACATAATTTAGAGAGCGGTTTGAGATTGTCACCTTCTATTGAGTTCTACTGCACAAGCATACTTCAGAGCACTCTTCAGTATCTGTTGATAATGTCAAAAGGCAAAAGGTTCACAAACACGTATGCTGAACAGCTCTAGCATGGGACTAATCAGAATGACCACACCTATTTTCTCATTTTCATCCACATGGACCAGTCCTCCTTCCATTTATATGCCAGACTACTCTTCCCCTTTGTAAAAGCTAACACCTTTGTGGCAACTACAGAAGTTGCTTACGTGGAAACACCATTAGGAAGGTATTCAAATATATTTTGTCATCCAGAGACAGATCAGCATTGCATAATGTTCTGCATAATCCTGTTGCTGTGGTTTTCTTATTTCTTACTTTTCCTTGTCCTTCGTTTCTTTACCACTTACGCCTATCCCCTTCTATTCCTTCTCATCCGGTTCCCCCATTCCCACTTTTTCTTCCTGCGCATTTGCTAGCCACCTTTTTGATTCTTTCTCTATGTGCAAGTGCTATCTTCCCAGTGGTCACAATCTTTGGGGGTCATCTCTCACTTTATCCTATTCTTTTATGTAATAGCAGCTCTAGCAGACTCTTAGCTGTTGGTTTTCTTTTATTGGCATAAGGGTCCATGAGCAAGGAAAAAAACCCCAAACTGAAACAAAAATAACTAAAAGGGCATAAGTTCCCCAGTCATTAGTAGTAACTGCTGTGTTCTGTAGTTTGGGAACTAACCTAACATAAATACTGCCTGAGGGTGCCTGGGCAGCATAAGTGACAGCAGTTACTTGGTCACTATGTGCCCTGCACAAAAGGTTGTGCTGTGCTGTGCTCATCAGTAATGTCAGACTCTTGCTCAATGTCTAACAGGAGTACAGGGATTATTTTGGTTTTAGTTTTTTAAAAGAAGGGGCTGACTGTATGCTGACAATTTGGTAGATGCATCCCTGTCTTTAACAGCACATAGTGCATAATTCAGGCAAAGACTCTAAACAAACAAGCATGAGACTAAATCCTGCTAATTGCATTGTCCCTCAATAAGCTCTCTCAGTATTTCAAAGAAAGATCAACACAAATTACTCACGCCTGGAAAGTGGGACTTACACCAAGACTGACTAAAGCAGCTCAACTTGTGAAGTTAAAGATGCTAAAGGTGACCTGCTCATGATCTACCACTACCATCTTGAAGATTTCTGAACATACTGGGCTCTTTGATTATTAGATAGATATGTAAGATTCAGTGCCTGAAAACTGAAACACAAAAGAAAAGGTTGAGCTGTTTATTCAGAAACAGGATGGATTCTTCTCTTGGTCTCTTGCTGAACTGTGGGTTTCACTGTAAAATTTCTCTCAGTAAGCAGTGCTAGTAGCACATTTTTTGAATCAGTGTAAAATTTTCTCTCTTCACATGGTGTCATCCCACTAATAAACACCAGACTACCCGCCTGTAGACATGGTTGTGGATCCACTCATAAACTAAATGCAAATCTCCACTTAGTGCCCTGTATGTATTTTAGTGGTTCAAACGATTTCCTATCACCTGTAATTGTGGGATCACACTTGTGATACTTCCTATTTTTTCAATTCACCAAAAGGCAAGGATGATATCTTTGCTGGTCTGTTGTCTTATTTCTCCTGCACATATATTTTTCCTAGCTACCTATCTCCTACTTTTTCCAATCACCTACCATCATTACAGACAATTCACATTATTTTTAGACCCTTGTAACATAATTTCCACAGGCACAGATGACATAAGCAAAGCCAGAAGTGAATATCTACACAGGAGTTTGAGATATTCATACATCCTCCCAAAACATTCCTGACACCTTTTTTTATAAAAGGCAAACTTGTGTTTTGTGAACTCCAGTTACTTCCTCAAGGCCACAGTGTGATGCCAGTTTGAAAGCACAGTTAGTCCCAGCCTTGAGGACCCAGAAAAATTAGAGTCAAGAGTACCTCAGTCATTTTATCTCAATCATATAATGTTATTATGTGTTCCTTGCTCTTCAGAGAAAATGGTAAATGAAATGAGAAGGGAAATAAAGTAAGATAAGAAAATTATAATTAAAAATATTTTAAAGTTCCAGTTCAGACAACCAACCCCTGCCTATCCTCCAAAGGATGATTTTTTTCATAGTTTTCAGTGTCAGTAAGGAACACAAAAGTCTCACATGCAATTCTAACTGAAAAAGCAAACGTTCCCCTTTAACTTCCTGGGATTTAATCAGTACATATTACAATCTTCATTCTTTACTGGAGCATCAGTGTGCAATACAACATTGCTGTAAATTTCATAAAGCATGTCATAAAACCTGGATTTGAGTCAGAGGTTTTTGTTTTTTTTAACTGAAAGTATTTAAAACCTCTGCTAATTAATTCTATGTTCGCTTACAAAAAAAAAGTTATTTGAGTATCAAGAGAAACCAAGGTAAAAACTAGTAATAAGTTCAAGAATTCTTGAAGAGATGAACAAAGAGACAGGGAAATAAAGGGAAAAAATTTTGAAAGGTGTTTTGTGTCTATTCATAGGGATCTGGATGAAGTTTCAGAATGATCACATCTACGTAAGGGCTTCTTTCATGTTTTGGCCAAACACTGAGAACATGTCAGCACAATGCTTACTTTTTACCCAGATAAATCTTTTCCTAGTGGAAAGAATCAAGAAAAGAAATACAACTGCTTTATATTCTTAATCTTTTTGAATGCTGTCAACCCCAGGTTTTTTTCTACTTTTGTGGGTTCCTCCTCCTTCCCTAATTTTTTATGCATACAATTGGATCACTGAAAGCTAAATTCCAATCTACTTAAACTGATAAAAATTAAAGCCTTCAGAGTGGGTTCTTCAAAGCCCACACTACTTTCTATATATAATATATGCCTCTATATTTAAGCAGGAGTTAGTAGTATTTTCTCATTTCCACATTTCTGTAGCAGAAATATAATGATAAGAAAATGACAGATTTATATACTACACAGAATATTTTCATACAGTAAATTACTCAGATAAAATATTCCTCTTTGGCTTTTGTTCAAAAAGGTTGATTTATCTTTGTGCTAAAGAGCCCACACAAGACCTCTGCAGTACTTCATAGTATTTCTAAGCTGGAACAGACCATCAGCATCATTCTGTTCTGATCTCATGCATAGCAGAGGCCAAAGAACCTCACCCAGAAATTTCAAGCCTATAACTCACAGTCGTAAGCTCACTCATTCTCTCAAGGTTAACATACTAGTGCACAGAGGGTCTCCAAAAAGGTCTGCACAGCATTTAAATCCCACTAATGATCTATTTTGAAGTCTACCGAGATTTTATGAGGTCTAGGACAGAGAAATTTATAGTAACTATGGGTACATGAGGTAACCCACCAGGTGACTGCAAATCTCTCTGACTCACAATGACCTTTGGGGGAGAAAACTGCCTTAGAAAAATACATAAGAAAATGGAATAAATATTCACACATACATATGCATGTATTTTACATCAGACACTATGTAAATACCACCTACCAAAATCTGTGAAATAAAGTTTTCATCTGAGCACTCATAAGAGCTCTGACAAAACCCAGGACTGTCCAGCTCTGCCCTTCTGCTCTGGTGCATGCTGTCAAGACACTGCCATGAGAACACACTAAGGACAGTTATTCAGCAAGTTAAGCTTTAAATCAAGCCTGGACTTCACTTTGAATGATGCTCCCCAGATCAACCACAACACAGCAGCTTCATGCAAGAATAAATGCATAAAATGCATAGATCTGTACTGATCTGATAATACAAATTCTCTTTCTATTCATCTTAACCCTCCATTTATATTTTATTGTCACTAAATGCAAGAGTACAGTGATAAGGCACCAACACCTTTAGATCCGTTCTAGGAGTGAGTTCCAGAGTGCCACAGCAGGTGAAGCAAAACGGAAAGCCTCTGCTGCCACCTAAAGGGTTTCTCTGTCCTTCGAACTCCTGAAGTTGAGGAACAAAATTACTTGGATGCGCCCAGCTTAATGAGCACCCAAACTGAAAAAAAGCTATCAGAACAAAAGCATGCTTCTTAAAACAATAATACAGCTGCTTAATATAGCTTATTACAGCTTAATATAGCTCCTTTCCCCTCACTGCACTGTGTTCTTCTTCCAGTCAAAATTACAGCTAGGAAATAGTAACAACACTACATATATGTTTCTTCCCACTTCGTAAGATTACAGACTACAGTCAGAGTGGTTTTGGATAAATATAAAAGAACAAAAATTTTTCATTACAAGTCATAGTTTTCCAAATTTTGAAACAAGGCACATATCCAAATTCTCCTTTTTTTGGACCACTTATTTGAAGAACAGCTTCCAGAATCAACCAGTGTGTTCCAGCAACAGGCTCATCAGTGCTGGATACAAACATGGTAAGTAAAGAGAGGTAGAAAAAAAAAACTAATCCAACTCTCTCTTCTCAAAATTTTTATACTGATCGCAGAGCGTAGTGCAAAAATGTTAACTTTTTTGTTTTCAGAAAAGCATTTCACAAGAACTCAACCAGTCTTTCTTGTATCAAAGAATAAAATTACTTGAAGAAGAAATTACTCCAAGAGTAACACCATGTACTTAGCTACTTAAGAACACATATCTTTCTCACTGTCAGTTGGAAGATTAAAAATCCGTAGAACAATACAAGAAGCACAGCACACTAGAGCATGAGTTAAGATTAAAAGTACATCTTTCCCGAAATGATTAAATTTAAGCAAGGTATTTGAAGGAAAGCAAAATTAGTATTTTTGAGAAAGGGAATCTGGAACATTTTATTTCCCATATCACAAAATACAAGCTTACTTTGGACAACATGAAAATAACTTCCCCAAGAAAGATGCAATTTGGGTGCCTACACTGAGTTTGTGCACATCACCAATTAGCATCACAGACACTGGTATAGCAACAAAGCAGATCAAACAGCTTCTGGCAGAGAAAAACCTGGGTTTATAATAAAACTTCTTCTGTGAACAGCATGGTACCATGAGGGAATTCTTGCAGCTTCACAGGAAGCATCTAGCAGAGTCTCACACAGAAGGATGAACTTCATGCATCTTTGGGCTCTCTTCATTTTCTAGAGTACCTCCTCATAACTAGAAAACATTTCTGTACAGCAAGTGTCAGTGAAAAGCTATTTATCTCTAGGATGGACTTTGACATTCTACACTTACATTCTCCAACAAGAAAACAGAAAAACAAAATCTACACTTAGGTTCTCCAATAAGAAAAAGCCCATATTCCTACAGTGTATATAAAACTGCTGCTTTCTTCTCACAAGCACCTTCACAGATATACGGACCTAAGAGTGAAAACCAAGGTCTGATTTCTCATGAACAGTCCCTGCAACACAGACCACAGCTTTGACCACTACGAGGCCACTGTGGTATGGAGACTTGACCAAACCACCATTCGTATATGATAGAAGGCAGAATGTGCAAGAAAACACCTTGACATGACTTTATCTTGCCTGGACAAGAACAGGGCAGCAAGGCAAAGTTTATCCTGCTCATTTCCTCAGCCAGAAGACCTTCATGCTCCTATCTCTTTTTCAAGCAAGTCGCAAGGTATCATTCCAGCCTGTTTGCTACAGCCTGTTCTCAGGACAAGTACCTTATGTTTAGATTATTTTTATGAAGCACAATGATCTCTAACAGCATGGAAACTAAGAGACCATAAACATTTTAGAAGCGTAGGTGTCAGCAGGTTGATTTCTGGATCCCCATACAATTACACTATAGTAATTTCATGCACAAGAACTTTGTCAATATTCATGATACAGTATGATAATGCAGGAATCCTGCATTTGAATTTCCAAGGAAAAATAAGCTAGGAAAAAAAGAATAACAAAGAAAACAAATTAACCAAATAATTTGATATTCAAGCACAGCTACAGAGTCCATTTTCATATTGGAATTTATACCATTCCAAGTAGAAGATTTAGGTTAATGACAGAGAAACTTACATGGAAAGGGCCCCTCTCTCAGGGATGAACAAACTTAGAATGTTCAAGTCTGACTGTTTTAGGCTCCTGCAATGGGTTTAGAAAGTCACTGCAAAGAATAGTGGATATTCCATATACACTCATCCAACTGCCTATCAAAAGGCTGGAAATAATTTCATACAACAAGGCTAACTGCCATGTCTGTATGCTCCACACTTCTTCCTATGTCAACAACACTCAGCAACATTTAGAGCTGTTCTTGTTATCACCATTCTAAGTGAACAGTGAGATAAGTCAAAGTAATATGGATAATCTCACATGGAAAATCCACATGGAAAATAGACCCTACATTACCATACTGTTTAACTAGTACTGAATAGGCATGACGACACAATCAACTGGAGATGAGAAAGCAGTCAGAAAAGGAGGACACTGCACATATGAGGTGCAGCACAGAAAAAAATGCAGAAAAGCACAGAGGCAGCCCTGAGACAAGGAGAACGGACAAATGGGGTAAGCAGACACAACTGAGGTACACTGTGCTGGCAGAACGAGCAGGTTATGCAATGAGCAGACAAGAAAGAAAAGTCAGACCTGTAACTCTAACTTAATCTGGGGAACATGCCAAAGAATGGTACCACTAGCATTTTTAAGACCCCTAGGCCTGTTCTGTACACAGTGGTGAGCAGAAAAACCCTTCAAAGGATGGTAAGAAAACAGTAGGAATTCTCAAGCAGATCCTGATAGTGCTACAGGAAGATCACTCTTATGTAACACATGGGCAGCAGCTGACCATGACATTTTCAGCAAGTATTTGAAGAAAAGGTAGCTTTTTTTTTTTTTCCCTCAAGTAAGGTTAGAATTCACCTACAGTAACTGCTTCTCAGAAACAGCTATTCCACACTTCATGGCCTCTACGCTTCACACTGTGTGTGACTGGAAGAATGTCCCAGACATCATGGAAGCATCTCGCTTTCTACTAAAAAACCCATTCAGCTAATTAGACAAAACCTTAACTGTTCATTCTTTAAAATGCTTTTTAAAAGTTTTATGCTAAGAAATTCTTATCTTGTCTGTAGTTAGTATACTCTCCAGACCTCCCAACTACTTCCCATTTGCACTGGACAACCCTCCCAGCTTGGACTCCAGCCCAGACAAAAGTAACACCCCATCTAAAGAGCAGCCGTTGGACTGGAAGCCTGGAGACGACCATGAGTTAGATTTCTTCATTCTAATATCCACAGCTCTCTGTACTTTCCAATCCCAAATTCTAGAGAAAGTTCTGCTGAAGAGTCACTAGAAACTGCTATCCTCAGCAAGATGACCAAATTTACATCCAAAAATTTTGAGTAAAGCTGGGAATGGATGTCTGTCATGGATATGCCAGATTTGTCCTGAGCCAGAATATTCTTACCATAATCAGTGCATCAGTCAACACAGAATTGCAGGCTTCACTAATTACAAAAACAGAATAAAACTTATTGTTCAAGAACTTGACATGGATGTCCATCAGTGCTTTCTAACTCTACAGAACTACCCAAAGTGGGTAAGTACAGTTCAGCAACCAAGAGAAGTTAAATTAGCAGTGCAAACAGCTGTTCCTCTGTGTGCAGAGGTGTCAACACACAGCTTAAAGTTCAATACCCAGAGCATTACAATTCAGAGACGATGCCAAACAAGGACTTGTGACAAGTGACTTAAAGAATTCTCTTTCTGCAATCACACTTCTAAAGCTCAAAACCAGAATGAGGCAAGATTTCGGAAGATGCAAATTACAGTAGAACTGAGATGATTTTACTTGCTTTATAGCTGATTTTGAACAGTGTCATCTTCAAATTTTCAAATCTATTAGGTCTCCAATCCAAAGGATATAAGTTATGTGCTTTAGTTGTAAAATATTCAGACCCTTGGAAGGCTGGTGGACCACAAATATCAATGTGTCCTCTCCTTCAGTATTTTACTAGGCTGGGCCACAGAATGTCCAAGAGTATTTTGAGCATAGGCAGGACATACTAAAACCAAATGTGCACAGTCTGGCTTTTCTTACATCATTTATTCATATAGTAACTTTTCAAAATGCTTCTATGCAACAACAATGTTCTTTAAAGAAGACAAAAATACAATTGTTAGATAATGTCAGTATCTAAAAGATAATCAGCAGAAGACTGAGAATGACAAAATATTTATCTTTCTTTTTAGTTAAATAAAATCAGCTTTTAAATAGGCTGTTTCCCTTCCACATTCAGTTTGCTGAAACTAATTTTCACCTCTAGATACAGATCCTTAACCCCTTCCAGGATCTTTTAAAATTTTGTGTCTTTGCCAGCAAATGCTCATAACACCAATTTTCAATGCTGAAAGTCAGCAGGTTCTCAATTGACAGGAAGATCATAATCAATAATTTAACTTCATGGACATCAACAAAATCCTTTAAAAACAAGAGGTTTTCATGATCAGATACATTAAAACTATTCTGCATGCAATTAGCTAATATTAATAATAGCCTTATTAATAATAAATAGCCTTATTTTTCTGGAGATTGTACAAATTCATAAATGAGCAATGCCTGACCCAAATATTGAACTTAAGTAATTTCTTTTCAGAAATCAATACAGGTGTAGAACAAAATAAACATTTAATAAATACATTTAACAGTAAATGTTTTCAGGATTTTGTTTGTGGAGAATAGGAATTAAGAAAGGAAAAACCACTCACTGAACTAACTTTGCTGTCTTTTCAATTATCTTAAGAAGCAAATGTAATTTTTCTCATGTACTTGCTATTCATTACTATTCACAAGAAAACAGCATTGTCCATTATGAAAGACTAAAGGAACAAAATACACTCACAGAAAAAGTGCTTGTAAACTAAAATAAACAGTTGCAACAGCGGCTTCCACAAAGCCCAGCAATGAAACCTGTCAGAAGCTGGACAGTCAAATTTTGCAAAGAAAATTGAAGCAAATTGCAAATATGACAGGAAGAAGAACACAGAAATATATTATCTAACTCTGTCTCAAAATTAAATTAGTATTTTGCCTCAGAACATGAAGGCAAAGTAGGGTAGAAACAGAAACTGCCCCATGTGAGCTGGAGGTAAGAGCTGAACAGTCAAGTCCAACAGATCAGATGATGCTAATTCTAAAACAAAGAGAGTTTACCAAAGCATGTCATGCCACAGAAACCTGGTATCTTTCCTGGTGGCATTCTGTGAAGAGCACAAGAACTTGAAGTCCAAGCAGAGTAGTCAGGGGAATGAAAACCAAACCTTACAAAAGTGACAACCTTCACTATTTGTTCATTTGTAAATACATCTGCAAGGAAAGGTGTGAGAGTGAAGAAGACAACTGTTACAAGTACAAATGCAATTTAGGAACACCAGACCAAAGAAGTATGACCTACAAATCCTACAAACTGGAATACCTTCTCTATAGTGCAATGGGATAAACTATGGTAATATTTCATCCTTATTAATTCTATAACCATGATTCAACAAGAAAGTTGCCTCTGCTAGAATAAAATCTGTTATGGTCTTGGTAGGAGCTGTTTTCCAGTCACATGATGTAACTTAACTGTAACCAGGTATTTCATCAGGAGTAAATCTCCTCTCAGGACAGAATGCTAAAAATAATCCTTTTTTTTACTGAGTTAAATGAACAAAATAATTTCAAGCTTTTAATTAAAGATTAATGTCAGAAGCAGGTAAATGAGGAAGAAACATTTCCTAGGAGTACAAGGCACAGACCTGCAGCTGCAGACCTGCAGGTTTAAGTTCCTTTACACCCTTCCCAATGGAAATGCAACAGGGGCTTCTACTGAAAACTGAAATTAATAAAAACTTTTAATTTTTGTATAAATAATTAATTTCTGTGGTCTTGGAGATGAAAAAATTCAATACATTCAATATATTTCCAATATATTCAATATATTCAATATATTGTTTATGACAAAGTAGGAGAGATGGTGACTGCTAAAGCAGAGGGGAAATGGAATAGGGAAATGGAACTGGTTACATGAGTTTTATGCCAAAGGGAATCCCCAGGTGACTGTTCAGAAAAACTTTCCACTTCCTCTTCCTGCTAGAAAAGACATGTCAACTGTCTCTGACAACTGTAGGGATAAAAAGGTGAAAAGATAGAGAACTATCACACTAGACAAGGAGAAAAACATTAACCTTGACTGTACGTAATCCTTGGCTTAGGTGAGTGCAAGATTTAAAATGAACGGCAGAGCTTTTCTTTCATAAGATTCTTGTTCTCCACTCTCCACTCTTTATTAAAATTATCAGGGGTTTGGAGCTTTAAAGTTTTTATTTCTCCCTAGTGAAAACATTAAGACAGAGCTAAGATAAGGAAGTGGGTCAGCTAATGTTCGTCCTCAAAAGGTAGCTTTGCAGAGCTCATTTTATTGTGAAATAGCAATGACAAGACTGTCAGCAGTAATTAGAGATTTAAAGTACCCCACTTTGCAAATGTCCCAGTTGAAGACTCTAAAAAAGGCCTGATTTTTCAGGAGAGACAGCATTTAAAAAAACTGCATTCCCTAACAGATGTCTTAATCTTTGTATTCAAAATCTTTAGCATAATTTTAATATATTTTGCCCTGAATATCAAATAAATCTCACACACAAAGAAGCAGTATGAGAATGAAAACTCATTTTATTCACTCACTTAAGGGGCCTTCTCCATCTCATTCAGCAACATTAAATTTCTACAAAGCTGTAGGGTAACAATCACTGGAACATAATTAGTCTTGGTGTCACAAAAGCAGGGACAATATTTGCCGGGTATTTACGTTTTCATTGAATTTCTCATTTAAATTATATCTTTCATTTAAGTGAAATTATTGTAATGAAAGCACCCTTGGCAAGCCAGAAGAGCTATAATAAAGATTGATATTAATAGTAACTACATCAAAATACACAGATCTGGGACTCAGGACACAATACAAGAGAAAATATACTTACTGAAACTTTCCACAAGATCAAGGGCAACCTGAGTAGCCACATCCATTCCAGAGTTGATGTAGGACTGGCAGTTTTTCAAAGAAGAAAGAGCAGAATCAATTGTACTGAATGAGACTCTTGGACCACCTGACATCTTGAAACTGTTACTCTAGAAATAACAGGGAAAATATATTAAAGCAGTTTGCACACAAAGAACTTGAGAGAGAAAACATAAGTTCTAATAGGTAGCTAAACATAAACCAGTGTCAACAGAATCACTGAAACATTAGGGAGCAGGGATGAAAATTTAGCTCTCAAGATGTCAGTAATTTCAGTGAAAGTGCAATTCATCACACGTTTTGGATTCACCTCCTATTCAGTATTAAGCAAAACTACACCACTAAAAGCAACTAGCAGTCTTCCTCTGCTCATTTCTACCACTAAAGTACAATGAAGTTCAAACTCCATGATCATGTCTGCTTGAAAACCACTGCTCTATTTCAGATCCAAAAGAAGATCCAAAAAAGCCCACATGCTCAAAACTTGTCTGGGTAATCTAGGCATATAATCAGTTAGGCTAGGAAGAAACATGATTTCTCACATTCAATTTCATCTCACTAGCAGCTGGCTCTCGGAGAAAACAATCTAATGAAGGGTCACTCTACTAAAAATGTACTTAAGAGTAAAACACCTAGCATAATTTTTAAATAAAAGCCCACCTTAAAAATGCTGCCTGCTTCTGCCAAAGATACTACAAACCTTTGGTCCCCAGTTTGGTAGCACACAATAAAGTCACAAAGGTACCATTTTTTATCTTCCTTACCACCCTCTGGCTCTGCAATATACACTTACAGCCTACACCCTTGTGGGGATTAGCTGCTCTGTTATTAATAGAACCTTTGAGAGTTTTTGCTTATGCTGTGCCTATCCACACTGCTCAAAAACACCCAATTTGCTTCTTAAAAATTCCCAATTTCTGCT
Organism: Bombycilla garrulus; assembly: GCA_013400315.1. Taxonomy (NCBI): domain Eukaryota; kingdom Metazoa; phylum Chordata; class Aves; order Passeriformes; family Bombycillidae; genus Bombycilla; species Bombycilla garrulus. Next base: position 1,803,323 of record VXBU01001993.1, read on the forward strand.
CTTCCTTCTTCATGATTTGCCACTACCCACTCACACAACATGTAACTACTGTGAGAAACATGAACCTGGCGTGCAGATTAGAAAAATTCTGCTTCAGCTTTAGATACACAAAAAGAAAATAGACACAGCAAAGCAGAACTTTTAGATAGACATAAATACTGCATTAGTCCACATAAAGAATAACTACTATGTTCAAGGACTACACTGACATGTCATTGGGGGAGATAGAGCAGAATACACAATTTTGGGATATACCAGAAGGGGAAGACTTGTTCTATCAATAACAACATTTAAAGGCTATAGTCCAACAGCAATCAGGAAAACATCTAAATAGAAAGTACAATGCTTTTCCCAAGCTTTGTATAACTGAGGCTGTATCTCTCTCTACTGCTTTCCCTGAGACACCTTGTGCCCCCCCTAACCTGAAAAACATTGCCACATTCCTCACAAGTACCATGCACACTACGAGACCTAAATACCTGCTGTCTCCTAATGTTTATTTCCTATCATTTTCATTTTTTTTTTCCATTTATAAAATGTGCTAGGTCAGTCAATACTATCTTTTAGTACACCATCTTTAGGTAATGTGCTTCCAGCAACATTTTAGCAACAGTTCAACCTCACCACAAATTGAACTTCTTAATTACATGCAAATCTGTCTTCCTTTCCATCCCCTTTTAAAGGTGCATCTCTCCACAGATGCAGTAGGCTTCAAATACAGCTCTTCTTATATCAGCGCATGCTCTCCCTGACAGAAGCCTGTGACTGCTATCATTAGAGATCTTTAGAGGCTGTCAAACTGACAACAGAAGACAAGGGAAAAGTTCCTTACAGAACTCCCTGAAAATAAAGTGATGCTCTAGAAGATCCAATAACTACATCTAGTATAGTATTTAACTACTGTATTATTTAACTTTTTTAAGGTACTTATTTGCCATCTTAGCAAGACTGTGTAGAAACTCTGATCCAATAAAATCATGTTAGCAGCTTTATCTTTCTGAGCCCATTTTGTGTATCAAAGTTAACAAAGAGAGACTAATTTCCCTCTTAAACTTCGTAAATCTCACTGAGAAAGCCTGCTGTTCTTTTGAAAAATTCACAGATACACACTGTAAAAGGAGGGAAAATAAAATAATAAACAACATTGAAAAGTTAAAAAGGCTCCTTCATTCTCATGAGGAAACTACACAGGAGCAGAAGTTACTGGTTATGATATTAAATCATAACATTGCAGTGGTAGATTTATCTAAATCTGTCTTTTGGAAAGTAATTTTTTTGGATCCGTTTTCTTTTTTTTATTTTTTAATAAAATATTATTTTTCTTAGAAACTGGTTACAATCCTGTAATGCCCCAGCCTACTTAACAGGTTCAGGGGAAAGCAGTGGGACATATCCTGGGCAGTGCACGGGCAAAACAAACAAATTACCAGGAGACTCAATAACAACTTTTACTTGCAAACTTTAGAACATTCAAGTAGTATAAGGTACTTAGCAAATTTTAAAACATCCGAACAAAATAAGGCACTTCCCAAACTTTAGCTCAGCAAACTTTAACTCCTCCAGACACAAGAAGACATTGGAATATTTTGGTCCAGCTTACAACATATTATGAGAAGGTGTAAGAACACCAGAGAGAGAAAGAAGAAGAAAATGGAGAGAAAGGTAGATGGTCACCACCCCAGGATCCAGCACTGTCCCAGCAGCTTCTGAACCCCTGGCAGTGGAGCATGTTTGGCAGACACGTTGCTTTCCTTTATCTTCTGTGCTCTGCCACTTCAGGACTAACAGGCCCTGTTCCCCCACCACTTCCCAGATGGCTGTTTCAAGCCAGTCAGCTGTTCCTCAGGTCTCCTACAGGTCCCAAGGCAAAGATTTCACTCTTGAACCTAAGTGAATTCTTCAACTTGAGCTTGGCGCTGTCCATTCTGCCTCCCAAGGGAGGGGCACATTCCTCGCTGGAACTGGCTTCACCGCAGTGTTTTTTACACACTCTTTTCTGCCAGGAAGGTCTTCAATGGGTGCATGAAAGCGCTTCTCATTTGCAACCGCCAGCCCCTCACTTCTTGAAAAACTCCGTGCTGGATGGGAGACTATCGAGGGCATTTTTTTTTCTTTCAACAAATGATCAAATGGTCCAGACAGGATAAAGAACAAAAAATCCTACAATTTATATTCTGTTCCCTAATTTAAATATTTGAGGAAATTACCTAAACTATCCATGCTTCAATATTTCAAACTATGAAGCAGAGGTAAGAAAAAAGTATTATTTGCTTCTGTAACAGCAGCTCTACAGGTGTCAAGTGCTCTCCGAGCAGCAGGATAAATGTCCAGCCCCAAGCACACTCGATGATGAGCTGCCACAGGGAGACGATCCTTCTCTGCACGGGCGTGGGGAGCAGCGCCCGCCGAGCAGGAGGCTCCGCGCTCCCAGGCCCTGTGGCCGCCTCACCCGCTCCAGGACAGGCCGGGCGGCCCGCTCAGTCCCGCACGGAGGGACACGGCCCCGCACCCGTCCCGCCGCCGATCTCGTGCCCCGGCCGGGAGCACTGCCTCACCCGCGGAGGGGACAGGGCCGGGTCTGGCGGGGACAGCCACCCTCGCCAGCAGCCGCTGCTCACCTCGTCCCCGCAGTCTGAGAGAGCGGCTGTCCCGGGGGCGGCCTCAAGCCGCCCTCCCGGCGATAGAGGCAGGCAGGCGGTAGCGCCGGGCTCCGGGGAGGACGGAACCACCTCATCAGGCGGCGCCGTCATGTGATGGGAGGGCTCGGTCACGTCGTATGGAGCGCCGCCGCCTTCCTCCCATCCTTCCCACTCTCCCTCCATCCTTCTCTGCCCGCAGCCGCCGCCGTCCCTGTCCGCAGGCGCTGCCGAGGCCGGGCGAGCGCGCCGGGCGGAGCGGGCACTGGCAGGAGCCGCTGAGGGAGCGGGGCTGCCTGGGTGCAAACCGTGAGTTCGGCGGTGGCGGAGCGGGACGGGACTGGACCAGACCGGACCCGGTCCGGTCGCTGCCGGTCCGGGGCCCGCTGTGCACCTGTGGAGCAGGGTCTGCGGCGGCACTGGGGACCTGGGAGGGCTCCGGGCGCTCGTTCTGGTTCAGAACCGCCTTGGGACAGGTCACTGTCATCTTAAATTTATCGCAGTGGTTCAGAAGGTGTTTGGTGCAAAGTCAGGCCTGGTCATAACTTCCCATAAATGTTTCTGAAGCACAGACGCTTTTTTTTGGTGCTGCACGCCCCATCCCGCAGGAAACGTCTGAACGAATAAAACTGAGCAGGAAATGCAACCACAGCATAAAAGCTCTTCCTTCATCAGTAAAAAAAAGGAACAGAGCTGTGTCATTTCCATTGCTATAAAAGTTTTCCTTATTGCTAAAGCTCATTATGATCTCTTTGGCTGTATTTTTAAAGTAGCTCTTAAAAACACATTTTGTGGTTTTGCTTTCCTTGGGCTCAATCTCCTCACGAAGTCATAATTGCTTCAGTAGTTGTGACTGTTTCATTCTTCAATAGTGTTCTTCAGCTGTTCTTCAGAAGATCACACTTCCCCTGCCTGCTCACACAGGTCACTTCTCAAACTCAGTGTACATGCTGAAAATGAATTCTGTACATTTCTTTCATTTTACAAAGCTGTGGATAATTTAGATTTCATAATTTGAAAAAATGGAGAGTATGTTTAAATATCCATAAGTTAAACTACCAAAAACATGAATATAAACCACTCTGTATGCATGTGGGTTTGTTTCTACAGGTTATTAATGGCGCAGCTGGTTTCTTCATCAGGCTTTCTTCTTCCAGTAACCTAAAGAGTAAGGATCAGGACCAGACTGCAGGACTTCTGCTGCTCTGTCACGTCCAGCTCCACAATGGTGGATTTTCTGGCTGAAAACAATCTCTGTGGTCAGGCAATTCTTCGGATTGTTTCCTGTGGAAATGCCATCATTGCAGAACTTCTGAGACTTTCCGAATTTATTCCTGGTGTTTTCAGGCTAAAGGACAAGGCTGATCAGCAGAAGTATGGAGATATCATATTTGATTTCAGTTATTTTAAGGTAAATCCTTTTACTGTTAAACTTTTCCTTAAAGCATTGCACATTTTTGATTGTTAAACAGCCATTCCTGACTATCGTGTTTATTACTACTTCATCTTCCAATATGTTTCATGAGTCATCTGGCCTGTGAACTTTGATAGATACCAATTATATAAAATGTGAGTATTGGATTCTGGGATGGTAGTAGTAGTAGTAGTAGTAGTAGTAGTAGTAATTCCTGCAGGACTACTAAATTATACTTCCATCAGCAGATTCTGAGCCTGCACTGTTGGTTGTTTTCCTTCAGAGCAGTGCCATGGGCACTATGCCCATCTTTCTTCTGTTAGTCTGTAGCTTATTCTTTGCAGCCATGAAAACTGCTTTCTGCTTTCCTATCTGACAGTGCTGTGATTGTTCTTCCACTGGACTTGTTACATGTGCTGAGTAAATAAATAAATAAGTCAAGGAGAAGTGGGCATGGAAAGCCCTTATTTCTGTTCCAGAATTAAGCTTGCAGTTCTAAATTCCCTCTCATTTTCCAGCATGATTAAGAAGGAACTACAGAGAGTATCTAATCTGACTTTATTTGGATTGTACAGTACAAGAAATGGTAATAATAAAGCAAAGGAAGCACTTCTAAAATTTAATTCAGTTTTGAGGTGTAAATTTCAGGCACTAACTGTGAGCCTTGGATACTGAAAATCCAGAGCACAAGTGATTTCACATTGCCTTTAGATCTAAGTGCTTAGTAGAATATTTTTAATATACAAATTACTTGAAAATTTAAAAGCAGATAGCTGTAGTTGGTGAGAAATACAATAATCCTTAAAGCTGTAGTATTTTTGAATGTTAACAAAGTATAACAGTGTGCTGTTTTTCAAAGCTAAAACTAAAAAAAAAAATAGAAGTCATACAGCAGAGATTATTTACCAATATTTTTACTGCAAATGCACCCTTTCTGTATTCATGATTCTTAGGATTACTTAGTTAGGAGAGATTTGAGATTTGAAAAGTTGAGGCTATTTACTTTTTCCATTTGAACTTCATAGGCAATTTGGCACCTGCTTTTATCCTCTGTTTTATGTAGGTATTTTGCACAATAAGAGAAGCAGAAGAGTATTTTCTAAAAGTCAAATTGTCAGCTCAGTATTTTCAATTAAATTTTAATAATACTTGCTATTAAACTTTAACATTATTTTCATTTAGATGGTAAGACTGAATGGTGCTTATGAGAAGTATGACAGTGGTAAAGGGTTAGAAAAGTTGTACTATTGCTTAAAGGAAGTCAGGTTCTTCATCCCAACTCTTTTTCCCCTATAATTGTTAATGACAAAGTTTCTGTCCTAATTCATGAGATGAGTGCTGAGCTAGATGGAGAGTCTGTGGAAAAAACATGTCTAATATTTTCAAGCAGTTTGAATGTATGAGAAGGTACTAAGCTTTGTGAGCCCTCAATGTTATGGTTTCTGTGTGAGAAATCAACCAGATGAAATACATAAAGGAAAAAATTCCATCAGGGAGATAGTACTACAAAAAGCACACAGTGTCTTCAGATGTACTGGGGCTTTTCTGAAAGATTTGGCTGTTCTTTTCCATTGATTACGTTGGATAAATAACAATTAAAGTCATTGCAGATTGCAACAATGTGTAAAAATCATCTTTATGGAATCAATATTTAACCATAAAGTGGGTTGGAAATTAGCAGATCCTTGTTTTGGTAAGAAATGTTTACTATGGCTTGCACACGAGGGTGGTTGTACATGGTCTGTGTCCTACTGCAGAGAAGTCAAAGTAGAGATCAAAGTCTAATATTGTCTCTAAAGATGAGTTTCTGTTTTTCAGGGGCCTGAGACATGTGAAGGCAAACTGGAAGCCAAGCCTGAGTTACTGGATTTAGATGAAGAATTTCGTGAAAACAACATTGAAATTTTGACAAGATTTTATTTAGCTTTTCAGAGTGTACATAAATACATCGTAGATTTAAACAGGTATGGTATCTTAAATACATATGGATTTTCAAAGACTAGATTGCTGTTTTGTCTTATTGATGAGAAGGTTTTTTCCTTAGAGACCAAGTATACTCCTTGTTGAAGCGTATTCATATGCACCAGGAAACCTGGGTTGCTGGAGCGGACACTAACTTTTACTCCAGCAGTTCCCTACCAGCTTAATACATTACTTGAAAACATTTAACCTCTTTACCTCATTTCCTCAATTGTAAATTTGAGTTCATTTTTCTTTATCTTGGAGATTGTCCTGAAGATTTTTTTAATAAAAGAGGAATCCATATTATTAAGCTATTTTTTTTGTGGTCTTGCAAAACAGAATATCAGGTAGTTTGGGGGGTTTTTTAATCTTTCATTGGCATTACTTTCTTGAACTTAATTTTTCAGTGAAGTTGCCATATTCTCAAATGTGCTGCTCTGACGTGTAAAAAACAAAATGAAAGCTTCATGAATTGCTCTGAGAAAAAATTATGGAGAATCTTAAACATGAGAGTTGGTTTTATTATTGATGTTATATGAAAAGATTAAATCTTTGATATTACTTATTAAGTAGTGTTACTGGAAAATCCTTTAATAGGAATAAATTCTCTGTTAATTAAGGTGAGCATACTCTATTTCTAGCTCTACCTTCCAAATTGTAATTGAGATAAATTTGTGGTATTTCTAGGAGGTATACTTAGGTAACTTGAAAATATGAGTGTTTTACTACATTATTGCATGGCAGCCTTTCCAAGTTGTTATCCACCCATTACAAGTTTAAGAGGATAAGCTGTAAGCTGCCAGGTATCCTCCAGTGTCTTTCACATACCACATTTCACCATCAGGATATGGAAGGAAGCTTTTGCCAGCTGGTTGGCACTAGCTAGGGGTTCCAGTCTCTCATTTTATAGCAGAGACTCTCTTCTTCTTTGTCTGAAAAACACTATGCTGCTTGTACTAGGGAAATGTTCTGATGCATCTGTTGGCTTTCAGAGAAAATGTGACTGATGGAATTCTAGTTTGAGAGTAAAATAGTCAATGACCAAGTTTTTGCCATGATTCCTAGATACTTAGATGACCTCAATGAAGGAATTTACATTCAGCAAACATTAGAAACCGTCCTCCTTAATGAAGATGGAAAACAGCTTCTAGTAAGTATTGATTAGTTTTGTAATAGTAGAAAATTAGCCCACTCAGTAAGTGCCAAAATAGACAAAAGATTAAGTTTACCAAATGCATGGAAGTGCTGTGACTCACTTCAAGGAGGACAAAGAACAAAAATCCTCAGCTTGCCATTTTTCATGTTGTGTTGACTACGTAGTTGACATTGGGTTAGTTTGCCAATACATGTTTTCTTTAAATGTTGCAGCAAAATCATGTTTATGTGATTTTCTTTCTTTGTTTTTTCTCTTTCCAAACAGTGTGAAGCCCTGTATTTATATGGAGTCATGCTACTGGTCATTGACCAGAAGATTGAAGGAGAAGTCAGAGAAAGAATGTTGGTTTCCTACTACCGGTACAGGTAGTGTATATGGGTCTACAGAAGCACTCAAGGCTGAGATATGTAACATGCCGTATATTCAGTAACCTACGTCACTGAATTAAGATAAATGGAAATATTGACACTCTTTTCATCAACTGACTTTATACAGATAATTCAACAGAGCTCTCTGGATATCAGTAGAACTCCTTGCTTTAGCTTTTAGCTTTGTTTGCAAGTTCAGCTGCAAAATGAGCAACAGATTTTTCATTCTGTTACAGCAGACATTTGAAGTTCACAAATAAACTTCCAGCTAAAGCTTTTAGGCTGCAAGTGGCAGCTATGAAAGTGTCACAGGTTCCCAAATGTGTGAGGAAACTTTCTGAAAAGTCCTGACTATCTAGATGACAAATGTATTGCAAGTCAGACTTCTTGTAGTTAGTTGCTTTATTGGGTAAATCAGTAACTAGTTTTACAGGGTAGGTTCTGAGCGTCAGGGTATAACAGCTGGGGTCTTGAAGGGCATCAGTGCAAATCATTCCACACATATAAAATGCTGCTTTGACTATGTTTATGTCTCCCATAACTCTGGAATTAACTGGATTCTTTAACTGGATTCTTTAACTCTGGAATGCAGAGTTGAATTGACAAGGGTAATTCAGAAATTGAGAGAAAGAAAATCAAAATTTAAAAAAGAAGAGGAAAAAAAAAAAGAAACAAATTGTTCTCTGAACAGAAAGTTCCTTCTTTCTGTTCCTGAGTTCCATTTTCTGTTTGTGCTTTGTCTGCTTATCTGGAATTTCAGTATGGATATTCATCAGTGTCCTATAACATGATGTGAATGGAATAAACAATCAAAAACCACCTTTAGACTTTAGTATTTGTTAATTTTCTTGTGAGAAGGGCATGGTTACAAGGGGTGGGAGAAAAGGAAATTATTAAGTCTTTTTTTTTTTTCCTCTTTTTTGTTTAAACAGTGCAGCTCGATCCTCTGCTGACTCCAATTTAGATGATATTTGTAAATTACTTCGAAGCACTGGATACTCAAGCCAACCTGGCTCCAAAAGACCTCCAAACTACCCTGAGAGTTACTTCAGCAGGGTTCCTATAAGTGAAACATTCATTAGCATGGTTATCGGCCGCTTACGCTCCGATGACATTTACAACCAGGTGAGCCACCCTGAGATAAAAGAGGGCTTTAAAAGGGAGCATCACATTGATTCTCAGGTTAATTACTCAACCATGAAGTGCAGAAAAAAATAAATGGCAGAGGTTGTAGGGACTCTTGAGGTCAGCTAGTCCAACCTGTCTCAAACATAGTCAGTTGGAGCAGGTTGGACTGGACTGCATCCAGTTGGATTTTGAGTATCTCCAGAGGTACAAACAACAAAACCTCTCTGGGCAATCTGCCACAGTACTTGGCCAGCCTTGCAGTAAAAAGCAGCATCTTTGTTTAATGTCTTATGATTGCACATGTCTTACTTGACTCATTCACAGCACAGTAAAATCTTACTGTAGCCTGCTAAAGTAGCACACATCTGCACAGTCAGCTTTTACACTGTGGAAATACAGCTGGTAAATATGCTGCATGTGTAAGCACATCTAGCTTACCTAAATAAACTTCTTGCCTCATAGTATCTATACATTGCACTCTTTAATGTCCCAGAATATTTTCAGGTGGTTTATGATACACTGTATCATGTTCAGCTTTGTTTTATTACTTTTTCCAGGTTTCAGCGTATCCATTACCAGAACACCGCAGCACTGCCCTGGCTACTCAGGCTGCTATGCTCTATGTGATACTGTATTTTGACCCTTCTATTCTTCACACTCAACAAGCAAAAATGAGAGAGATAGTGGATAAATACTTCCCAGATAATTGGGTAAAAATTAATTTTGTTTTAAAACTGTTCTCTGGATTTAATGTTATAAGAACAATTAAAATTATTGCTACAGTAGGTGTTCTAGAAAAGTACTAATAACTTAAAACTAGAACAGATTCTTCTCTGTGGAAGTTTTGCTTTGTTCAGAGTGGAGCAGTCCAAGTCAAACACTCTGGATAAGCATGGAAGGCTGTCCTTTGAAAGTGTAATTTATTGTCTTAAATGCATTAGTGAACTACACTCTAATACCATGAAGATAAAGTGAATCCCAGGAACATGTGTGATGGAAGGCATTTTAAGCATCTTCTAGTCCTGCCTTCTCCTCAAAGCAGGGTTGACTTCAAAGCTAAATTAGGCTCCTCAGGCCTTGCCCAGTTAGCTTTGGAAATATCCAAGGTGAAGACTCTGCAGCCTCTATGCTGTGCCTTTGGCTGTGCTTCATCATTGTCGTGGTGAAGAATTTCTTCCTTCCTTACCACTAGAATTTCCTTTGTTATAGCTTGTGGCTGTTTCTTCATGATTTTCCACTGTGCACCTCTGAAATGGATCTGGCTCTGTCTTGGTCATAACTTCCCTTCAGGTAGTCAAATATCACAGTCAGATTCCTTTGACATCTTTCTTCCCACTTCAGCAAACCCTGCTCTTACATACTGGGTCTCCACAGGTGTTTTAGGGGTCTCCTGTTCACTTCATTCCAGTTTGTGCATTACTTTCTCATACTGAGGAGCCCAAATCTAGACCCATTTCTCTCAATGAGAGCTGACTAGAAGGAAAGATTCACTTCCCTCAATCTGCTGGCTGCAGTCTGACATAGCCCAGTGTCTGATTACTCTTTGTTGTCATAAGGCTGCACGTCTATCATGTTTGGTTTGTCCAGCAGGACACTTAGGTCCTTTTTTGCAGAATTGTGATAAAGGCAGCCAGTCCCCAGGTTGTGCTCTTGCAAGGGTTTGGGTTTTCCCAAGTACAGGACTTTGTATTTGTGATTTCTGACCTTCATGAGGTTAGCACTGGTGAATTCTACCAGCATGTCAAGAATGCTGTAGAGAACTGTCTTGGTCCCCAGCAAATCATCCCACACTGATGTTATTTGAAAACTTGTTTAAGGATTAGCTCTGTGCTATTGTCCAAATGACATAGAACCTAAAGCTGTCACTACATGTGCTTCTGTAGACCTTTTCAGATGTAGTGATTAAAATACAGTTACTACATTTCAGTACTGAGATTTAGGATTTCCATCCAGAATCCTAGTCTGCAAAAACTACTGCTGAAATAGGCTGCCATAAAATAATAGAGTTCCTAGGTTATCTATATCAAAGGGAATCAGACTTAATGAAGAAACATTAATTTGTGCTTGTCTGTTAGTTTCAAATTGTATTCTTCTGTACCATAAATGGAGCAGTGAAGCAGGGAGGGAAGCAGTAGCAATAGCTATAGCAATAGCTGGCTGTTTCAGTAGACATTAGAATCCCTCTGCTTCTGGAGAACTACAGACTTATTTTTAGAAATGAGAACTTGACACTGCAAATTTTGGATTATGCCAGCATTCTTATTAACTTCAGTTCATAGTACAAATGGATATTTTTAAGCAACACTTAATCTTCTTGTGGTCAGGTGTGGATAAGTTAGCTGCATCATACAAAATACTCGAGTCCTAGGCTAATTTCAAATTAGTTTTAGCTGTTGAAGTGTAGCCTTTTGAGGAACTGTCATCTACAGGAAATAATGTGCTTCACTTCAACAGTTTGAGGGAAATCTCCGTATCAGCAGACTCAGGTCCCATTTGCCTGCACTTGACACTGCCAGAAGAGCTCAAAGGCTGACAGTGTCTTCCTCGATGTGATTATGCCTGTGTGGAGGAATATTGGAGCACCACCAGTGTGACAAAGCTCATAATCCCATAGCTCTGTACATCCTTCATCTGCCAGTAAACCAAGTCTTCCATTTTTAATCAATTATCTTTCAAATACTTGTTACTTACTCAAAATTCTGTATTTTTAATCAGGCTTAGATTTGTGCTAGGAATTTGAAATCAATTTCTCTTTGTTCCTTAAAAATCACACTATTTAATCATAATTTCTTTCTGTTTGTGTCACCGTGAAAGATGCATTGCAGTTCAATTTGGTCTTTTGGGCATCCTCACAGTAAGATTAATTGATCACATTTTTCCCTCCCTATCATAGTTTTTTTCCCCCGGTTGCTTTTATCAATCTTCTTTAGTGTATCATGGAAATGAAAAATTAAGTCATGAGTTCATGGAGAAGAGCATTGAGTATCATACATAGTGACCCTCTTGTTTTGAGAGCTAAGCTTCTAAATAATTGCATGCCTTTTGTTTCAATGTCTTCTTCTTGATTTCCAAAGGTGATACACCAAAAAGTACTGCTACCACAAAAGTTCACTTATATAGCATATGCCTTTCTGTCATATTGCTAAATGACCTATTAAACTTTGGTTTTTGCAACTTCTTGTTTTCTGCTTCCAATTTTAGGTCATTAGCATTTACATGGGGATCACTGTCAATCTGGCAGAAGCATGGGAACCCTACAAAGCTGCTAAAACTGCCCTCAACTATACACTGGATCTTTCAAATGTCAAAGAGCAGGTACATAAGCCAGCATTAAGTATTTTTAGCAAGATGCAAGATATGCGGGCATCTGAAGTACATGACATCAATAATGCATGGGTCTTTTCTTCGTGCATACAATGTATGTTCTGTATTTTCTGGCAAATTAGGGAATATGAGTAGAAATTTTTCCTTCATCTTTAGGGAAGAAACTCACCAAGTAGAACTCATACTTAATTAATAATAAGTATCTCCATTCTGTGATAGATTTTGTTGTTCTTTCCCATTAGGCAATAAAATATTAGTACCATTTTTAGGAATAATTCCTAGAGAGTATATAAATGGATATATAAAAAGGCTACAAGTCTGCATTTTTGAAACATTATCCTTCCTGTGTAGACACTTTGCTTTAAAGTTTATCTTGCATCCTTTGTCATGCACTTGCATTGTATAGTATTGCTAGTATTAATACTAATGATTTTTATAGCACGTTTGTGCTCTGTGTGCCCTCTAAGCTCTAGGCAATATGGTGTATTGCATTTGAGGGCAGGATTTTACTGATGCAGGCTCTGTGCGTTTCAAGGCCAGCAGATACGCCGCTGTGACGGAGCGAGTGCACACACAGGTGCAGCAGTTCCTCAAGGAGGGCTGTCTCAGGGAGGAGCTGGTGCTGGACAACATTCCCAGGCTCCTGAACTGTCTGCGGGACTGCAACGTGGCAATTCGCTGGCTGATGCTGCACACTGCAGACACGAGTAAGAGTTTGGGCCACACTCACTGCTGAGCTCTCAGTCCTGCTCCACTGCGGCTGCATTTTGGGGTCTGAGGGAAGTTCAGTTCCGCTGCTGTTGAAGTCAGCAGTTTCCTCTGCTTTTTGCAGGAGATTGTTGAGCTGTTGTTTTGCAAATGATCTCCTAAAGCCTTGTCTGAAATGGCACAATGCATTTCCTCAGTTCTTGTGAGCCAAACACAGGTATAAAAAGTAGTAGAAGTCATGCTCTTGTTGAATAAAATTCTGCAGAAAAACATAATTCTGAAAGTTTTACCTAGCTCCAGAAAGAAAGCAATGGCCAACTTCTTAAAATCTTAGTAATTAACAGGTTGAAAACAAGGTTTTTGTTCTGTTGAATTGAAATTCAGCTGAAACTGTTGGGTAATATCTCTCATGTGAGTTTGGGTGTGTAAACTGACCTATTTAGACATTCCCTTGTTTGAATGCTTGTGCTGTCTTTGAGGCTTCTTGATATGCAAGAAGGCTTCTGTTACACCTCCTTACAATTTCTGTAATGGCTTTAGAAATACTGATCTAGGGCCTTCTCGGTCAGGTGGACTAAATTCACATTTAGTTTCAGAAGCCTGCAGAAGTTTCAAAAAGTCTGAAGCACCACAGAAACCTTAATTATATCCTATTCAAAGGAAGGGTTATTCCATGTAAATGGAAAACAAATGGCGATTTACATATTAAAACAAAATGTTTTTGTCTTCAAGCTGTTAAAAAAATGTATTTACAGAGATTGGAAAGCTTGGCCAGATTCTGTGTAACAGTGGGGAAATGTTGTATTTCCATTTTCAGCTTGTGATCCAAACAACAAACGTCTCCGCCAGATAAAAGATCAAATTTTAACAGACTCAAGGTACAATTCCAGGATCCTTTTCCAGCTTCTTCTGGATACAGCTCAATTTGAATTCATTTTAAAAGAGGTAATGTGCTGCTAACCAGAGTCTTCTAAGATCTCTAAGCTGAAAAATTCACTAGATATTTTTATAAGTGACTAAAAAATAAAAAAATCTGCATTGTACTGTTCTATAAAATTTAGTAAGCTTCTGTCACTGTATGTCCATCACAGTGTTTGTATTTTTTAATATTTTGAATTTAGTTTTTAATATTCTGGCAAGATCTTGAATTAATGTTTTCATCTGTCTTCAATATTTTATTTCATCTACTGTGATATGTCTCCTTGCAGTTTTGTAAACCAAATGCTTTTGGTTTCAATAGATGTTCAAGCAGATGCTATCAGAAAAACAAGCTAAATGGGAGAACTATAAAAAAGAGGGATCTGAAAGGATGACTGAGCTTGCTGATGTCTTCTCAGGAGTTAAACCTCTTACTAGGGTGGAGAAAAACGGTAAGTATTAAAAGCTATACTGTGGGGGAGAAAAGTGATTTCGATTTATATTTTAAAGTGATACCAAACAAAAATACATGAGTCTAATAGTCATAATATAAGAACGATTTTCATGTCCCTCAGCTGCCAAAGAGGTCTCTTTAACTCATCTTGTTTAGGTTTTTAGCACATATTCCATATGTAAGCAATATTTAGGTACCTAATATTTAGATGTCCCTATTTTTAGAAGTATTTTTCATTCCTTTATTTAGAAATGCCAGCTAAAACATAAAATATCAGTTCACTTTTGTATGCATAATGGAGTTCACATTACCATGTTCTGTGTACAAAGCAATAAGAAGATCATGCCCATTAAAATTAGAAATAGTTTAACCTCCTCCCTTATTTTTTCCCTGGTTGTAACCTGGATTTCAATTTTATCAGCATTTTTTCAAACCTTTTTTTACTTCTCCACTACACTGAGTGGTATTCTCCAAGTTCTCCAAGGACTTAAAAGTCAAATCTGTACTTCCTTCCAAATTCCTTGAGCCTTTTTCTTTGAAGCATCTATCTTTTAATCTTGAACTGATGTAAAAATAAGATTTTTTTAATGCCTATTTATGTTGGTAGGTATTTTTAATGTTGCATATGAAATTTACCTGAATATTTGCCACTTTACAAGTCTACATATTGAAAGACTAGAGATGTACCAGTGAAATAAAAACTTGTAAAAATAATTTATGTGTATAGCTTGTTTGTTTCTTTTGACTAGCCAGTACCCTGTATTTTTGCTGCCTATCATACGTGCAGAGATTTCATTAATTTTTTTTTTAATTCTTTCATAGAAAATCTCCAGGCTTGGTTCAGAGAAATCTCCAAGCAAATAATGTCTCTGAACTATGATGATTCCACTGCAGCAGGCAGAAAAACTGTGCAGCTAATACAGGCTTTGGAAGAGGTATGGCAAAAACATTTTGAGATAAATGACCTCATCCTTCTGGAACAACAGCTTTTTTTACAGATGCACTGACTTCTAGTAGCAGAGATACAAAACAGATCTGCATTTTAAGAATTGCTTAAATCTATTAGATCTTTGCTGTTATGTATCTACTGTAAGCAGGAGTTTTGTATAGACTTTGGTTTTGTAAAATAAGGGATATAGTATGAAAGGTCATGCCACCTGTAGCTAAGGATTTGTAGGTTTTTTCAAATAAATTAATTCAGTATTTAACATTATTTGGCAATATTACTAATTTCTTAGAAATTCTGAAAATAAATTCATTTGAAGCTACAGAGGGTGATTTGAAAGGCAAAAAAAAAAAAAAACCACTTTATTTTTTCTGTGTGTTCTTCTAATTCCAGGATATAAAAGAGTACTCAGAATGGTGTTTCACAGTACACCTCCTTGAGTAACTTTATTGTGAAATTTATTGTTAATATACTCTATAACAGGCCAGGATTTAAGTGTCTTACTGCTACTACCTTCCAGAAGTAATATGTCAGTTTACTGATTCTGTTTCTATTGCTGTCCTTAAAGATGAATAGAAAACAACAAAAAAAGTCCTTTTATGGGTTTTGTTTGTTTGTTTGTTTTTTAAATATAGGTCCAAGAGTTTCACCAGCTGGAAAGTAACCTGCAAGTTTGCCAGTTTCTGGCTGACACCCGCAAATTTCTCCATCAGATGATCAGAACTATCAACATTAAAGAAGAGGTCTTGATCACCATGCAGATAGTTGGTGATCTTTCTTATGCTTGGCAATTAATTGACAGGTATGTTAGTGGGACCTTCTTCTTCCAGTCAGTAACCATTTGTAAAACTTGTGGGAAATAACATGCATAAATGTTAAGAATATAAATGTTCCAATTTAAAAACAGTCTTGAAGCATGTGAGTTATTGACTACTGAATTCTAATCAGCTTGAAGAGGAATTAACATCCATCCTTCTCAGGTGGTTAACTGCAGGTTAAGTGATAGTTTAACTTTTTACTGTCTATCCTGTTCTAACTATAAGAGGTTTTTTACCCTTCTGTCTCCAGCCTTTAGTCTTACTAAGTGTTCTCCAAAATACTGGAGTTAATTTTTCAACCAAAAACAAGGAGAGGCTAATGCTCAAGCGCTCTGTTTCCTTGGGAGGATTTTGCTGATCTGCTACTTCATTGCCATGGCTGTTAACACTCCCTTGATGCCTTGTCTTTTGCCCCACCTACCCTTTTTCATATAGGGGTTTTCTAACCAGTATCTCTTCAGACCCAAATCCTCCTTTAGTGAACTTTGTTAGTGATCTCCTGTGACATTTCCACATGATACTGGTGCTGTTGACATACAATAAACAGTTGAAAATTTAAGAGTTTCAGGGGATTAAGCTAATTTGTTTTGTTTGTTTCCTATCCCAGCTTTACATCTATTATGCAAGACAGCATAAGAGTCAGTCCATCTATGGTAACTAAACTTAGAGCCACTTTCCTAAAGGTAAGGGTGAACAACAGTGAATGTGCTTGAACACTGCAGGTCAATCCAAGCAGTTTGTTTTAAAGGCC
Source organism: Bombycilla garrulus (assembly GCA_013400315.1). Classification (NCBI taxonomy): domain Eukaryota; kingdom Metazoa; phylum Chordata; class Aves; order Passeriformes; family Bombycillidae; genus Bombycilla; species Bombycilla garrulus. The sequence goes on from VXBU01001993.1 coordinate 1,819,906, forward strand.
TAAAGGCTCTGAAATCAGAAGAATTAAGACTTCGTTTTATCAGCATCTTCTATGTCCAGTTTTTTAGTCAGTATTGAATTAACTTGAGGTTAGTTTTAAAGGAAATAAAACCAAGTTATGCACTTTTTTTTAATGCAGCAGTTACATTGCTGCTGTTAGGCAAGTAAGTCTCGTCGTTCAGCCTCTACTCATTACAGCTATTTTCTGGAGGCATTGGTGCAGAGATGGGATCCTCTGCATATGGATCAGAACAGGCTGAAGGAATTTAAATAAGTTATGGTCTCTGTGCCCTTTGTCTGTCAATGAAGTTCTGGCTTCAGATGAAAATATCTTCTATAGAAATAAGAAAGAGGATTAGCATGAGTGAGAATATAAAATTACGACTGAAATGTCCCATGCAGCTGTTAAGATTTTAACAATCTGAGGGAAGGTAGCCTTATGTACTTTTGGACTTCTTTGACTTTTAACAATTTCCTTTTTTTTCTCTTGGAAAGCCTGGTATAAGACTGCTCCTTAGGAAGAATCTAGTACTTTGGGTTGTAAGATAAAAGCCTGAGTAAGAGAATTCAAGCATATAATTTTCATCAGAAAAACTAATGTGAAGTTAAAATGTTAACTTTATTTCCAGCTTGCTTCTGCTCTTGATTTGCCACTTCTCCGTATCAATCAGGCGAACAGTCCCGACCTTCTCAGTGTGTCCCAGTATTACTCCAGTGAGCTGGTTTCCTATGTGAGAAAGGTGGGTGCTTATAAGGCGTCATTGCCTTGTTCTCTAATTACTTTTTCTTAATTGAGGATTATTTTCTTAATGAAAATATATTGACTGTGGGTGTGTCTTCTCTCATTTACAAAGGTTCTACAAATAATTCCAGAAAGCATGTTTACTTCTCTTCTCAAAATCATAAAGCTTCAGACTCACGATATTATTGAAGTGCCTACTCGCCTTGATAAGGACAAGCTACGAGATTACGCTCAGCTTGGACCACGATATGAGGTGCAGTTAAAACAGGGAATTCTGAAAAAGCAAACCTTATAGGTGGTCAACTTTAACCTAAGTTTAAATCTATACAAACTCCGTAAAGTTACAGTTTAATAGTAAAGTTAGATTTGTTGACTTAAAGTTTAAACTGTCTGGTGTTGTTGTGAGCATATCTTAGGTTTCATGAGGACAGATGAGTAACTTTTGTGCTCCTGTTCATAGAAGTTTAAACTTTTGTTCTTGTAGAGAAGGGGAGAAAAACTAAATAAATTTTATGAATTAACATGAAGATATTTTTATTTATTGGAGAAGGTGGAACCCTGAAAATCTGGGTCTGAAATGAAGCCCTCCACATTTGGCATTCTTGTTCCAAGAGGAGAAGGTCAAAGACTGAATAAGCCAGCAGGTTTAAGCTTTTTGTTGCTCTCAAATGAGGAGAGAATGCAGGCATGTTGTGTCGCCCTGATTTTTGTAAGACTTTCTAAGCCTTCTAATATTTACATATTTGTGAAGAACTTTCTCACGCACTTTCTGTAAACACCTCAATGTTTTTGCATTCCTTCATAGAAGAGGAGAAAAATTGATAGACTGTTTGTCTGTCCAGTGTCTTGGAGAGGTGGCACTGTCACCATCCAATCCACTGTCACTTTTAGAAAACTATAAATACTGAAGTCAGAAAAAATAAACCCTCTTCTCCTCTCTTCTGATCACCTGAGCTGCAGTGTGTGTCTGTGTTCTTTCATGTCCTATAGCAACAATGTTGATTTGATCAGATAAAGCTGCTGGTGCTCATTTTGTCTCTGGTTTTTCTTCTGCATTATAACCAGTCTGGAAGACTGAGCAAACATAAAAATTACATGGTTTTATTTTTGGTAGAGGAAGATGAGACACAAAGAACTGAGTAGATCAGTAAGCCTTTCCTCCAAAGAATCGAATAATCAGTTAAGATGCCAGCTTTTCCCTGGAGATTTTGCCAAAGTGCTCACTTGTTATGTGTTTTCTGCAAACTAGTTGTGATCTCTGATTAAGCTGATGTTCAGTCCTGAGCATTAGGTTTAGACTCCCCCATGAGACTTTTTAAAGTCATCTGGCTTAGGTGTGGGTAGGAGTGGAGGAGGAGGCAGTATTCAGTAATGTTTTATTTTGAGGAGGTAAAGGGAAAACAGCTTATACTAAAGCTTTTCACTTCCAATTTCTGTTGAACTGTAGATCTGAAGTGTGTCTTCTCTATTCTGTATTGTAAACACCTGAAAGGCAAAAGATTGGCTTGTCTGAACTCTGAGCATAAGGATAATAATAACTGTAAATAATTTTAAAACTTCAAGTGAATATGCTACCATATTAGATCAGTGGAAATACAGAGGTGGGTTCATGGTGGCAGCAGGCTTTATTACAGAATAACTACTGTGAGCTGTGTCCCCAGCCCCTGAAAGGTACCTGCTGAGAGTTGTATCCATAGTATTTGTGCACACAAGATATGGCTGGTCTTCCCTTCCACAATCCTTCTGAAGCCTCTGAGAGGTACCTGTTCTTTCCTACTGCTAACACACCACTATTTATCTGATTAAAAGAAAGGTGATTATATAAGTATGTCTAGAACAACATGTAAAGTTGAAGGTATATTAGTGCAAATTATTTGAATCTAAAATAGGAAGCTACCACTGGGAAACATGGATTTTTTCTTTTAGAATAATTATTTTCATCTGTTGAATTGCTTCAGTGAAATCTTTTCTATTACAGGTTGCCAAGCTAACCCATGCAATTTCAATCTTCACTGAAGGTATCCTCATGATGAAAACTACTTTAGTTGGTATCATCAAGGTAATGATCCATTATTACAATAGGAAAAGGTTGTTTGGTGGCAATTAGCGTTTTAGCACAGGTTGCAGCACAATATATAAGACCTCAAGGAAAAATAAAAAGACAAGAAAATATAAGTTTGCATACAAATTTTCAAACAGTGATGCCTAAATTGGCAGCCAGGTAAGAGCTGCCATGTTTTTTTTAGGGGCTTAGGAACCCACAGTCCCCATCGTAAATAGATTCATCCACCACAGTTGGTGATCTTTGGAGGTTTTTCCTGCTGGAAAGCTTTTCTGAAGAGCTGTTTCTTCCATTGGTATAAATTGTCCCGCAGTTTTACATTAAGGCTACATTGATACCTTTTTGAGAACTAGAAGCAAGTATTCTTGAAGAAACATACACTTCTTAATGCATTCTGGCTTCTTAGAATTGTACAGCATTCTCAGTGCATCATGAACAAAGGTTGAATATGGGAACTAGAAACCTTTGCCATTCAACTTAAAGAAATCATTTATTCTCTAGTAGAATGCATATTTTATTGTTTAGACAAGTCTCGTGGTTAAATGCTTCTATTAACAGTGCTTTCCTATTTATCAAAAGTATTTAATATCTTTCTTACTACAAAATAAATTCCTTTTATTTTTTATATCTTTCTGACGTTAAAGGAAAAAGTGTTTCTTCTACTTAGGTGGACCCAAAACAATTACTAGAGGATGGAATAAGGAAGGAGCTGGTAAAACGGGTGGCCCTGGCTCTTCACAGGGGCCTCATCTTTAATCCTAGAGCCAAGGTTTGTTTTAATTTTTTATGCATTTCGGGTATGCAGGGGCCTCTTCTATTACACTACCTTCTAAAAAATAATTTATACTTTTATGTGCAGATTTCCTTTTTGTAAAAACATTTTGAAGTACTGAAGATTATCTGGAATGTTTTATTTGATGTTCAAATGAGTTTATAAACTTCCAAGAGTACATACAATTAAAAAACATATATTTATTCTATTCTAAAGTGTCCTATCAATTCTGAATTCACAGTACTGCCTTTGTCCATGATGATTGACAGGTCACATAAGCCAAGTAAACAGCGATAGGCAATGATAAAATAAGGAGTGATTCCTCGTTTTTATCCTCTCCAGACTGTTGAATCTCCCAGATCAATCAGTACTACCACTGAAGGCAAATATACAAAAAAGTGGGAGAAAAAAATATTTAGTAAGAATTACTTCAGATATCAAACTTTAATAAATTCTCAGTGCTTTTCAGATCTGGCTGGACCACAGTTAAATGCTCTAGAGGTTGTTCTGTAAGGGTATTTTGAAGCCTTTAACATTTTCTTTGAATTCTACCTGTTCACAGTTTTGGTTTTGTCTTTTTGTTGATTTTTGTCTCCAGCCAAGCGAGCTCATGCCCAAACTGAAAGAAATGGCAGCTACAATGGATGGGTTCCATCGATCATTTGAATACATCCAGGATTATGTCAACATATATGGTTTAAAAATTTGGCAAGAGGAAGTGTCTCGTATTATTAACTACAACGTGGAACAGGAGTGCAATAACTTCTTAAGAACAAAGGTGCTACTCAAACCCAAAAACAACAAAAAAAAAAATAGATAAATCTCTTTATAGTTGGCTGTTAGAGCCGTGACTGATGGTACATGTGTACCCATTGTTCAGACCATTATGACTTCAAATGAATGTGCTGACTGCTGTATAGAACATCTGCCCCCAGCTTATTCTCAGCATCCCCCCTGCATTATTTGTAAATAAGAGGAAAGTACCCAAACCAGAATATTTTAATATCTTTTGGTAATAAGATTCATTCTTCTCTTTGTTTTATTCTGTTTTTATAGTGTTCTCCTATGTGTGATTTACAATATTGTGTTATAGTGTGCTCCTTTTAAATTGAACAAAAGGAAAATTTCTAAGTGAATTAAAAAGGTGCAATGGGAACACTGTAAATTACTGTAAAACTTATTTTTCAGATTCAAGACTGGCAGAGTATATACCAATCTACTCATATTCCTATACCAAAATTCACACCTGTGGATGAATCCGTAACATTTATTGGTCGTCTTTGCAGAGAAATCCTGAGGATCACAGACCCAAAGTAAGTACTGTGTGTTACAAGCACTGTGCATTGGATAGCTGCAATTCCACCATACACAAACCAAAATACAAGAGATAGTTTTTCCTTACCTGCCATATCTTTATCTAAAACCAGATTTACTCAGTCTATCCTGTACATTTTAAACATTAGTCTAGAAAAGTGGTGATTTTAGTCTAAGAAGGAAAACAGTACAAATGGAGGAGAGACAAATCAGGGAAGAATGACAGAACCTTGGTTGAGAGAGGAATAGCTAAACATGACCTGAGATACTTGGAGAATCTTTCTCATCTGTTTAAGAAACATAACTCATTACTGAGTATCATAGGAACTATCTGCAGCTTTTTCTGAAGTTGTTTGCTGATTTTTTTTCCTCAGAATCACTTGTTACATTGACCAAATGAATACCTGGTATGATATCAAAACTCATCAGGAAGTAACCAATAGTCGTCTCTTCTCAGAGATCCAAGATACTTTGGGTACCTTTGGTCTCAATGGCTTAGACAGGCTACTGTGTTTCATGATTGTCAAGGAGCTGCAGGTAATTTTTGAACTTCAGTTTCTCAAGGCCACAATGTTTAGTAATGAAATAAAATAAAATATCTGTTAATTTCTGAAATAGTAAAATTAAATCAAAAGCATTTGGAAAATGGTTGTTCAGCCCCAAAAGTGAGAATTTCAGTTGCATATAAAATTATGGAAGTTGGCACTCTTAGGTAAATGGTGCTGTGTAATTGCAGGTTGTGTGGGATATTTTCTGAAGGTGTACACTGTGTGTGTACTCAAAAGTTGATCTCAGGTCAACTTCTATTTTTCTGTCTAGATATCAACAAAGATTGTTTGGGTCTACCATGATACATAAGATGGCAATTCTATGTAATGACTGTTTCCCTAGTTCCTCTTATGTGAAACCAGATTTTTTTTGTTTCCTGAGAAGAATATAGTTCTAGCCTGGTTAGAGATTTTAAGGGAAATAAGTATCGATGAACACGGTTCTTCCTGAAGAATTGAATTAATACTTCTCAATAGTGGATATTAGATACTGACAAGGAGAATCTTCTAATTGTCCTATAATTGATTAACATAACTCCAAAAAGCTAAAATGGTAACTACGGAATTCCTCAGCTCTTCATCTGTGGAAATAACGTTTCCCTGCTGTTAAAAAATGTGACTCCAGTGCCATCAAGATTAATCATAGAGTGCATGTGTGATAATTTTACTTACTTATTTCTTTCTTTTATTTAGAATTTCCTCAGTATGTTTCAGAAAAATATATTGCGTGACAGGTCAGTACAAGATACCTTAAAAGCACTTATGAGTGCTGTCAGTCCCCTCAAAGGAATCATAGGTAAGTGCTTACTGGTTAAGATGGAAGAAAGCAATTGTCTTTGTACATTTGCATTTATTTCTCTTCTTACGTTTTCTTTTTTAATGCCTCATCCTTCTTCTTTTCTCAGCAAATTCAAACAAGGTTTATTCCGCAGCAATTGCAAAAACACAGAAGATCTGGACAGCTTATTTGGACTCCATAATGAAGGTAGGTTCATGTGACTTACTCAGAATTCACTCGAGGCTCTTTGGTTATTTTGGCCCCTCAATTCAGGAGGGACATGGACGTGCTGGAGCAAGTCCAGAGAAGGGCAACAGATCTGGTGAAGGGTCTGGAGGGTAAGTCCTGTGAGGAGCAGCTAAGAGAGCTGGGGGTATTTAGTCTGGAGAAGAGGAGGCTCGGGGGGACCTTACCACTCTCAGCAACTCCCTGAAAGGAGCCAGGTGAGGGTTGGCCTCTTCTCCCAGGCAGCCAGTGACAGGACAAGAGGACATTACCGGGGAGGTTCAGGTTGGACATCAGGAGAAATTTCTTCATAGAAAAGGTTGTTAAGCATTGAAACAGGCTGCTCAGGGAAGTGTGGAGTCACTGCCAGGTGTTTAAGGACAGAATGGATGTGGCACTCAGTGCAAGGCTTAGTTGACAAGGTGTGATGTTTGGTCATAGGTTGGACTCTGATCTCAGGGGTCTCTTTCAATCTTAATGATTCTGTGATTCTGTGATACTGTAATCTGCTTATTTTACAATGTTGTATTATATTGACTTGGAACTGAGTGGCATCATGAGTGAAGCAGGCCTGGCTTTGCAAGAGCTCCTGAGCTTCGTTTGTATGGGCACTTCACACTCCACAAAGTGCTTAGCACCGAGATTCATAAGAAGTAGTGCATCAAAACCAGAGTCTGGCACTAGAGAGCTGATCTGGGCAGACTAAGTTCAGTATCAGGAACTCTTGGGACTCTTCACAGTGCCTTGTGACCATGATATGCCCAAGGATAAAGTTTTGAGCAGTAGCATTTCCCAGACATGCCTTGCCACAGAAGGCATTGTACTGTGCTGAGGATTTAAGCAAGCTGTCCCATTATCTTGGCTCTTTATCGTGTCTCTCTAATGATATATTGGGACCAGCGTTTTTCAGAGTGCTGTGAATGTTTGTTTGTGTTACTGGAGTGAAGAGGAAAGGCCAGGGAAGGAGAGGGTTAATTGCAACGACCCTCTCTGATGTTTTTTTTTCTCCTGCCATGCTGACCCTAAGATTCACAGAGAGGTGGGAAACAGAGTACAGGCGTTTTCACTGACCAATGAAAATCAAGTAACTGGGGTTTATACCTGTTACCTTTTCTGTGCTCTTCCCATGGCCTGTACCTGCAGCCAGGAGCTGTGTGTAAACTTCAAGCACTGTGATTACATCTCTGTTCTGAGTGCACTGTGCAGTTGGGGTCAGTCTTTGACTCCACTCTTCCTTCATTGCATTCCATATAACACACCACCCTTTTTGTATTTGTGTCAACAGGTTGGTCAGATGCAGATTTTAAGACGACAGATTACCAATGAGTTAAATTATTCCTGCAGGTTTGACTCCAAGCATTTGGCTGCTGCTCTGGAAAATCTCAATAAGTAAGAAGCAAAATGTGCTGAAGAGCTGCATATATCACTGTGATGTAATTTTTATCAGCTCACCAATCCTTAAAATCTAAATTACAGCAAAATGTGGAATCTGATTTGTGTGCAGGTTTTTGTTGATCAGTATTTGAATTTTAACCCAGCAAAAACTTTAAAAATAAATACTGGGCAAGTAATTAGTTTGAACATGCAGTTTCTAATAGCATTTGGTAACACCTGGTTCTGAAGTCATATTTAGATAAGAAAAAGGAAGAGAATATGTGTGGTGCTGATTTTGAATCAAATACCACGTTTGTAAAAAGATACTCCAGAAAAGATGTTTTACTCTTGATTGTGGCCATACAGAGGTTTTGTATCTTTGAAATTTATATGTTAGTATGACATGTGTCATCATGTAAGGCTTATTCAGAGATAATTTTTTAAATTATTTAATATAATCTACTTTCCTTTTAGAGCAATACTGGCTGACATTGAAGCACATTATCAGAACCCATCACTACCTTATCCTAAAGAAGACAACACTCTTTTGTATGAAATCACAGCTTATCTAGAAGCTGCTGGCATTCACAATCCATTAAATAAGGTCAGGCATACATTCTGGTGCTTGGTGCAGTTTGCTTTTTTCTATTGAGAAAAAAATAATATGTAGAAGACCTGTATTACTCTTTTTTTTTATTTCCTCTCAGATCTACATAACAACAAAACGTCTGCCATATTTTCCCACCGTCAACTTCTTATTCCTCATTTCCCAGTTTCCCAAACTTCAGTACAACAGAAATTTAGGTAATGTGTAAGTTGCTGTTTGTCTAAATCTAATTAAAACCTATGTGAAATTATCTGTAGAGAAGTTAGTAAAAATACCTGCACAGAAAATACAGTTCCTGACTTTAGTCCATCACATTCAGACAGTTATGTTATACTTTTAAGCCAAGTACAATAGGGTAGGAAACAGAATCCATACTCCTGGGTTTCTCATTCTATCCTATGCCTCAGTTAATATCATTAAGCCATTTGCCATAGAAGACATGCAGTTGTTACATTAGTTTTGAATTGTTTTGCGTGGGCAAGCAGAAGGGGGGACGGAGCAAAAAAGAAACACGAAGAGTACATTACATAAGTTAGCCTGTGCTCTAAGAGTATGTTCTTTTTTATAAACGTGTATTGTTTTGTTTTTTTTCTGTGCAGGAGTGGTGTGCAAGCGGCCAGCTGATCAAATTGACTGGCTTCCTTTGGTTCTGGGGCTTCTTACCCTGTTGAAACAGTTTCACTCAAGATACACAGAGCAATTTTTGGCTCTGATTGGTCAGTTTATTCGTTCAACAATGGAGCAGTGCACAAGGTATCCACGTTTTTCCTTTTTATCCAAGTATCACCTCTGTGAAGAGGACTTCAGCAGTAGAAAAGCACTGCTTTTTCAGTATTTTTGTTCTAGCAGAGTATAGTTGACATTTGCAGCCTTTCAGTACTTGAAGGGACTTTATAAAAAAGATGGAGAGAGTTTTTTTAGATGGGCAGACAGGAAAAGGGAGAATGATTTTAAACTAAAAGAGGGGGGACATTGAGATCAATGTTAGGAGAAATTCTTGCCCATGAGGGTGGTGAGGCACTGGAATAGGTTTCACAGAGAAATTGTGGATGCTCCATGCCTGGAGGTCTTCAAGGCCCTGATAAAGGCCCAGTGGAAATCGTCCCTACCCATGGCAGGGCTGTTGTAACTACATGATCTTTAAGGTTCCTTCCAGCCCAAACCACTCCATGATTGCATTACACAATAACAGCAATATATTTTACTAAATAGATTATTAAAACACTATTTATATTTGTAATGGAATCACGTGGCACCTAGTGGAAATGGTGTTATTTGAAGGCTGGCATTTTCAGGTAATTGAATCTAACTGGTCAGTAAGAGTGTGATCTCCATGCTGGTTTAATTTTAGCCAGAAGATTCCAGAAATGCCTGCTGATGTAGTGGGTGCCCTCATGTTCCTGGAAGATTACATTCGGTACACCAAGTTACCAAGAAAGGTAAGAAAGAAATTCATGTCTCTAAATATGCCCCTAAACACCCCAGCCATTTTCCCTGGAAAAAACAACAGGGAATTTGTGCTCCCATTCCACTTTAGCCAATGAAGGGATCTGGTCAGGGGGACACTGCCCACCCCTTCCATTTGTACTGCAAATGAGCTGACATAACAAATAACAGGTCAGGGTCCTGCTGATGCAGAAGCAGCCCTGATTTGTAGAGATCAGTGCCATTACTACAGGGATAAATAGATGAATACTAATAAAGAAAAGATTTCACCTTTGTGCCAGTTTCAAACAAGTCTGTTAAAAATAATCTTCAGTGTATAATGATGGGAGCTGTTGGGAAGGAAAAATAAAATAGAAGTTGCAAGATGTTTCCAAGCAATACTAAACTTAGCAGTATTCTAAACACAGAGCAAAAAGTTAATTAGCAAGTCTAAATTTTGGTGAAACAGTGTATCCAGTCTTTCCTTCACTTCCTGCCAAAGCCTGGTTTCCCAGGCAGCTTACTTGTCTCACATGCAAGGGAAGTGCTAAGTCTACTTGTAGAGAGGCTTTATTTCAGGTTTAAATGCAACTTAACTGCATTTGAAGATGGTTATTCATATATAGTATAAAAATAAGTCATAATCCTGTTTGCTATATATAGGCTGTACCTCTGTGGTTCTTGAATAAGCATTCAATAGCTATTTCCCAGCTAATATTCACAGTAATAGTCACAAGAGTGAGTGGGATTCTTCCAGTCTCCTCTTCCCAGCCTACAGTTCTGTGTGGTTGAAGGTCCCTGTGTCAGTCCTGCAGCTGTAGCTGATGCTGTGTGAAGGCACAGCAGAGAGGACAGCAGCATTCCTGCAGTCCTGCACTGTACCTGTGCTCCTGGCATCTCCTCACAGGCCTGGCTCTGCTGTTCCCTTCTGGCTTTGTGCACATCCAGGAGCACATCCTGATGCCAGGGTGGCTCAGGTCAGTAATGAGTGTGCTTGAGTCATAGGTCAGATACTCTTGTCAGTGGATGAATGGACAACAAATGGGTAATGCAAATGCCTAACTGTGCCTTCCTGTGTCCCTCAGGTTGTTGAAGCACACGTGCCAACCTTCATTTTTGATGAATTCAGAACTGTTCTATGAATATGGAGAGGGACCACGGCTTTTCTCCAAACCTGAAATGTGGAGTTGGGGCCTGAGGAGGAGGCATGTACAGCTGTTCAGAACTGTGTCTTTTCAGTGCTTCAAAGCAGTGCCTACAGCTGTCTCTGTGAAATGTAACCATCAGCACTATTCTATATAACCCTTGTTTAAATCTTGGCATGATACACAGCGTGTATCTCCTCTGCACAGTGTACATTTTGTACTGCACATTATAAATGCTGCATGTAATTGTTTATACATCATTTAGGTTTTTTGTTCTGAAGAGCTGTCTGTGGAAGTTTTTATCAGAAATGAACAATGAAATTGGAAATAAAGGTTTTGGATAATTTGCCAGGACTGATGATTCCAAATACAATTTTCTTTTTTAGAGAACCATGAGTGAGAATGCTTATACAGTGTAAATAGGTTTGATGTCTGCCTGTGTACTACAAGCACTTAGTGTAATTCTGTAGAGGATATCAAATAATTAAAAATTTACAGCTGAAAAGTCTTGTTAGGCTAATTAAAGGCACAAATGTTAGTGTAAGTGTAACCTGACTATTATTGGGAACAAGATGTTTAGTCACATAATTTTCACTCATGGTACATGCAATGTTCCAACCTTAAGGGGAAGGGAGCAGCCAAGATTTGTAGATGCTTGTGGTCAAAGGGAATGACAGAAGTAAGAGAGTCCACAAAACCCCACAAAGTTTTATTAGTAAATTACACACTTGGAAAATGATATGTTAGTCCCTGACCTCCTACCTAAGCACACAGCAGTGGGGTTTGGAAAAGGAGTGACATGAAAGGTGGTGTGACGGGGGATAGAGAAAGAGAGATGGATTAAAGAGGGAGAGAGAGAAAGAAAGGAAGAAGAGCAAAAGAGATAACCAGTCCTGGCTCCAGCACCAATCCAGCTGATGGGTTGTCCTGGGGCACACACCCAGGCTTTGTGGGAGTACTTTTTTATAGATAAGTGATTCCCACCCTAGAGATAAGTTTCTTGACTGTGTTGTGCTTATCTGCAGGAGCCAGAAGAAGGACATTTGTCTCAGACATCACTTCCCTTCGTCCTTTTCCAGCCACAGCAATCCGTGGCTGTTATTACCAATAATCCTTGATTGGCTTGGCTTTTGGAGTTTGCTACATACACAAGCCCCCTTATCTTCCAAGCTCCCACAGTGTGGAACATTTTATACCTGGCTTAATTATCTTCCTGCTGTGGAATTGCCAGCAGGGGATGTTATCTATCACAGGGACAGCCTGGTGATTATCAGACTGAAAAAGAGGAGGCAGATGCCACGCTGAAGGGAAAGTCCCATGTTGAGGGGGCAGTCCAGCCCACACTTCTGTTTAGCACAGGGCAGCTGGCACAGGGTGCTCATGGCCACAGCCAGTTGCCATGAGCAACTGTAGGGTGATCTACCTAAAAAGAGAAATCAGTTTTTTCTTACGTTAAAATGGAATTCCACGTCTCAGTTCTTCCCCATTGGCTCTTGTCACTGTGCACCACTGACTTTCACTGACTGTCACTCTTCTTTACTCCCTCCATCCACTGAATATTTACCCACATGAACAGGATTCCTCTTAGCCTTCTCTTCTCCAGGCTGAGCATTCCCGACTCTCTCAGCCTCTCCTCACATGAGAGATGCTCCAAGCTGTTAATCATCTCTACAGCCCTTCAGTGTGTCCTTGTCTGTCATACTGGGGAGTCCAGCACTGAACTCAGCACCCAGATGTCTCTTGCCAGGGCTGAGCCAATGGAAGGGTCATCTCCTCCACCTGCTAGCAGATGTGCCAGCAGCTCTAATTGATGCAGCCCTGAAGGCTGATGGAGTTCACTGCTGCAGAAGTGAACTGATTTTTCCCAGGATTCCAGGGAAATCCAGGGAGAAACAACTTTTCCCCAGGAAGAACTTTTCTGACAAGTTGTTTTCCAGCAGTTGTACTGGACATCATGAACTTGGTGCTGGACCACTTCTCCAGCCTGTCCAGGTCCCCCTGAATGGCAGCACAACCCTCTGCTGTTCAGCTGCTCCTTGTGGGTTTGTATCACCTGCAAACTGGGAGTCCATTGCCCTGGGCATTAGCAAAGACATTGAACAGTACTGGCTCCAGTATCAACCCCTGAGTGCACCACTGGGAACTGGCCTCTAGCTGGACACCGTGGTGCTGATTATGGTCCCCTGGGCCCCACTGGGAGCCAGTGCATTAAGTTTGGATTTCCCTTAGTAAATCCATGCTGAGTACTCCCAAGCACCTTCTTGTTCTTTGCATGTTTGGGAATGGTTTCCAGGTCTATTTGTCTCATCACCTTCATAAAGTTTGTGGTGAGGCTGGCTCTCCTAAGCTTTCCTCATCCTCCTTCTTGCTGTTCCTGAGGACAGGAGTGATGTTCAGGCCTCAGAATCACCACCACCATTCAGAGGGCATGGAGAGTAGCCTCTCTCTGGCACCTGCCAGCTGTCCTCACATCCAGGAATGCATCCCAGCAGCTCCCATGGAGTCCTGTATGCCCACATTGTTTAAATATATTCCCCAACCTCGTCCTCCCCTGCTGAAGGATGGAGTTCTGATCTGTGGGCTTCTGTGCCACTGAGTGTTGTTGTTTCATCTGTTACCAATTTAGTATTTGCAAAAGCTGAACTAGTAACCTGGTTTTCAGGGTGGGGAAGGATTTTAACTCCTGCATTCTGTGCCAGCAGCTGTGTTGGATGTACAACCCTTCCCTCTCCAGCAGGCAGGGGCTTGCCCAGCACCCAACTCCCTGCCCAGCCATGCAAGGGCTTTGATGCTGTGAGACACAGTAGCTTCCCCTAGCAGCCAGGGCCCTCCTGGCCTCCACATCTCCCTCCAGGTGTGCTCCATGTGGATGAACAGCACAGTGGTTCAGGCAACTGACAAGAACGCTGAGGTCAGCCCAGCTGTGCAGGTCTGGAGAGTTGTGCTGGGTTACACATTTCCCGTTGTGCTGGGTTACACATTTCCAGGAATGGAGGAACTGGGCTACCTCCTACCTGAAGTGAAGAGTATTGGCTGAGCTGAGAGTGGGCATGAGTAACATCAATGGCTGCACTCCTGCACGTACACCAGAGGTGGGGCAGGCTCTAAGTCAATCACTTTATAAATATCTGTACAGCCCTTTGTGCTTCCCTGAAGGTGACACAGCAGTGATCTCCCCTAGAGTACTGGATCGCAGGATCACTTGGGTTGGAAAAGACCTCCAAGATTACTGAGTCCAACCATGACTGAACGTGACCGTGTCAACTGGACCATGTCACTGGGTTTCACATCCAGTCTTTCCTTAAACACCTCTGGGAATGGTGACTCCACCACCTCTCTGGGCAGCACATTCCAATGTTTAATCACCCTTTCTCTGAAAAAAATCGCTGCTGATGTCCAAGACCTGAACCTCCCAGTGCAGCTTGAGACTTGATGCATCTTGAGCAGGGACATCCCTCAGGGTTACTCCTCAAGACTGAGACCCCTTACCCAGCATCTGATATCGCACCAAGGTAAGTGACAGCCTTCCTTAGGCCCAGAGTTATACCCTATTCTAATGACATTATCCAGCTGTTGTTACAAGTGTAAGAAGTAGCAGTGTATCACTGTGAATCATCAAGTCAAAAATTCAGCTAGTGTGCCCTGTGGTGGAGTTGACGTTGGCTGGAGGCCAGGTGCCCATTCAGCTTCTCTCACTCCCTTCCTCAGCTGGAAGGGGAGAGAAAATATGATGGAAAATGATTTATAGCTTGAGATAAGTCAGTTTGCCAAAGCAAAAGCAGAAGTTTGCACATGCACAAGCAAAGAAAAGAAAAAATAAAATTATTCTCTGCTTCCTATCCGCTGCTTCCCAGGAAGCAGGGCCCCAGCAACAGAGCAGTTATTATGGAAGGCAAACATTGTAAAAAACAAATGCGCCCTCTTCCTCCTCATTTTGGTAGCTTTTCTAGCTGAGCTAATGTCATACAGTATGGAACACCCCTCTAGTCAGTCTGAATCAGCTGTCCTTGCTTTGTGCCCTTGAGGAATCTGGCCCACCTCCACCCCTTGATGGGCAGGGAATGTTAGGGAGGCAGCACTGGTGCTGTGCCAGCCCTGCTCAGCAGAGCCAGAACTCTGGGCTGTTATTAACCCCTTTCAGCTGCCAAAGCAGAGCCCAGACCTGTGAGGGCTGCTGCGGGGAAAATGAGCTCCACCTCAGCCAGACCCAATACATACACAATCACCCTTTGATTACCATTTGATTTTCATTCGGATATCAATTTATCACCATTTATTCATCGTTTGATCACTAATAAAAGCCTTTTTGTTAATCCCATGATGATTGCACTTAATGCTGCTCTTCACCTTTGAAGCCAAATAAGCAAATGGAGCTGTAGAGCGGAAGAAAGGGAGCACCATGGTGAGACAGCACACAAAAAAAAAAAAAAAAAAAAAAAAAAAAAGAAGAAAGGAGAAGGTGAAATGGGGTGAAATGGGTGAGGTGGGAAGTCAGGCATCACCCAGCATTAACAACCTGAAGTCTCTCTTGTGTTTAACTCACACAAGAAATATGTATTTCTACTTCAACAGGTAGGAAAGCAAAGAGCAACAGTGCAAGAATACTAATTGATGTTGCATTATTTTTCTCTATTTCAATTCATTTTTAAGCATTTCCTTTAGAAAGCTCTAAACTTTCCCCAAACAATTGCAAATATCCCATCTCCACAGCAGCACAGTTTCCTAAAGATGGCTAAATTAAAACACACAGAAAACTCTCAATGCATTAAGACTTACATTACTGATGCAATTATTTACAATGAAGCTTCAAAGTTTAGGTCCTGTTTATGAGTTCTACACAGCCGTGGCAGGAACAGCTACAAGGGGCATTCACTGGCAGTATATATTACATTGCTGGGACTCTGCAAGCAGGAAAATTAATAATGATATTATTAAGGAAAATGAAGGTTCACAGACAGACCAGAAAAAAACTTTGGAAAAATAATTGTAATTAGTTTCTGCATCTGAAGTAGCCCATAAACATCAGCAGGAATCTTTCCTGTGCTCTAGATCTTCACAGTATTCCTCAGCAGGGATTGTAATCCTGCATTTCTACTTCTGTATTACACCCACAGTCTTAATAATGATTTATTAAGAACCTGACTGAACTAATATGCTTTGGGGTGTATCCATGATGCTGAGTTAACTGGCTTTCCACCCTGGGAATTACCAGATCTCATGCCTCATGTGGGTAAAAACCACCAGAGCAAGGAATCCCTTTCACTTCAAGCAGGTATAAATGGACCAATACATATTGTGCCACAAAAGATAAAATGCAATTAATGCCAATTTTAATTACTTAATGCTTAATTTTAACTCTTGTGGCTCTTGAGATGAAACTCGAAAAATTAATATTTAGAGTAATTATATAGGTGTGACTCTAGCAGATGGCAATTAATTATACTCATGATTAATGTCTCATCTGTCCATAATTAAAATATGTAGAAATCCATGAAAACAAGGCTTCCAGCCTTCAAAATCTGTACCTAAAAAAAAAAAGAAACAGCAAATAAGGCAATGAAAATACAGTATTATACAAATTAAGTATATAATTACTTATATAAAAACAACATTCTCCATCTATAATGTTTTTTGTAATCAAATAAAAAACAAGTTCTTGTTTCCCACTGAAGCAGGGACTGGAGAATAATTTGACTATTTTGTGCCGCTGCAGTCACTTCTGTGCCCATCAGTGGTGACCGGAGCCTTCCTGAGAGGGGTTGCTGCTGCCCAGAAATCAGAGCTGCCATGGCTGTACCTCACCCTACAGACAGCCCCACTGTGAGCTACCTGGTTCAACTGGCATTGATGGGAATGGAGACCAAGTTACTCATAGTACGTTTAAAATACAACGCCTGGTTCGATTCCAGCATGTAACACAAGTCCCAATATATTGCATTTACTGGTGAGTTTGGCAG
The DNA here is from genome assembly GCA_013400315.1 of Bombycilla garrulus. Lineage (NCBI taxonomy): Eukaryota > Metazoa > Chordata > Aves > Passeriformes > Bombycillidae > Bombycilla > Bombycilla garrulus. The sequence goes on from VXBU01001993.1 coordinate 1,836,854, forward strand.
CAGCAGACAGTGGTGTCTGAGCACCACAATCCCTTGCTTAACTGGTTAACCAGGCCCAGGAAAGCCCTGAGCTGGCTTGAAGCAATTTTGAAAGGGTCGCACCCAGATCTGCCTAGGGGATGCCTGTTTTATTTAGCTGACATATTAACCAGGAATTTGAAAGGCCATCCTAGGAAGAGGAGGAGCCTTGGTAAAACTTTAGCCTCCATTGTGCTGGGTTTGGCTGATGTAGGGTTAATTTTAATACAAAAATCTCTATCAACACACTCCCAGATGTCAAAATCAATGTGCTTCAGAAGTCCACAGCACAGAGGATTAAAGACTGTGACCTCGAGCTTCTCACTGGCCGAATCACACAGCCTTTGAAAGCTGATGTTATACACTAGGCTAGTGCAGATACAATCTAATTTCTGCATGCTTGTGTCTTTTAAACTCTGTCCTTCTTTGAATGCCATGTCCATCTCTATTTTGCATTTAGAAAATAAGCACCTTCACCAAATACTGAGATAATAAATAATCAAGATTATTTCCTTCTAAATGTATGCCATTCTTTAAAAGCAGATTGTAGGGACATTTTGAAGCTGTTCAGCTCCCGACAGTATTGTTCCAGGGCATCAAAAGCATCTTCTTAGCAGCATTGAGCAGTGACGACTGTTAATGCAGAAACTTGAGAGGATAAATGCCTCCCTGTTCCAGGCTCTAGTTTACCTGGTTATAAAGATGGTATGTGACAAATGCAGCAACTGACAGATGAAAGGAAACAGCAAAGTCTGACACTGCGGAAAATTCCTGGGAAGCAAGGAAGAACCTAGACTACACACTAGCTGAGAACAGGAAAGGCATCCTGTTTCTTCTAAAGCTGAAAACCTTGAGGAAACTAATAAACTGTCAGGCCAACAGTTTTATTACAGGCCTGCAACTGGGCTGTGTGTGAAGGACTAGACAACGATTCTCACGCTTAAGTGTATAAGTACTGTCTTAAACTCTTAATAAACAAATTCATTTTGCTCTCAGCTTCTGAGTCTCATTTTCATTTGCTAGAGACAGGTACTCTGTGTAGGCACTGAATGATGCTGGGTGATGCTGATGTGATCAGACACATGAAAACAAGAGAGCTCTGATTTAATTATCCCAAGCTGGGCTTGCACCTGGCATCTGTATGCACCATCTGTTTCCAGATGTCATTTGCAGGAGAAACTAGCCTGTACAGGACAGAAAATGTAATCACCAAATGCATTATAGAGACAGAGCAGCTCCATGCATGCCCTACAGCAACCAGCAAGTGCCCTTTGTGTACAAAGGTGTGCTGGTTTTGGCTGGGGTACAGGTAATCTCTTTCCCCAGTGGAAAGGTCTGAGGTTGTGTTTTGGATTTTTGCTGAGCATAAGGTTGATAATATAGAGATGTTTTTGTTATTGCTGAGCAGGACATTGCACAAAGCCAAGGCCTTTTCTGCTTTTCCTACAGCCAAGCTGGTGAGGAAGCTGGGTGCGCAGGGGAGGCTGGGGGGACACACAGCCAGGAAAGGTGACCCAAACTGACCAAAGATCCCTTTGGTCTATTCCAGACCATGACATCATTCTCAGTATATGAAGTGGGGGGGGAAAGGAGGGGATATTTGGAGTGATGGTGTTTGTCTTCCCAAGTTACTGTTACATGTGATAGGCTCTGCTCTCCTGGAGATGGCTGAACACCTGCCTGCCCATGGGAAACAGTGAATTAATTCTTTGTTTTGCTTTGCTTGTGTGCATGGCTTTTGCTTTCCCTATTAAGCTCTCTCTCAGAACCCATGAGTCTTCTGGCTTTTACCCTTCTGATCCTGTCCCTGATCTCACTGGTGGGGGAGTGAGTGAGCAGCTGCCCGGGGCTTGGCTGGGTTAACCACGACAGTAGGAAGCCCTGGTAAGTTAACAGCCAGTTTCCACCCCCCTGTAAATACCTGTGGTTGCTGAGTTACCGTCCAGCCAAACCCAAGCCATGGGTGGTGCCTCATTACAGCTCACCTTTGGCACAGAAAAATCAGGTTCTGGATCTGATTCCTGCCTGGTGATGTCAGAACAGATGGAGACCTTGGAGCAGAATATTATATAGGCAGCATCACTCAGGAAAGTTTTCTAGCATCAGAAGAGAAACCGAGGAGCACAGGTGACCCCCAGCATCCCAGCTGCAAAAGTTTCTCTTGCTTCCTGCTGACTCCAATTTGAAAGAGAAAACTTGCCAACAAAAAGCAGTGTAAGGCTCAAGGTTAACAGAATCACTTCCAGCCAAAGGTGATACTAAGGGCTCAAGGACAGATGAAGGCAGGGGCTCTGGAGAAGGTTTCCTGCAGGTGACAGTATCTCATCTTAGGTCTTGATGGATTTATGTGTCTGCAACAGGTTGTGCAGCAAGATGGGATCCTCATCACCAAAATATGTTTCAATCCATATTTTAAAAAGCAAAGGAGAAATTAGCCAAAGTCTGTGCACATCCACCACACTCCCAAAATAGCAACCAATTCTCGTTACTAATGTCTTTTTCTGCAAGAGTTTCCTCCAGCAGACACAAGAGCAAAGCACTTGATAAAATAACCACTGTTCTGGCGTAGGAAATGCAAAGGCAGCAAATAGATCCAGTCGCAAGGAAGGTGGTAAAACTTTGTAACTTAAAACCTTAATTGCAGGGTTTTATTTATGTTGAAATATAGGTGAGGTACATTTATGCCATAAATAAAAAGTATATGAAGCAGTGCTCAGCACTGTGCCCAGGAGCCCCATATCAACCTTTGGGTCCAGGATCTTGATTCACAACTGCATAAAACATGTCAGGACACATCCTGTGGTGCAGCGTGGCCCACACCAAAATACAGCACCCTGGTTCACCCAGTGTTGGCAATGATTTCTTCTCCAGACTATTCCCCTTTCCCTGAAGTCATACCCAAGGCCATCACAGGCAGAGCACCACCAGTGAGGGGCGGGGGCAAACACTGTCATTGGGCATCTCGCAGTGTAGGTGAAGCCTTCATGCTAGCAAGCCACAGCAGGAACCATGGACCCTTATCCCTCTGCAAGCTTCTCCTGCCTGTCCTGCCCTTAAAGAATCCAGCCTCATAGCCTGGAAGCAGCCATGAGGTCAAACTCACACCACCAGTACTGTCTTAGGTGTACTGACACCAGTTAGAAGTCAATGCTTGTATGTACAATTCTGTACACTTTTACTGGGCAAGACAAATTTCCAGGACTATCAGCCCCTACATCAGGGCTATTAGAAACCACATCAGGGAAGAGAGTGTTAAGATGCCCTTACCTGAATGAAGGATGTGAATCTGCATCTGAAGGAAACCAGCTGCATCACAGAAACCTGAAAAAGATGTAGTTACATAAGAATGGCTCACAGGTAAACATTAGCCACTCTAACAGCTATGTTCCCATGAAAAAACAAATTAGACACTCTAATAGCATAGGTGGAACCATCTAAAATTGGATGAGCATTCAACACATCCCACTGGGTGCTTCTCAAGAACTGCTGACTACCCACATTCCTATTGCCTTAACATTAACGAGTTTTTTCAGCATTTGACCCACAGTTCTGTCATTTTTCATTGCTGGATTGGTAACCTGTGCTTGAAGATGGTTTTAGGCTCTAAAACCCGGATGCAATACCAGAAGGCCCTTCACTATCTCTGTCTTCTAAAAATGATACTGGCAAAGGCCAAACACTTCACTCGGCAGCTCCTCTAGACTCTGCCTGAAGTTCCTGCTCTGCCAGTCAGTGCAAAGGCCCATTTCAAGCAGAATTGTCATTTGTTTGCTTTATCCCTTTGCTAACCATTTCCTGCATCCTGTTTACCTTTTTATCTGGTGCTGTCAGCTGGGTGGAAGCATGGAGAGGACCAGTCATGGTGATTCCAGGACACTCAGTTGGGTTCCACCAGCATCACTGGTATTGGACAGCAGCACAAATAACACCTGTGTGACCAAGTGGATGATTTGCTCAGCCTGGTGGCACAGCTAAAGAGAGGAAGCTGTATGGTTAAGGAGCATCAGGGAGTCTGAGAAGGAGACAGACTGGTAGAATCTGTCTCCCTGAGACAGGAACAACCATCAGGAAAAAAATATGATCAAGGGTCTCCTGTATCTTCCCCCCAGCAGGCAGAAAACAGTAGCTCCAAAGAAAGGAGTAAATGGATAAAAGGTCCTCCAGTTGGGCAGCAGATGGAACCCCTCCCTATTCACCTCACTCTCCCAGGTGCCTCTGTGCAGCATGTTTGAGGCTCTGGGGGCGGAATGCCAGTCAACATGTGATGAGGATGAAGGTCCAGCTGCACCACAGGTATTGACAGGGTCAGAAAGGCCTAAACAAGACATCACAACCACTTCCATGAGGAAGAAAAGATGGGTTGTAGTTGTAGTTGTAGGTGTTCCTTTCAAAGAGGAACAGAGGGTCAAATTTGCTGGATAAATGGTCCTCTTAGGAAAGTCTGATGCCTCCCTGGGGTCCAGGTTCAGGACAACTTCCTAGGAAACTTCGTAGCCTGGCATAGCTCTATTACCCATTACTGGTCTTCCATGGGGGTGACAGTGGAGCCACAGCATCCCAATCCCAAGAGTCATCCAAAGAGACTTCAGCACCTTGGCTTGGTTGGTAAGGGAATGTAGAGCACCTAATATTTTCCTCTATCCTTCCAGTTGCTGGCAAAACCAAAGAGAAACAGATGGACCCAGTCTAATTCATGGCTCTGTGGCTGGCATCATGCCAGAATTTTGGTTTCTTTAACAATGGGATGGCCTACAGGGCACCAGGCTTGCTGCCATCAGATGAGATTCACCTTTCTCTAAAGGAGAAAGGTTTCTTTGCTCAGGAGCCAGTGGGGCTCATTGATAGAGCTTTAAACTAGACATGCCAGGGAAAAGGGACAATACCAGGCTTGTCCATGACAAGCTGTGGGAGGATGCGCCAAGGTTAAAGGGACAGAGTGCTAGTGAGGGCCCTCAGACAAGTGGCTCTAGAGGTGTTGACCACATTGGAGAGCATTGTAAATCTTACAGAGATGAGCCAGGGACCTTGGATAATTGAAGCAATCAGGGAAACACGAGTGAAATACCCCAAAGGAATGAAGGAGTCCCTCTAAGAAGGTGACACAGCTGACAGCCCAGCTGAAGGGCCATCAATGCACACAACGACCATGAGCTGGAAGCCACCGTGCTGCTAGAAAGCTGTGACCCATTTTCCATTGCTGAAACTTGGTGGGACAGATCCCAGACTGGAGTGTGGCTGTCGACATGGGAGCCCTGTGGTTGGTGTCACTACAGGCCACTGAAGAAGGGGAGTCAACTGCTGAAGCCTTCCTGTTCCAGCTGCAGGAGGTATCGCACTCACAGACTCTTGTCCTGCTGGGGAACTTCAACCACCCTGACATCTACTGGGAAAGCAGCACAGCAAGATGTAAGCAGTGCAGGAGAATCCTGGAATGCTTGGAGGGGAACTTCTTGAGCCATGTAATAGACAGCCCTCCTGGACCTGATGGGCACAAATGGGGTGAGCTAATCTGGGATGTCAGTATTGGAGGCAGCCTGGGCTGCAATGATCCTGCAGTGCTGGATCCTGAGGAATATGGGTCAGGCAAAGAGTAAAATCAGGATCCTGAATTTTAGGGGCAATAGGACCCCCTGGAAACTGCCCTCTGGAACAAGGCAGCAGAACAGAGCTGGCAGATCTTTAAGGATGCTTTCCTTGGAGTGTGAGAGCTCTTGATTCCCAGGAGCAAGAAATCAGGCAAGGAGGGCAAGAGACTGGCATGGCTGAGTAGGGAGCTGCTGGTCAAACTACAGGGCAAGAATCAAATGAGCAGGCAGTGGAAACAAGGACAGGTAACATGGGGAAAGTATAGGGACGAGGTTTGGTTGTGTAGGCATGGGTTGAGGAAGGCCAAGGCACAGCTGGAACTGAATGTGGCAAGACTCAAAGAATAACAAGGACTTTGTTACAAGTTTGCTAATCAGAAAAGGAGGGTCAAAGAAAGAAGCAAGGCCATGAAGCTGGTAACAAGGGATGAGGAGAAGGCTGAGGTACTCAACAAATTTTGCCTCAGACTTTAATGGAAACCTGTCTTCCATGCCTCTCAAGTGGATGGACAGCAGGAGGAAAACTGAGGGAACAAAGTGATTCCCACTACAAGAAAAGATCAGGTTTGTGAGGAACCTCAGAAGCCTGAACATACAAAAGTCTATGGAATCCAACAAGATGCCTGCCAGAGTCCTGAGGGAACTAGCTGATGTACTTGCCAAGCCACTCTCCATGACATGCAAAAAGTCACAGCAGTCAGGTCCATACAACTGGAAAAAGGGAAACATACCCATCTTTAAAAAGGGGAAAAAGGAGGACCCTGGGCACTACTGACCTGTCAGCCTGGGATCCTCCTAGAAGCTGGGCTAAAGCACATGGAGAACAAGGAGGTGATTCAGGACAGCCAGAATGGCTTCACCAAGGACAAGTCCTGCCTGACCAACCCAGTGGCCTTCTGTGATGGGGTGCATTCATCTGTGGACAAGAGAAGGCCTACAGATGTCAGCTCTTTGGACTTCTGTAAGGCCTTTGACAAGGTACCCCACTACATCCTTTCTGAACTGGAGAGATACAGATTTGGTGGGCGGACTGTTCTGTGAATGAGGAATTAGTTCAATGGAATTAGTTCACATCCACAGGGTAGTGGTGAATGGCTCAATGTGCAGACAGATATAGTGATGAGTGGTGTCTCTCAGGCGTTTGTATTGCTACCAATACTGCTTAATATCTTTATCAATGACACAGACACCAAAATTGAGTGCACCCTCAACAAGTTTGCAGATGAAACCAAGCTGAGTGGTGCAGTTGACACACCTGAAGGACAGGATCCCATCCAGAGAGACTTTGATAGACTTAAGGGTCCATGGAAACTTCATGAGGTTCAACAAGGCCAAATGCAAGGTCCTGCATATGTATTGAGAAAACTCACAGTATTTATAAAGGCTGGGGAACAAATGTCTAGAGATCAGCCCTGCTAAGAAGGACTTGGAGGTGCTGGTAGATGGGAGTCTGGCGATGACCCAGCAGTGTGCACTCACAGCCAGAAAGCCAATTGGATCCTGCGTTGCATCAAAAGCAGCCAGGGCAGCAGAGCAAGAGAGCTGATTGTGCCCCTTTGCTCTGCTCTCATGAGATCCTCCCTGGAGAACTGCATCCAGTTCTGGGGTACCCAGCACTGGAAGGACCTGTTAAAGCAGGACCACAGGAGGACCTTGAAGGTGATTTGAGGATGAAGTCAGTCTCCTATGAAAACAGGCTAAGAAAGTTGTTCAGCCTGAGAAAGAGAAGGCTCCAGGGAGACCGTATTGAGGCCTTCCAGTACTTGACAGTGTTCTCTAAGAAGGATGAGGGCAAACTTTTTAGCAGGACCTGTTGCAATAGGACAAAGGACAATGGTTTTAAACTGAGAAAGGGTTGATTTATACTAGCAATAAGAAGTTTTTACAATGAGGGTGTTGAAACACCAAACAGATTGCCTACAGAGATAGAGAGCAGATACCCAACCCTGCAAAGTTTCAGGATTGGGCTGGACAGGGCTCCAAGCAACCTCATCTAGCTGGCAATGTCCTTGCTCGTTGCAGTGGCACTGGAGTAGATGAGATTTAAACATCCCACCAAAACCAAATTATTTTATGATCAGTGTTATTTTTCCTATTTATGTTACTTTGCTTATATTAACAGTGGATTTCAGTTACCATTTAAAATACCCTGTCAGCTTTTACCTTGAATAATTTTGTCTCACCAAACTGTGTCATGCCTCTGTTCACTCTGCACAGCACAGGAGCTTGTGCAGCTCTTTGGAGCTTCACAGGGAACAGTTTAGGAACTGCTGACACTATTTTCCATGTAGTACAGTCATGCTGAGCAAGCCAGAATTTCAGGATGCATAACTTATAAACTGTCCATACTTATTTTGGATTGAATGGATTTCACTTTTGTTCAGAATACACAAGCTTGTTTCAGAGAGCAGTATGTACAAGGACTATGGCCCAACAGTAAATTAATGCCCTACTGACACAAAACAACCCATGAGCATCAACAGTATTACAGCAAACACCAACCCATAGGTTCTAGGGGATGTGAGCAGCCTTTGAAGTAGCCAAGGTCACAGTTTACACATGGAAAACCAGTACAGGCAGCATGGTCCACACACCTTTCCCATCTACCCCTTCTGCAGTGCAGCAGCTGAATCCTGTGCCCAGTCTCAGGCCCCTCACTACAAGGACATTGAGGTGTGGAAGCCAGCCCAGAGAAGGGCAATGGAGCTGGGGAAAGGGCTGGAGCACAAATCTTGCGAGGAGCTGCTGAGGGAGCAGTGGTTGTTTAGCCTAGAGAAAATGAGGCTCAAGAGGGACCTTGCTCTCTACAACTGCCTGAAAGGAGGCTGTAGCCAGGTCAGGATCCATCTCCTCTCCCAAGCAATCAGCGACAGGACAAGAGGAAACGGCTTCAGGCTGTGCCATGTTGTACATCAGGAAGAGTTTCTTCACTGGAAAGGTGGTTATACATTAGAATGGGCTGCTCAGGTAACAGTGGAATCACCACCCCACAAGGGTTCAAGAAACAACTGGACATGAGATTTAGTGCTATGGTTTAATTGACATGGTCAGTGTGTTCAGTCAAAGCTTGGACTTGATGATCTTGTTGGTCTTTTCCAAAGTTAATGATGCTATGATTCCATTATACTGTCTTCTCTTTCCACTACAAGTATGTTTTCATATTCTTGCACCGTATGAACATCTATAAACTCACCACTATGGAGCTACTTCTCTTCCTCCCTCTACTCTCTCCAGCAGCTGCTGCTGCACCAGTCCTGGAACAGAGGGATAACCACATCATACAACTTGTATCTCTTTGTGCCCACAACACTTAACCTGATGGCACATTATTGCCATTAAATGTTGCAGTGTAGAAATCCTTTGAATTAACCTCTTCAGAATTAGAAGATAGACAACTCAAAAGTTGCATCAAATATACCTGCATTCTATTCCTCTCAGATTCTGGATCAATGCCTGTGACAAAACCTTCCTCACATGTTGCTTTATTTGCAGCATACAGGTGTAGAGAATGAAAATTGGGATTCTTACAGACCATCCTGCTGCATGCTGTGGCTTAGCACTAGGTGCTGTTGGATTCCACTTTTGGCCATTTTACCTATGGACATTACTCACTCACTGCCAGCTTTCCTCTTCGTCTCAGCAGACTCAAGAACTGCTTTTTTCCGGACTTCTCCTCCACCACCCAACATCCCTCTGCATCCATGAGAAAATAAGTGCAGTCAGGGACTACAGAATAGAGCTTGAAATTCTGCCCTGTAACTCTTCTCTGGGGCAGAGCCAGTGGGCCACCACCAGCTGGAGCAAGCACCCAGCCAACACTACTAAAGACCAGCTCATCAGTAATCTCAGCCAGAAGCCCTACCCTGTGTTGCCCTGTGTCCCAACAATCCCACTCTGGTTTATATTTCAAAAAGTCAGCCCTTCCTCTTGTCCTGAAGACAAGGCACATAGCCATTGCATGGTCATATTTTCAGGCTGACCCTTCTTACACACACACACACACAGAGAGAACATTCGTCTCTCCCCCAGCAATTTCCAGTGATTGCTACCCCGACCATCAAGACACTTAACCAGGCACTGAATTCAGGACAAGAAAGGAAAAAACTCCTTACATATATATGTAAATTTAAGCAGATAAATCAGAATCTAACAAAACTTTAACCAGAGACACACAACAAAAATAATTTACAGATATAATAACTTTTTATTTATGTAAGCTGAGGATGCGTATTTGGCTCAGGACTTTTTATCCATGACTTTAAAGAGACTGACTGCAAATAATATAAAAAAATAAAAATGTGAAATTAATCAATATTTTCAAAATTGTCACATTTTGAAAATATTTGTATAAATTCTGCAAACTTATTGTACCCTTAAAGGGGCATAATTTAGTTACCATATATAATGATATTTAAACATATTAGTACTTTGCCCTAAAGTTTCAACATAGACATATTCATAATGAGTGTAATTTCAAGAGGGTATCAAAAGTGATCATGATTAGAAAAATATACATACTTTTGCTTCTGGAAAAGAAAAGGTCATTTGAAATATCCATCAAATAAAATACTAAATAAAGTCTCTCCACAGATTTTTTTCACAGTCCAAGATAAAACGCATGTTTATACACAGCTTATGCAATCTGTCATTTTCAAGGTAGAGTCATAGTTTCACCAGGACAGAAGAACAAAACCTGTTACTACTCTCCAGACTGTTGGCTGCACCCACATGTGATTGTTTAGGCAAGCCAAAAGAGCAGAGTCAGTGACACCCAAACCAATCATAAGAAAGGTAGAGAAAATGCAGATGCACAAGAGCAAAGGAAATCACACTGATAACGAGAACACTGAGAGGAATAGTGACCAATAGGAATAGACATGAACTCTTTAGTAGCATGCAGTAATTCCTACAGGAAAAATAATCCCACCACACTCCAAGTATTAAAAGGACACTTTGATGGTGCTTTTCATTAATTTTCAGAAGTAATATTAAAGATTACTTTGCTGTCTACTGGAAATAATCTGGATTTAATTGGTTTCAGTAGATAGAGTTCATTGCTGTGCTTCAGTTCATGGCAGTGTTAAACTTCAGTTGCACACACACCAAGCAAAACAATCACAAACTTTCAAGGTTTTAAAAGGAAGTGAGATAGGAAGAAATTTTCAAAAACATGTGCTTTCACAACCTGAGTGCATTGCAGTAGCCAACAAAGTAAAGATTTGGTTATTACTTGTTAAAATGAATTCTGGTGTAAAGAAGGAATTCAGAAGAGCAATATGGCACTTGCAACAGTAACTGAAATTAAAGGTATAGTGACACATCAAGATCTGACATCCTTTACAGTGTCCTTTTAAGTGTCAACAGACCAGTATCTTAGCTGCAACTGAAACAGAGCAGACACAAATGCTAATGAAATAACCAAATCAAGAATGTTACAATATTTCACAGTTAATAAGGTCAATGGAACTACTGAACAGAAAAAGCATGAAGGATAATAGCAGCATATGGTTTACAGCTTTCACTTCTCAGTTTATTAATATTAGTGGTGCACTCAGCAATGCATAAAGCAAGGAAAGAAATTCTGTCAAAAACTGTCAATTATCTACCGCATCAACATTTAATTATGGTCCTTGTAAACAGCTAACTCCTTTTTGAACGTAAATTGCAAAGAAAATAATATTTACATATAATATATATGTATATAACCACAAAACCAAAATTAAGTTAAAACCTTAACAAGGAAATTGCATTTTGAGGAGAACATAATAAAATATTAAATAGTACATGTCCAAAGATTTTGAAGGCATTGTGATTTTCATGCTTTCTTCCTCCAGTCATTTTCCCCTGGATTTTAATAGACTAAATACTTCATTTCAGAGTAAATAAGTGGAAATATTATAGAGCAGCTCCGGTAAAGAATAGCTCCACTACTGAAAATTGCTCGAGGCGTGGTGATCCAGGACTCTGACTTAAAGCAAAAATAAACAGCATACAAGGCCACAGCAAAGAAGTGGCCAATCAGTACCATTGGTTTAGGAGACAACCTGCATTAAAAATAAACAAATAAAACAGTAAGTAAACAGAATCAGAAAGAACTGAAAAAAATCCATTTTACAAATACAGATCTCCACTCAAGACCACACACCTCCTTCATTTAGGCAGCTCTGGTCCTGCCAACTCAACAAAAAATAAATTTAAAAGATACAAACTTGGTTCTCTTGGGCTGCTCCACACTCTGCATTCCCTTCTACAGCACAGACAACATACACTGCTGCTTTCTCTTCATTCCTAGTTCTCTTTAGCTACCTTATCTTCCCACAGAGGAATATTTTAAACAGGCTTTGCAGTTTTAGGTCTCAGTCCAAAAGGAGAGAAATATAAAAGCACACATTCTCCTATGTTCAGAGTAGTAGGATTTACTGTGCATTCACAAGTTTCTGAGTGGTCATTCAAACACTTTCACAGCTAGAGATTTCCCTGTTCCTTACACTTACAGCATTTCGTGGGAGGCCTCACCCAACATTACTTTCAGCTTGTCAAGTAGGAAACATCTCTTCCAGCTGCTCTACTAGTCTGGACCCCTCTATATTATTCAAATTCCTGTGCCACCTACACTAGGGGCTGCCACCTTTTAGTGGCCCTTTTTTATGCGGGCAAAAATAAAAGGAAATAAAAGAAAAAAGAAAGAAAAAGAAAAAAAAAAGCCACAGCACTTAAAGACACAGTTTTTAATGAAGCTCCAACCTTCAGTATAATCTTAAAATCTAGGCTCATGGGGGCCATCCTCCCTGTGTAGAGACGCCTGACAGGGAGAAAAGCAAATCTCTCATAATAACCACTGCCAGCACAGTGAACTTACACTGAGAGCAATCCAACAGGACCTGAGACACATTCTCCTCCAAGTCTGAAGTAATGGAAACAGGCTTTCTTTAGCTGATGCAAGGAATCTACAAAATTAATTAAAATGAATAAATCAAATATAATCAACACATACTGAAATATTTTTTTGCAAGCACAATACCAATATTAAATCCAGGACTTTGATAGCTGCTGTTCTGTTCAAATCAGCTGGACTTTAAGCTGCTTTTATTTATACAAAGGATAGTCTTACAGAATACCTACATATCTTTGTATTAACTGACTCATGTTTTCTTTGTTTTGTTATTTAGTCCTAACTCCAGACTTGCCTTCACATTGCTAAGACTGTCTAGAAAAACTAAGCAGAGAACAGAAGAAAACTTATTAAAATTCTTTAATTGATATATTTTTAATATATAACAATGTATAACAACTATATATATATATACACAGAGATATGGATATCCCCTTCCAAGCCATATATTTATTTACCAAGTTGTAATTAATCAAAAGTTAAGATATATTTACCATCTGTGGCAGCAAAGAGTTCATAAAGTGCCTGGGCAAGAACATTCACTACAAAAGAATGAGATTTTTTTCTTGACCAGTAAAATGTTCTTTTTGCCTGAAAAAAAAAAAAAAAATTCTGTCAGTAAATACAAAGGAACATTCAAAAGATTCCCAAAGAGATGAGGTGGCAAGAGTCATCCTCATGGATATGTAGAAAGGATTTAGTGATATGCTAGATTGATTCCAATCTAGGTCACTAAGGAATTTCAGAAATTTGTTGAACCATCTATCCAGGCTCCCCTTATCTTAACTATAGGGGGAAAAAAGGTAGTTCCAGAGCATGTTTCACCTCATCCTACAGCAGGTGTCTGGGATACAGCTGAAACTTGAAGGCTAACACTCAGCTAGTTCCCTCAATTGACTGGTAACAAACAGGAAATGACAAAGTCCGAGGCGACTAGCTGCCGTAAAAGTATCTGCGTGTGGTCAGGTAAGTCCTGAACTGTCCTGACATTCAAGGTTCCTCTAAGTGCTTTGTTGGAACCCAGGGCACAGGAAATATTCTTCTGCCTGTCCTGAGGGGTCTTGACCCTCAGGAGAATACTGCTTTTAAGCTTTGACCGTGGAGAAGGCTTCCAGGACTTTGGGATGAATTGGAATCCACAAGTGTATGAAATAGAAGTATAGTTTATCACAGGGTGATGAGGTTTTTAGTATGGAGGTAGATAGAAGACAAGATGGAGGATTTTGGGTGTTAACTCAGCTTCTCCTTCTTCATCTACTCCATTTTCTGCAGTGCTGGTAGCACAGAGTGATTGGCCAGAATAGTCCACAGTGCAGGCATTACGTGGACCACAAATAATTAGTTATTAGTAGTAAAGTAGAAATAAAGTACGTTCTAAGAGTTAATTTGGTAAGATATCTATTAAAGGCCTTGAAACTGAGTGTCTGGGGACTTTCTGGTGACCTTCTAAGTCTGGTATGTAGACGGCACACTGAACTGCAGATAAGAAATAACAAACTACAAACCTGAAGACTGAATTCCAGAAGTCCTGTTTGTCTCATTGAATCCCAGCACAGAACTGCCAGGGGTTTCCCTATCAGGGGACCCTGAACTCACCAATGGTACAGCCCAGGACTGCCAGGGGTTTCCCTATCAGGGACATCCCAGTGTTTTTACAACTGCTGTTTTTACAGTGCTTCTCAATTTTCAAATATACTTTCAGAATCATCTATTTGTACCCTACAATTATACCACCTGTAGTTCAGCCAAAACTATATGCCTAACCCCATTAAAAGCAATAAACAAATAAATAAGAAATCTTATTATCTACTCATCAGAATTTTGGGACTAAGTATCACTGAAAAAAATAAACCTTGCATGAATACTGATGGAGCAGATCCTGAGAAAGAAGGATCATTTCTAATTTACTACTCAGATTAATGCAGCAGGCAAGAGGCCAGTGGAGGCTGAGATGTCTCTTGAGAGACTGGGAACACAAGCTCATTACTGTCCAAGTCCCACTCACAGAAGTGTAAGGGCTCAAATCCACCACATTTAGGATCAATCTGGTTAAAAATACCCTATTAATATGGGAACATCAAGTTATCCTAGCAAAGCATCCTGACTAGACACAGCTCACCAGTCTGCTTAAGTAAAACACAGCAGGTCAGTGCGCAAAGTTTTGAAACTGCCTCTTGCCATACAGTAACACAGTTACAGACTACAGCTCCACTGGTGAATGCCTGATATCTGATTATTCTAGCCAAAGCTTTGAAAATTGCTATGCCTCACCAATAACTTACCTGTCCCCGAGTTGTATAAAACTTAGAAGAGTGTCATTAAACTGCAGCAGAAGCTGTCTAAAATAAGTCCAAAATAAAGAATCACCTTAAGAACATCAGAATCTTCATAAAGGTCTGGGATATCCTGGAGCAAACTTCTCCATATTTTAACATCATTGAAAACAACACTCATTCCTCCACCAGTTAGAGGGTGTCTTATATTATATGCATCTCCTAAAAGAAGAACACCTAGGTAGAAGAGAAAAAAACAGTAAGACAATGCAAAACTGCTGTGGAATCTTACCATTCAACTCCTCCATAAAAAAACATCAAACTTACTCAGAATCCATTCCCACCAGAAAATAAGATGTATAACAATTAGAAATTAGCAAAATCCACAAAGTACGTCTTTAAATCAAAAGGCTTAAAACAGCTTTAAGATAATCAACGTCAAACTATTTTTTCCCTATAGGTATGCATTTTCATGTGTCAAAGAACACATTTTTTAAGTTAATTTCTTTGATTTTTAATAATTTTTTCTTAAGAAGACCATATTTGTATAAGCTTGAGCAACTGAGTAAGTTAAACTTACAGATAAAGGAAGCATTGATTTAACATCTGGTGTCAATGTAAACATTCCAGCTAAATTTTGCCCAAGGTACAAATTTTCAAAATATTGCTTTTTTTATAGATAATTTATGAGACAGTTGTATTGTACAACAAATATACATCTAAGATAACCAAGTCCTATGTCCCAAAAGATGCTTACAATGCCTTTTTTCTTCCTTTCATAACACCCACCTTTCTTGTTTACAGCTGAAGGAGGCAAGAAGCTGGCTGGCATAGTCCTTAAACGATCATTCTGAACTGCCATTAAGAATGGCTCCTTTAAGTGATCTGCAACAACCAAATATTTTAGTTTAACAAAGTTATTTTAGTTAGACAAAGACACAAATAATTAGTACACAATCCATTTTAATCTCTTTTTGGAGATATCACAGTCATAGAATGGTGTGGGTTGGAATGGGACCTTGAAGATCATGCAGTACCAACCCCTCTGTCATGGGCAGAGACATTTCCCCTAGACCAGACTGCTCAGAGCCCAAATCCAGCCTGGCCCTGAACATCTCCAGGGATGCAGAAGACACAACTTTCCTGAGCAACCTGTTTTAGTGTCTCACCACCCTCACAGTAAATAATTTGTTCCAAAAAATAGGTGATCTAAACCTACTCTCTATTTAAACCCATTCCCCTTGTCCTGTCCCTGATGGCCTTGTCAATAGTCCTGCTCCATTTTTCTTGTGGATTCCCTTCAAGCACTGCAAAGGCACAGTTAGGTCTCCCCAAAGACTTCTCTCTTCCAGACCAAACAAACTCTCTCTTTCCAGCTCTCTCCACCTCCCCGCATAGGAGGGGCCCTCCATCCCTCCAGTCAACTTGGTGGCCTCCTCTGGACTCATTCCAACAAGTCAATGTCCTTCCTGCGCTGGGGACCCCAGAGATTTATACAATCCTTCTGAATTGCTGAGCTCACAGATGTAAGCTGAACAAACTTGTGGTGTGGAACCAAAGAAGGGTCAATGGTTCCTGAAACGGTGACCATGCACATGGAAGAACTCACACAGTTCTATGAATTCAATGAAATGTGTCTTCTCCTTCTTAGCATATTTAAATGTGACAATTCTCTAGAAGTCTTACCAGGTAGTTGTGGATGAATGGTCTCAATCATGTACTCTTTTAAATTTTTTGGCATTTCCCCTCGAATATCAACAAGGACCCGAGTTTCAGTTGAAGAAATCTTATAGATTAGCACTGGACTTGTTTTAGCTAAAACAAGTTCAGCATAATTAGCTTTAAACTGTGATGCATCCTTAAAAAGGAAAAAAGGGGAAGAAAGATTGAGACTGATTAATGAAAGGATATTAAACATCAGACATACAAAATAATTTTCTAAAATACTTTTAAATTAAATCTCATATCATATTAAGTTTGTATTATTATTCTCTTAAATGAAGAAGTGTTTTCAAAAAGAAAGTTCTGAATTTCAGTGTAGAAACAATTCTTTTGCCAATACATTTCAGTATTTACTAGAATCACTAACTTATTCATTTCATTTGAAAACCTCACCAATATTTAATATATGCCATTAAAAATCTGTAATGTAATCAGTGTAGTAGTTCTCAATAACATAATTATGTTTTCTTTTCATAAAGAAAGTGGTGGGAGGTAAAGAAATCCACTAGTCTAAATATAATTACTTGGAGACACCAATTGAAGAATCATAGGGCCCCTATCTACTGAGGTCTTAGGAGATTCCAAAAGAAGACAAACTTGGGCAGTGCTAACTGCATTAAGAGTTCCAAAAAGTACTGAAGTTCCTACTAGTCAGTGTTCCCAGTTTAGTGAAAATTCTGTTAGCTTTGGTTCATTCTCCCTTAATTATTTTTTGCTGTTAATGCATCAGTTAATAGAGCAGACACAGACTGAAAGATCCTGACAGGATTTCTACCTGGATTCTCCAACCTCCAAGCAACCAACCCACATTCCCAGTCCAAAACCAGGACACTATCTTCTCTCTTGAAGTTTACAGGTCCTGAAGGCAAATATGTACCTGGCTACAAGGTACCTCACCTTCAGGCACAGTTTGGGTGCTCTTCTAGAGTAGAAAACAAAGGTGGTTTGACTCACAGCTTCTAGGATGATCTAAAACTCAAGATTTTTACTCCCTGAAAAAATACTGTAACTATTGTAAAAAAAAAAGTGTCACTATCTTAGGTACCAGTATCTTAGTATCTTAACACAATCCTGTCAAAACACCTACGTCCAGGGAAACAATTTACTAGTTGGGTTCCAGGTTTACAACGGACCCTACTTCTGATCCAGAGCTTAGTGCTAAATAAGACATAGCACTAATATAAAGTAGTGCTATGTGTGCTGCTAGATGCTGAAATATCTTTTCTTACAAAAAAGCCTAAAAATTCTATGAACTGGTTTAGTGAGTCCAGAGCCCAGTTTAACATAGTTATGCTGAATTGCAGCCCATTTTCTTAAACACTCCTTTGTTCAACTATATGCTTAAGGTTAACCCTGTACTCTTAAAATAAGCGTTTTAAGAGTTGAAAATCTGATCTGTAACTGTATCTAATACGTTAAGTCACAGTAAGAAGTTCAGCTATCCTGGAGCTGGAACCGAATATGCATCAACACCTTAAGAGTTAAAAACATAGAACAAAATTTCCAAACACTTCAAAGGGACACAGAAACTGAGAGAATAGCTGGATAAATACCTAAGAGCACAGTTCTAATTGATTCTGTTGGAAAAGGATACGAACAACAACGTACTTAGTGAAATTCAGACCCACGTTACAAAGCAGCAGCATAGTGGTTTATATTATACACAGAACTTACCTTCAAAATGCAACCAACAAAATGGGATGAAACAGTAACTTTGTTGGATACCAAGTTTTTCCTGAATTTGGAGAAAAGTCCATCAGCTACAACTGTAAGTGGAGCATGAAGTTCCTGCAGCACAAATTAAAAATAAAGATACAACACCATCAATTTTGCTTCAGAACAATAAGAAGCAATTCCCACAATCTCCTTTACAATTGTAAACTAGATGCTTTAAAAAAAAACAATAAACATCTCAGAGGATCACAGGCCATATTAACAACATATGTATTAAGAAATACTGTAGGGTTTGCCTCCCTCACATTCATACTTATCTATTTGCTACACAAGCTGATCTAACAATATAATCCAGCTTTTTTAGATAGGCATTCAGAAAACACAACTATGGGAACTGTGTAGAAACTTGGATTAAAAAAATATAATAAAGAGGAGTATTGGCTTCCTTCAGGCTGTAATGCTCTTCAGAAGAAAAAAGAAAACATAGAAGAATTTCAAATTAAAGAACTATGCATAAGAAAGTAAAGAAAACCAAACCAAAGTATAACAAACTGACAAGCTGTAAGTACATAGGCTCTTCTTTAATAGACGAAGCAGGGAACTCTGAACAGTTCCAAGTCTACTTAGGAACTATAACAAATAGTACATGTATGGACAAAATACAAATCTGAGTAAACTGATCAGGTTCAGCCTAAAAGTCTCTGCAAATTCTTAAGTGTTTAACACACACACTGCTCTCGAACATAAGCAGATAATTCTAACTAGTAAAATATATTTTTATGTCTTTTACTTTTATGGTCATATAACAACATTATTATAGTAGGAAGCATTTAAAGGTAGCTTTCTCAGCGTCAATACATTCAGTGACTGAACTTCAAATGACATTAGATTTACAACAAGCATTAGTCCTTAGCTTTCAGAGATTTCATATGCTTGGCATAAGCAGTAAAAAGTATTTCTCCTTTTAAGCTTTCAGTCTGTAAGTAAGGCAAAAAAAATCCCACACTGTGTTTCATTAGTATTCCTAGGAAATCTTTTACTATTGTATGGGTGAGAGACTCTGTGAGCAAGTTCCTCTCTGAGCAGCTGCCACCAAAATTGGAGTGAATTCGTAAGATCATAGAATATTCTGAGTTGCGAGGGAAACTCACAAGGATCATCAAGTCTGACTCCACTTGGTCACACACCTTAACATCTTTTGCTGTGTGAAGAGAAGTTGAACAAAATCAGATGAGAGCAGATGTGAGTAAGGTAAAACATGCTTTATAGTGTCTGTGCTTATAGAAGTGAGCTCCTGAGTAGATTTAACAAAACCTCTTTCCTATGGATTCCTAGCCTGGATGGTTGCAAGGCTCTAATTATTCCTGCAATTGGATCAAAGTCACCTGTCTATATCAGTTTCCTGCTGCCTAATGAGTGGAACATTGATGCTACAATTTTCCCACAGTCAACACAATAAACCTTGAGTCTATTCAGTTGCCTAGTTTCAAAAAATTGAAGTTGACCTTTAGCATACTGGCTAATTTGGACCTCATTTAAGAGAACAAAAATCTCAGAGGTAATGTGGTGGAGCATGTAGGATGGAAAACAGAAAAACACAACTACACAACACAGATCAGCCTCCATACTTTATAAAAGCAGGCTAAAGAATGTAAACAGTCTTGAGTTTGGGGTTTTTATTCAGCTAAGAGCCTCCTCGCGGTAAAAACTCACAGGTACGGAAACACAGTAAATAGAAATGTTCAATGGAAATTTCTTATACACTAGATTTCTAGAATCAAAGGAGATCTAAGCCAGCAAATGAAACAGCTCTTTCCAGCCACAGAACTTCAGCATTCAGAACAAAACATTAATTTGTTTATCCCCAGTATACAGACAGGAAACTTAAGGCCTTTAGAACAACATCCAGACTTTCAGGAAAGATGCAGGATAGAAGACCGGTCACCCTACTGCTGGTGAAATAAGTCACACTTAAAATTACAACAACAACATCCATAAGTGTGTGAAGCTTGAAAACAAACTCAAAATAAAATATGTGCATTCCCCTTCTACCCCTCAAACAAAATAAAATAAAAACACCCTTCTATGTTGCTGGATGATAAAGTCAATTGAATTTAGGAAATAAATCTCAACAAACACCCTTTTCCCTGCAAAAGTCTTCCTCCTCTCCAAACTCCCTGTCTTTCCCATACCCGTGGATTCAGTGGCTCCTTCTCCTAGAGTGGATTTCCTAAAACAGTTTCATTTATATTACAAGACAAACCAAGGAACACCACTTGGAACCCATTCCTCCTCCAGCTACCTCAAGAGGGGCCAAGGATTTTGTTACTTCTCTGCTCTCTTGCAGCACTCAGCTGTCAAGTGGGCTGAAATGGCACTTGCCTGGGGACAGTCTAAAAGTAGCTTGCTCCCCACAGCTTTGGGAAGGACTTTTAAAAGGCTCGCTCCTATATGGTTCTATGCCACCAATCCCATTTAGAAATGACAGAGATGGAAAAATGTTGTTGATAATCCTCAGAGCAGGATCTTCCAGCTACTCAGGAACTTTCTCCATCTAGTATGGAGGGGAAGAGGGCATAGGCAGGAGATTCCCATCTTTCCCATCAGAGTACATCTACATAACTTTAGGCAACAAAGGAACTTTGAAGTCCACAAAGATTACAATTTTAGTTTTCCTGGAGAACAGGCAGCATATCCAGAACTTCAGTACAGGGGTTCTACCCAGACTGGTCTTTCCTAAACTTTTTAAGTTCACGCAGCTTCATAGCATTTAACCAGCAGTTTAGCATTAAAATATACCAAAATTCTCTTTCTGTCATCCAAGAAATGACAAGTCAGAGCTTTCACTATGAATAGGTAACTTTTTCACTTTCAGTCCCTCACTACATGGTGGAAGTATATGCGGAAATGCAGACCACTACACACAGCTAAAGCACAATTCTTAATATATTGGGGTTTTTTTCACCAGGAACCCTGGAAAGATTTTCAACTCCAGATATATGAATAATGAAACAATGAACTGAATTCCCCAGAGAAACTGAAAGCAGAAGCTTCATAAGAAGAATTCCCATATTCCCAGACTGTATGCACTAGAAAAGAATCTCCCTTTATTAAATCTTTTGCTTTCTTGATAACTACATTATTTCTGTACCAGTGCTCTGAAATACAAGTTTTTTTAGAATTATATATATAAAACAACCCGCAATTTTCTTGGAAGTTTAACAAAGATTGGAACAGAAAACTCTTACCTTAGTGTCTCCAGTTTCTTTGTCCTTGTACTGAACGCCCACAACACAGTCATCTTCCTCAAGTAACTGTAACACAGTCCCTTCAATGAATTTTGCACTGAAACAAAACAGAGTTGTTAAAACAGAAGAGGATTAATGATGCCAGCATTTCCAGGCACTTGTCACAGAAAGAAAACCAAATTTTCTACAGTGTTGTCTCTGCCAACACAATTTAAATTTGGTAAAGAAAGGGCTCTTGAACACTTTCCGAAGGCACATCAAATGTCAAAAAGCGTTGGTCATAAAATTCACTTTGACACTACCTTTGGTTTGATACCTGACTATTCTAAAAACTGTGCTGTTTATCATAAACACCCTGCCACTTAGTAGAGTTCCCAGCTGTGCCCCATGGCCCTGTGAGAGATACTGAGAGGAGGTTCACATTTAATAATGGTCAGAAATCAGGGAGCTGACTGAGTCATCCCTGCTAAAAGCTAGGAATACTGACTGTGCAGGTGAGACCTAACCACAAGGAGGATTAAAGAGCAGGATCAGCAGCACTTAAACCCTTAATATGAACACTAGATAAAAGGCACATAATTCTCAGAGCAGTCCAAACTAACCTAAGCTGTTTAGGACACAGATATCTAGCTTGTCACCTCAGGAATTCAGGATAGAATTTTGGTTTTTTTCTATTTAGGCTTTTAAAGTTCTGCTAACACTTGTGTTTGTGTAGAGTATCCCTTGCTTCCATCTCCCAACCGGAGCTATTTTGAGTTCAGAAATTAAATCTCTGTAAACTTCTATTCTTTGTTGGGTCTGAGCTGTTAGACCTGATCACAGCACTTCATACTTAACAGCTCAAAATGGGACACTCTGTCTCTCTCTCAAATATCCCATATCCAGATGGAATTCCACAACTTTAAGAACTGAGTCAAAGATGCACGTGAGAATACAACAGCTTGCTATTTTAGGCTCTTAGAAGGAATACAAGCAATTCAATTTATGGGTTTTTTTCCTGGCATCCAGCATAGACATTTCAGAGCAGATCGTGACAGGTTTAATTTGCCAGGCAACAGGCACGTTGGCTGCATCAAAATATGAATGGTTATGAGTGAGCATACAACAGAAACATCAACAGCAAGGGACTGCAGCAGCATGCCAGGGAATCAAGAGTCCTGCAAATTTGTTGCCTCCAAGTTTCTTTTATAGTTGTCATTGCAGTTACCTGTCTAAGTGCTCACTTAGCTTCTCATTCACTATAAGTGAGTTTATAATCATATATAATTTGTTTATTACTATAAACCAATGATGCCCTACCTCGTTCTGCTGTAAAAAATATTTATCTGAAGTACATTCATATCGGCTAGTGCTTATAAAGAGGAT
Source organism: Bombycilla garrulus (assembly GCA_013400315.1). Taxonomy (NCBI): domain Eukaryota; kingdom Metazoa; phylum Chordata; class Aves; order Passeriformes; family Bombycillidae; genus Bombycilla; species Bombycilla garrulus. Next base: position 1,859,631 of record VXBU01001993.1, read on the forward strand.
ATACTAATCAATAATACTTATCCCTTATATCTTCAGAAGCTTTATAATAAAACCCAAAATCTCCTGGCACTATTAAGAGTTCTTCATCTTTCACTGCTCATAAACATGCAGTTTTCTATGCCACAAATTAAATGGCAAGCAAGCATACACAAAACAAAACATTTAAGAGTGTGTGGAAAATGGGGGCGAATTTAATTCAAGTCACAAACATGATTTTTGCAAGTTTTTGCTTCAAAGACTGTGTACAACTACTGGAATTTTTCCCACAAGTTCAGCACTCAGATGCCCATATTTCATGGAACTTAGAGCCTCAACAAGGCTTTAGGTTTCAGAGCTAGTGAGCACAGTGACCATTAATTTCAACCCCTGCAAAAGAACATATGGCATATGATATTCTTATCGTAAAAATTATTTAAGGGGGGGAAAAGACAATACAAAAAAATACCACACATAAAGCAGCCCCTAGAATCTATTCTACTTCAATAAAAGTTTACTTCTCATCTCTTTTATAGAAGAAAGAAAACGGTTAAGAGAAAATACCAAATTTTTCTTTTCATTATGAAAAGTTGTGTTCAAGATTCTGAAACATACAAGCTATTAACTGGAAAGAGCTACTTCCATCTAGTACACCTTTTTAGTTACTTTGTCTCAATCTTCTGGTTGTTGAAAAAGAAAGCAAAACAACATACAAATGTGAACAAATTATTTCTATCATCACTGGTAATATCACTGGAAAAGCTACACGCTACTGCCCAGTGCAGGAGGGTTGGACTATATGACCTTTAAAGGTCATCCCTTCTAACCCAAACTATTCCGTGATCTAAGAAATTGTGCCAGATTTGCCACTCATACCTTGTCCAAAGAAGTTCTGTGCACTGCTCACCAAGAAGAGGTCACTACTTCTGGTAAAATGCCAAACCCAAGAATCAGCAGAAGAGAATCAACCCTTCACCTGTGAACTGTTCTCACACACAATGGGCAAATACCTTGCCTAATATTTCAAGCCCATACTCCCTTAAAGACTAGGTTGTCCCAAAGGGTGATATATTATATATATGATATCTATTATGTATACATAATTTATGAACTTGTCTACAGAGAGCAAAATGACTATATATAACTACAGCTACTACTTTTCCTCACTCTTGTTCATCACAGCCCTCCATGTTCGGAAATGGTTAAGCAATCTCATGGAAATGATGGGAACAATGCTTCTGAATCTCTGGATGCCAACTGAGCTGTCCACAAGGAGACTCACTTGGGTATTTACATAGCTGCCCTTCGGAGACCCATGATAAACCGGCCATGATGAAAAGATCTTCCACTGGCCACGCATCCATCTTCAGATGTTGGATAAGGAATCTCAACCTCCATCTTGCTCTCCAGATCATGAATTATGTAACCATTTACTATTTGTGAATCAATACCTTCTACTGTATCTGCAAGATATAAACCAACAGATGGGTTAAAACAAGTCTTTAAGAAAATTTAATTATTTATTAAAGGCATTTCTTTACGTAGGGTCTAACTTTCTTAAGCAAAATACACATGTTGAAAGAAGAGTATTTTCAAAACAGCAAAGTGGAAATACACAGGCAATTTTAATTAAAATGTTAAGTGCAGATAATGTTTTTCTTAATTTTTCCTGTAGGCATGCTTTTACTAAATACATTGTTGAGTGTAGTAACTCGTGTTACAGATCTATTTATATTTTGAAATGTACCCACCTTCAAGACCCAACTCTCGAAGAGCATTAAATCCTCCAGGTTGCAGCAATTCTCCAACTATCCTGTCAGGTTCTTTCAGATCTCTCTCTATCACAGTCACCTTCCTTCCATCTCTTGAAAGCACCGTGGCCAAGGAAGAACCAAGAACACCTGATCCCACAATGATAATTTCTGGATCATATTGGGGTGACAATGCTGTATTTGAAGCGGTCTCCGTCAGATATACATCTGAGAAGTTCACTTCTCTTTTACCCTTTAGAAAACAAAGCCAACAAAGTTACACATGCTAGTGGATCTGTATCATAACCTTGTCAAGAGGGCTGACTTTGGAGTAGCTCCGCTCTGAGACAGGGTAGTGAGGGTGCACTAGTAGTTGGAAGGCATCTTGCAGTTTAGTTTTGTCCAAAATTGAATCTGCCATACTCCCTCCACAAGGCAACAAAAGCACAACAAGCAGAGAAAAAAAAAAAACCAACACCTCTGCAAACAAAATCAAGATCCTGGCTTAAACCTGCCCTGCTGATCAAAGACAAACCACAAGCAAAACTGTCAGAGAGATTGAAAGGTGCTATAAGAGGCAGAAAGAAAAGGCTGTCCCATATTCTTGTCCTATAAAGACCTTCATGCCAGTGAACCACTCCAGCATGGACACCTTAGCAATCTACAATGAAAAAGGTATTAGATCTACTGGAAAATTTATTTCTCTGGAAAACATCCTCCTTTTAAATTATACTCTAAGTGAACCTACCTAACTAACAAAATAGCAACTTGTGGTAATATTCAGAATGGAAGAGTGTCAGTAGAAGCAGCTGCCTGGGAAACGTTTTTAAGAAGTGGTCCTGAAATGAAAACTCATCTCACATTCTGAAAGTATAAGCAAAATCACCATTCATCTACATTTAAAGCTGTTAAGAATTGACATTTATTGGATTAGATATCAGGTAATAAAGAAACTATTATCTTAAACTAGCTCTGTTACAGAAATTTCCCAACAGCACCTAATCACATACACTTCAAAGTGAAAAATAATTTTAAGGGCTACTCCAGTGCAAAGCTGCAAATCATTTCTCCAGCTGGTAGATGAGGGTTCAATTTAGTCTTTCACAAATGCCTCAGCACTGCAGTGCTGACATTGGTAAAAATATGATTGCATCAGTGAAACACACTGACACCAGAATTTCTAGTGGCCTAGTATTATGTTTATATCAACAATACAGCAAGAGAATGCAAAACTAAATATCTGAATTCAGGTAACACAAGAAATTGGTAAAGGCAGGCTTTAAGAGAAAAACAAAATAAAAATTAAAAACCTTTCACTTGCAGCCAAAACCAGTTTCTTCTTCCTCTGTGCAAGGGGTCAGTGCTCATGGGAAAATGCCCAGAAGTACATAGGAAAATAGCCAAATAGTGCTGACCACGGATGTACTGGACATCTATGTCCAGTTCATAGTCCTGGATGGCAGGACTCCAGCTAAGCTCCAGGCACCCCCTACAGATCTCCACTTGTCCCACAGTAAGGCTCACGGGAAGAGACTGACTATCTGAGCAGGTCCCGTACCTATTGTACAACAGAAATAATTTCCCAGTAACTCTAGCTGCAGTTGTATAAACAAATGTGTTTTAGCCATAAACATTAGTAAGCTCATCAGAGAGTTACAGAATGGCAGAGGCTGGAAAGGGTTTCTGGATATCATGGGGTCCCAAAGCCCCTGATCAAGCAGGGTCAGAGCAGACTGGCCTGGGCCCTGTTTTGGATACCTTCAAGGATGAAGACTCATCCACCTCTCTGGGAAACGTTGTAGTGCTCAGTCACCGTGACAGTAAATAGTGCTTCCTAGTGCTCAGAGCAAATATCCTCTGTTTCAGTCTGTGCTCATCCCCCTCTCACCCTGTCACCAGGCATTGATGGCAAAAACCTTGGCGCAGGCTTCTTTGCACCTTCCCTTCAGGTATTTACATAGAGCATTCTCTTCTCCCGGCTGGACAGTCACTCAGCCTTTCCTCACATGAGAGATTCTCCAGTCCTCCATCTCTACAACAGACTGGCAGCTGAAGATATTTTTCTGCTACTATAATAATCCTTTACTCCAAATCTGTCTTAAAACATATTTGTTTTGATTCTAAAAAAAACCCCTGGTCTACCACTTAAGTAAGCTTCACTCTTCCTCTTGCCATCCAAAATTAATACAAAATATGACATATCAAACATCCAGCATCTAAAGACAAACCCTGTCCACCCCTTTCTAAGCTCTTTTCCCTCACAGGGCAGAGGGTCAGAGGGAAGAATAGCAGGACCTTGCACCCCCATGTGCCACGTCTGAATCCAACTTACCTTTCTGGATTTGGGTTGTTCAACTTGTTGAGATCCCGGGGTGGGTTTGGCCCAGAAGAAGCCAACCAGCGGCAAAGCTGAGAGCACATCAGAGAGCATCCCCAGGTGTGACTTCTGCTTCTGCTGCTGCCGCTGCCTGGGCCCCCTGAAGTGGTACCTGTACGACAGCACCAAGCCGAGCGAGAAAAACACCAGCACGGAGAGCAGCACCTCCTTATTAGCGTAAGTCATGAGGTCTCCACACTTTTTATATACGTAAATGAAGGAGGCGATACCCAGAAAGGTCCACATCATGAGGGTCACCGATCCCGGTTGTTGCTCCAAAGCTTCACAGCAGATGGATGCTGCCGAAAATAGGGTTTCGTAGAAGGGATGAAAAAATGTATCTATAGAAAAGCCACGAATTCCTCTCCAATGGAAGGTGGGGAAATTTCAATGGAAAAACAAGGAGCCCAAGAAGAGGAACAAGCCCCTCCTCGCCAGGCTGCCACAGGAGCCTGAACAGAGGTTCCGAAACCGGAAAAAAAAAGAATATATCTAAAACGTCTTCTCAAGAATCCCCTCCCGGACACGCGATGCTGGAGGAGCTGGAGGTCGTCCCACCGCCCCCCGTGTCACCCCTCCGCCGCGCCCAGCCCGGCTCGGTGCCGGCACTCTCCTCCGCTAGTGGCGGCGACGCGGCCGGAGCCCTCACGCTCGGGGAAGAGGCGGCGGCGCCGCGCGGGGCGGGGGAAGGACGGCGCACGCCCAGGGGGGCGCGGCTGGTGCTCTGCTCTACCTGCCCGCACCAGGGCACCCCACAGCCTCCCCGCGGAAAGACGATGCGGTGCCACCACCTCGCTCCTTGACCCCTGCCCGGCGCCCGGCGGCGCCCCGCGGCAGGAATGGGGGGTGTGGGAGGGAACGAAGGGCAATAGGCGCGAATGGCGAGGGCGGCCCGCGGGAGGGGCGGCCCCGCGGCCATGCTAATGAGTAACGGCCGCCGCCGCCCCACGGGCACCGCGCGCCCGTGCCTCAGCGGCGCCGGCCAATCGGCGGCGCTATGCCGAGATGGCGCTATGGCCGCCGACCAATCGCAGCGCCGGGAGGGCGGGGCTTGCGCCCGCCGTGCGATGTGACGCGAAGGGCGGGGCGGGGTTGCTGCGGTGACGGGCGAGGGGCGGCGCCGCTGAGGGGCGCTGGTAGGCCGAGGGCAGCGGGCGGTGGCGATGCTGTGTCTTCTGCTCGGGGAGCGCGAGAGAAAGCTCCCGTCGGACAAATCAGGGAATCGTGGGAGGATTTTGGTTAGGAGCGACATTGTAAGGTTAGGCAGCGACACCTTCCACTAGACCAGGTTGCTCCAAGCCCCCATCCAGCCCAGCCTTGAACACACTCGGGAATCATGAACCCGCAGCTTCTCTGGGTAGCCTGTTCCGGTGCCCCACCACTCTCACATTAACGAATTTCTTACTAATATCTAATATAAATCTACTCTCCTTCAGTTTGAAGCCATTCCTCTTTGTCCGGTCACTCCATGCCCTTGTTTGAGGTCGCTGTCTGGCTCTGTTGTAGCCCCTTGACATACTGGGAGGTGCTGTAAGGTCTCCACAGAGTCTTCTCTTCTTCTTCTCAACCCTGTGCTTATAAGAGGTGCTGCATCTCCTGTGATCAACTTTGTGGCTCTCATCTCATTCGAACTGAATGGACTCATTTGAATGGATCCATGTGTGTCTTGTATTGGGCTCCCCAGGTGGAGTCTCACCAGGGCAGAGGAGCAGAATCCGTTCCCTCATACTGCTGGCCACACTGCTTTTGATGCAGTCCAGGATTAACCTGAGCTGCTTTTTTTTTTTAGCATTAAACTTCTTAAGGGCACGAACCTGTGGTCCTCCTGTTTCTCCAAGAGGGACTTTCCTTGGGCTGTGTACTTGCTGGAATTCAACAATATCTAACATGCCTGTCTATCACAGCATAAAAATGTTTAAAAGTGAGGAACCTGTGAAACAGGACAGGGTTTTAGCAGGAACTGGTGAAAGAATAATCAAAACCAATCACATCCACATGGAGCTAAAGGAGAGGAGAACTTAGCAGTGATAAAAGGGAGTAGATTTTGAAGAGGGGAGTAATATCTGGTAGCTTCTCAGTAAAATGAGATTAAACCATTTTGACACTTGAATAAATCCAGGTGAAATTGGAAGCCATTAAGAGATGAAGCTTTGGTTCATTCTTCAGATCAGTCAGTTCAGGCTAAAAGTAAAGATCCTGTGAGCTAAAGAGATCAAACAGGTTTTTTCTACTTGGTAATAATATGGGTCTCATCCAACAATGATGGTTATTCCCTCAACAATGAAATGAATTCTGGTGCAGCAGTAGCATCCAAAATCATAGACATCTATCTGTAAAAACATTCACAGTAGGAGGTGCTTTTCCCCAGTTTGAACAAGGGTTATTACAGCTGTCAACAAGTTTTAAACGACTGGAAACTGAATTTCTTTAATACATCTGCACTTGATATCCTATGTTCAGTTTATAAATATACCTTGTGTCTGCTAAAAATGCCTTTTCCTTGTGGTCCAATTTCCACAGATTGAGTTAAATTGTGTTTAACCCTTCTGGCTATTTCATGCTAGAGACCAAACACAAGAAGAGGCATATCCTTCAAGTTACTGGAACCAACACAAACCTTCTAAAGACTAAAAAATGTAAATTGATATACATGAACCAACAATTGCTGACAATTAATACCAGACTTGGTATGCAAGTGCATAGTCAGAACTGTACCGAGGATCAGAACCAGCTGAAGTGGCTAATAGAAAGCAGGATGGTAGATAAGGAAACAGGCAAAAGCAGAATCCTGTGAATGAAGATACTGGCATGATGATTTTAAGACCAGAGTAGAATTTCTTCTTCCCCTTTAGTGCCAACTACACAAAACCCATGAGGATCCTGCTTGATGCAGCTGTAAGGTTATTTTGGTCATAATAGGTATGGGTAACCCACTGCAGAACCTTTTGTCTTGTCCAAGTCACCCTGTAGCCACTGTGCCTGAGCCAGAGCAGAGGGCAGCAATCCATGGAAGGGAAAGAGTAAGTGTGGGTGTTTCTCTGGCTGCAGGCTGCCATTTAATCTTACTAGGTGATCACCAAAACTGCATTCTTACTCTCCTTCCACCCCAAGAAACTGCCTTGTCTATATGAAATATTCATGCAAAATTTCTTTATGTAATTTGTGAGTCATTTTTCTCGACACATCAGTTTGGAGTGGTTAGTGCTAGGAATTGAAGCAGTTACATAATTCTGACAGATGCATGTTTGAGGCTCGGATGCTATCAGAACATTTCTGTATTTCCAGCCAAGACACTGAAAATGGGTGGCTCCCTGCTCCTTTTTCATTTACTCTCACTCTCCTGCCTGTGGTGAAGAGCTTGTCATATTTGCATTGCTTGAAATGTAAGTTCATTGTAAGAGCTATCTTTCTTTTGCTTATGTTATTGTAAATAAGGTGGATAGCTACATAGAGCTACTGATTTTAATGTTGTTAAATGCCATGACCTTATTTTCCAACTTTATAATTTATGTATATTCCTGAACATTTTTAGGTTTTTTTTCCTAGAATGAGGAACTTCTTGTTTCGTTTGCATTACCCTGTCAAAATGACTACCGTGAAACATCCTTTAATGATTTAAATCTCACAGTGGCAAATATGAAAAGACTGAAGCAGGAATTTCTCGAATTTTATGACATCTTTACAACCAGCAAATAAAGGCTCCCAAGAAGAGGTTGGAGTTGAGTAGTCTTTTCTTTTAAGATGCAGCTTCCCTTAGCAAAATGCTGTTTTCAGACTTGGACAATCAGCAATTGGCAGGGCTGTGGTGTGATGTTGGAAATACCAGAAATGGTTGGCTGAACTCCAGGGTATAAAAAATAAATCACTTGATGAAGCTTGCCTCTTGTGCAGAAGCAGGCATCATTCTGAGCCATCTTAAGCTGCAGAGCCATAAAACACGTCCCTGGTTCCTGGTCACAGCTGTCCCAGGAGCACAGGCATCAGGAGCAATGTCTGCAGTGCCAGTGACAGCGTGTGCAGCACGAGACTGTCCATGGATGTGCTACACGTGACAAAGAGCCTGGTCTCACTCTGCGTCCTTGTCATTGATTAATTAGTGATGGTCTTCCACCTCCACAGGTAGATAGATGGAGCAAGTCTGGTGTGTAGACTAAAAGACAAAGGAAAAAGATCTATTCTTGTGTTTCACTCATCATCACGAGAAGCAACAGAGCCTGGTAAATGTTTGGATGAGGCGTGGTAGGGATCCTGAAGAATTAAAAGAATAATTATATGAAACTGCAGTTACTCAGAATCAGAGATACTTCAAGCTCTGAAGCAAGAGGCCACTTACATAAAAAGCCATAATCATTGTGTTTATATCAGTGGGTGTGTGAAAGAATAAAAAAACTGCTGTCCTTTATGTGGACATTTTATTGAGAAGATGGGTGCTTAAATTAATTTTTTAAAAGAAATAGTACAGTGTAGCTGGATATTTTCAAGACTGATCACAATGAACTCTGCAAATGTTTTCAGAATTATTTTAATGAATGCCAGAAAAAGCTTAGTGTCTGAACAACAGCAAAAACATTATCAAATGTATATGTAAAGCATGAACTGGAATTATATTAAGAAGTTAGAAATATTATGCAACACATAATGAAATACATCCTGATGATATATTGTATTTTTAAAGTGTACCAAGGGATGTTTAGCAATATTTTCTCTCTATTCCAGCAGGAACATTGTGAAATAATTTGTCTCTTATTAATGCATAATTAGGGAATTAAAGCCACTAGCTATTATGTTCTTTGCAGTTAGATAGTACAGAATGTTTAAAAGGGTGCCTGTCTGGGGGCAAAGCTGTAATTCCTGGAGAATCCAGGCAGTAATTTAAACTTATTTGGGTTTGAGTGACAAAGGCAACACACAGGCTGTGGTAAAGCCAGTAGCTACGTATCCTGTGGCAGCCCCAACAGCTACACCTGTAAGCATTTGTCCCCTTCTTGGTTCTGTTTTCTTTGTAAGGCTGGGATTATGCTGTCCATTTTTCTACCATTTTATCTCAGATTTCACATGGTGATTTTTTAATATACTATCAATATGTTTACTTCTTTTTCTTACTCTCTGTAGAGTCAGTGGGTGTTTAGCCAATGATATCCATAATCACAAGTCAGATGACTAGGAGAGAGGGATGGAAAGGGAAAGGCTAACTCATTATTTTAGAAATTACAATCCTTATGCTAGCTTGTGACAGTGTTTTATGTTTTTCTCTGATTTTGATGATGTGTTTCACAGATAATTGCTAGTTGTTCCTTACTAAAGACAGCAAAATGTTTTCCCAAGGCACTACAATCTTCAGGCTTATGACGAGAAGATGGTGATGTAGGAGTAGGGTTCATAGACAGCAGATAGGCTACAGATCATGAGAAAGAACAAAAGGGTTGAAGAACCAGAAGACAGAGTTAGGGTGGAGAATCATTTCAGCATTGCATCAGCATTTTAAAAAATATTTTCCTTTAGAGCAGTTACGCAGCAGTGAACAGAAGTGCAGCCTCTGTACCGCCTTATCCCCACATGCAATCCAAACACACTCTCCTTATAGACCCCAGAGGCTGCTTCACTCCATTGTTTGCTTTTTTTTTTTACACAGCTGGAGCTCAGGGTCACCCAGAAGACAATCACATCTTTAAGTTCAATGTGCAGCAATGCTGAAGCAAGAGGTGCGCTAGCTCTATGAACAGAAGAGCTGAGCGTATTTGTGAATTCCTATAAGATTAAACTACAAATTACACATCTACAGTAATCCACCCATGCTCTAGAAATTCAGAACAGGTGAGCTCTGGAGGGCAGATAAGAAGGACAAGCCAGAAAACTAGAAGGGAACAGGAGAGAGAGTGTAAAAAAAACAAAAAAAAAAAAAAAAACAAAAAAAAAAACCATAGCCAAACAAAATAAAAACCACACAAAAAAATCCAACAAGCAAAAAACACCAACCAAACAAATTTTAAGGAATGAATCCTCACCAGCTCTGCTTTGAGTAACTTTATCCTGCTGTTGAGCAAACTTAACTGGAGCACAGATCTGATCAGGGAGCTGAGGGAGTTTAGCCTGAGAAAAGGAGGCCCAGGGGAGACCTTATGACTCTGTGCAACTCCCTGAAAGGAGATTTTAATAAGATGGGGGTTGGTCTCTTCTCCAAAGTAACAAGTGACAGGATGAAAGGAAATTGTCTCAAGTTGTCCTAGGGGAGGTTTGGATGGATTATTAGGAAAAAAAAATTCTTCATGGACAAGGTTGTCAGGCTGGAACAGGCTGCCCAGGAAAGTGGTGGAATCACCAAATGTGGAAGTATGTAATAGTAGGTGTGGTGCCTAGAGACATAGCTTAGTGGTGGACTTGGCAGTGCTGTGTTAATGGTTGGATTTGATTAACTTAAAGGTGTTTTCCAGTCTCAATGATTCTATTCTTTGAATCCCAAGAGGGTTAATTGCCACATACTAAATTCCACATGACATCATAAAAAATAATACTGCTTGCCAATAAAAGCCCAAATAATTTGGCATCTAAGATAGATGAAGCTTATGACTGAATACTTATAGGTTGGAAATGTCAGTAAGAATGAGGACAGCCTGTAATTATAGACTGTAGAGAGGCACATTACAGCAAGATGTTTGACCAACAAAACAAGGAGAGGACCCATACAGGTAGCAAATTCCATTTAGCAGGAGGTTTAGTTGCTTGCTTACTTGCTTTGTAAACTAAAGATTGTCTCTTTAGACTGTAGGAGCACGTGATAAAGCCTTCTGAAAATACATTTCAAGATGCAGATAAGTTCTTCCACTCAGTTATATATATTTTCTTTGTCATCCATCTTCCCTGTTTCTTTTCAGTCTCTTCTGCATCTACTTTAATTTCTCATTAGGGGGTGCAATTGCTTCTTCATCTTAAAAAAATGGAAAATTTACTCCGAAACAAAATGCACTTTTGGATTTACCTCTAAAGTCCAAGCCTAATTTAGTGGAATTTAACATCCCTTCTTTTCTTTTTTTCGAAGATACTGATCTCTACAGTGATTGACGCTGACCAGATGAGGTGGTGAAACAAAGAAGCCACTTTGTTCAGGTAACTTTTCTACGTAAAAAAACTCTTAAGGCAGGATAAACACTATAGAAGAGTCATCTGCCAAACCCGGATATTTTTAAATGAAAATAAATAACAAATACAGAGCTAGAACTAATAAGCTACTGGGCTTACTGGCCATTGTAAGATATCCTAAAGCTCTTTGCCTGTAAGAAGAGAAGATGAGTCACATGGGGAAGGGCTGACTTCCATTGCTCCGTGGAGCAGAGACGTCCTCAGTACTGCTGAGTTGCTCTCTTCTGATCTCCTGATTTGTTTTTTGTGTTTCATAACAGAATTCTCTTCTAACATTTATGCTCTTAAGTGCTGGAATTTCAACTGCTTTACTTACACTACTTATTTGTCTTACCTGGTGAGGCTTTCATGTATGTTTTTAACACCTTAATAATTTTCTCAATAAAAGTGACTGAAACTCACCTGTATCAAACTTGGCTTTGAATGAGAGGCTGTGGAACCGCTGGATAAAAGGCTTCTCTGCCTTCTCATATGCTGTTCTTTCCCCAGAGGAATATGACCTGTACCTCAGATGAAGCTCACTTAGTCTCTTTACTCAGGTTGCCAAAACAGTGGCTCAAGCCCACTTCACTCCTGCAATTATAGTCAGCTGCTGAAACTGCTGCCTGTCTCCACCCTTCATGTCTTGAGGGTGACTGCTGAATGTCCTTCTCTAGTTCTGCCCCAGTTCAAGCTTCTTCCACATGTTTTCATCAGTGCCAAGTCTATGTCCCATGGATTCTGCTTTCCCTAGCTTAAGGCAGGTCCCTGGCTCCAAATTCTGTACTTTTGTTTTCTGGCTTTGTCCTAAGATTGGGCTAGTTTTTAAGAATGCTGATGAGCAGAATCAGGCTTGCTGATGGTCATTCCTGGCTTCCTTTCTTCTCCTGGGGAGCAGCTGGGTCCCTCACAAGTGATGTCCAGGACAGTGATGGACATCCTCTGTACAGCCATTGAAGAAGTCAGGCTTTGTAGAGCTGCTGCCTACTACAGCCAGTCACAAGCACCCATCCTGGTGGAAGACCAAGAGGACTCACACTTACCTTGGGTAATCTCCCTTCCCTGACTTAGTCACTAAGAGTGAGGGAAAAACATGGAGGTTGGCAGGTACACGGCAAGGACTGGTGGGATAAGCATTGTCTCCAACTCATGGTTGAGTGTGGTCACACTTTAGATGCTCCAGAGCCCTGCTGTCAAAATGTAGATGATATTCCTACGTGAAACCATTGTAGGAAGTGCTTTAACAGTATTTATGGCCTCCCACAGGATTCTGTACTTGTGTGTAATAAGCTAATAGTCATCTCTAGTGGGAAAAGAGCCCATGTCCATTTCCTCCAGACCTGGAGTTTCTGCTACAATTACTGCATTTCCCTTGCACCCTCTTGTAATAGATCTAAGTTACAACAGCTGCCAGATGTTTGAATCTCCAGGATGACAGCAGAAGTAAAGAACAGTCATCTACCTTTCAAAAGGAGAAAGGAACGCATAATGAGTACAAATGCATTTCAGGGGAAATGTAAACATGAAGAAACAAAGACTGGATTTAACTGAAACTACACAATTTACCTAAAGTTGCCTAAGTTTTCTTAGCTAAAACTGATTTTCAAGAACACTTGTTGCCTTCAGCTTTCATCAAGGCTGGAAAAATTAATGCTGTATTGTTTGGAAATGTCAGGATCCTCAGGCTGAGCTTTTGATTCTTTAGGCAAACAGCTATTGCAGTGTCCTGATTACAGAAGTACTTCTCTACATAGCATTCAGAATTGAGAAAAAGAGAATGGAGCTGCATTGAAAATCAACATCTATAACAAATTTGGAAGACTTGCACTTTAGTCTTTCGTGTTTCAAGCTCTCAAGATTGGAAAAAAGCCCACACAAAGTATCTAGGGCCAACATGTAAGAAAAAGGCTTAAATGGGGATTTGAGTACTGCTTTGTATGGTGCAGTGCTGGTCTAAGTGAGATCTGCAGTTTTGACTCAGTAACCTCCCCTGTAAAAAAGGGATATCTGGGGTTTTTACCTTTCCTCTAAAGGCACAGGAAGAAATTCTGTTGTTAGGTGCTGCTGTATTTCTTTCTAGAACCAGACTTTGTTTCCTATTATCTCAAAAGTTGAAGTAACTGATAGGATATTTTCAATTGTTTACTTCAATACGTGTTATTATCAACTATTTTATATAGAAACTATATCAGTTACTTTAGAATCCTAAAAACAACCGAGGTCGGGCTGTCTAAGTAAAACCACACTGGGGCTGGGTGCTCATCTCCAGAGAGTCTCCAGAAGGGCTGCCGTGTAATTGAAACCTTTCTGCAAAACCCTCTGGAGACCTACCCAGGCAGATCCCATTTCCAGGGCAGGCTTTGCCTTTGGCTGGTACCTCCCTCTTGTGGGCTTCTGCTGAATTACACACCAGAACTCCTATATTTTGTCTCTGATCAGTCTCTCAGCCGCGCTTCTGCCATGTCCGCAAGTTTGCGATAGAAATGGACCAAAGCTAGATGGGAGGATTTCGGTAGAGAAATTTAACTTATTTTAAACATAATCACTAATTTCGGTTTATTTGGACTTCTCAATCTGTGCCTTCAGGTTTTTCTGCTTTCTCAGTTTTATTTTAACTGCTTGATGCAGCATTTTTTGAAAAACTTACTGGTACTTGAACCTCAACTCACACCTTATATATTTTTAGCATCACAGATCTTCAAAGCTCTCTTGAAACTTTAGTCAATACAAAATGAGGGGACTGGTATGGAAAGTGGCAACTGAAATTCACTAAATGTGCATATCCATGGAAGTCCTGTAGCAAGAGGCATTAAAGGAGTAATTTTTGGATATATAAATGAGTACAGAAAGTAGGAAAAGTAAAATTATTTCCCTGTGGTATATAGTATTTTTGATGATGATGCCAGAATGACCTGTGGAAATTTGTGTTCTCAAGGACAAAAGTCAACCTTAATACTTGGAAAAAAAAATAAATAAATAAAAAAGAGAGAGAGAGAAAGATATCTACACCTGATTTTTTAGACTTGAGAAAATGCATTTCACTACAGTATTTAAGATATTGATTCTGTTGAATTTGTCAAATAAATGACTGAGAAGTAACTGGATTGTAGAAAAGAAACACCTCTGGAAAAAAAGTTCTTTGTGCCAATGGGTTTCTTACTGGAACAGCAGTGGCTCAAAAGCAGTGGCTGCCAACAGATCCAGCTGTTGATTTGAATGACTCTTGAGTCCGGAGTCATTCAAATGAATAATAAAGCCCAAATATTTAGTGCTGAGTGTGATTAATGCCCAGAACTGATCTCTGGTGGGATAATAGAGACATGATTTTATGTCTGTAAATCAGGTGTCATGTACATATTTTAGTCAACCACAAGCTGTGCTTTTGTTCAACATAAGTAATTGGGTTAAATACAGAGGTACTGGTTGACATAAGATGGTTGGTATTACATGTGACAGTTTAAATTACTGTGTCCCCTCCTGGAACTCAGTTCTATGAGTTTGTATCGTCTTGTGGTTTCAAAACCAGCTGTTTATCAGCTGGAAGACTGTGGGAGGAAAGTAGAGCTAATGAATGAAGAAGTTCTCCTTGCACTCCTGAGATACCCTGTGAGCATCTGTATAATGGGTAAGTAAGCAAATTAAATGAAATATTAGGAAAATTCCCAAACACAAAATCAAAGTACTTGACTGTAGCAGAGGCAACTGTAGACTTTAGATTTGATGGTAAAAGCAGACTAGCATTTGAGTGTTACAACAGCCTATTCAAAAATGCTAGCTGAGAACCTTAAAGCAGTATGCAGCTTTGCCTTGCAGAGGGAAAAATTAATTTGTTACTTCTTGATAGCTGACATAATGAAATGAAGATGAATATGACTTTACCAGTGGAATGATTGGGAAAGGGGAGGCACTGCTTCCTCCATGAGCAAGTACCTGAGCTGAGCTTGTAAAGAGAATTCCCAAAAATACAGTAACTGAAAGAAGATGAAAAAAAAAAAAAAAAGGTAAGTCTGAAATGTCTGAAGCAAATGCATCAGAGTGTGGTGGTGCATCCCACTTTCTCCCCCATTGTCTCACTATGATCTGAGTTCCTTAGGCCTTGACCTTGATCAGCAGCACCTGGGCTCAGCTCTTCTTGAGCTTGTCAGAAACACTGGCTGCTCCCAGGAACTAGTGCTGTCTAATAAGCTCCTGCTTTTTTAACAAACAGCATTGAAAATTTATTTTTTCTTGCCTAAATAACGACCTAAGGGGAATAATATTTTCATTAACAAACTTTCAAAGAAAGTTACTGACCCGAATTGCAGCCAGGATGGAAAATTACTCTGACTAAAGCCAACTCTTGCAACCCTATATACAGCAGTCCAAAGTGAGACCTTTGAAGCTCTCCTGGACTACAGCAGCTGCAAACAGCAAAAGCCCTCTGAATGGGGCCTCTAAGAGCCAGCAAACTGAAGTTTGCTAAACTCAGAGGACAGCTGAACTACGATGTGGCTGATATCCCCACAGCTTAAGGATCAACCCTTCACCCACTGAGATGCAAAGGCAGACATGAGTAATCCACTGACTTCAGGGGGAATTTTTCACAGATATACCTTGTACAGACTCCCTTATGTCTGTGTGTATGCAAGTGTGAATATGCTATAGCAAATGTACAATGTTGCTCTCCTAGATTCTTAAGTACTTCAGATTTGTAAGGAAGTGAGGCCGGTAAGTAAGTGTTGTAGTACTGTAAATTTTATATGAATCCTGTGTCAAGTTGTTTAACTTAAGTTATCGATTAAGTACTGTTAAGTGCTGTTAAGATTAAGTGCTAAATGCTGTTTAGTGCTCTTAAGGTTAAGTGCTGGTGGGCCCTTAGGTATTACCTCTTGGTCAAGTCCGGGCTCTGTTTAGTGCAGGGACAGGAAATATTCCTTCCATATTCCTTTTTATCCTTGCTCTTCCTTATCCTTTTCTCACCACCCCCACCCCTCCCTCAGCCGGTATCTAGATAGTTTTGGGTTTATTTCAGTTTGGATTGATTGATTGATTTTCGGTTTTTGTTTGCTGTTTCTCTGTGTGCTTTAACCACCTGGTAAGTAATAGAGTGAAAACTTGCAAACAAACTTTGTCATGCTTTTGCTTTCATATTAAATCTGGTTTTGCCAATATTTCTCCTTTGAAGGTGATTCTTTCAGTGACCTTCAAACAGTTATTTGCTACACAAAAGGACAAAGAAAAGCCTAGAAAAGGATGCATTTTCTGTCATTTACAGCAACCTTTTCATCTGTTCTCTGTTGCAACAGTCTGAGTTTTGATGTGAAGAACCGTAAAATCATAAAATGTTTGGGTTGTAAGAACTTTGAAGGATCATCTGGTCCAACATCTCATCTTGCACTGGTCAGATTGATCAAAGCCTCCTCCAACTTGACTTTAAACAATTCCAGTGATGGAGCATCCACAGCTTCTCTGGATAACTTGTTTTTCCAGCATCTCACCATCACTGTAAAATAATTTCTTCCTATGTCTAATCTAAATTTACCCTTTTTTAGTTTAAAACCCTTGCCTTTTGTCCTGTCACTACACTTCTAGTAAAAAGCCCATCTCCCTTTATCATATAAGCCCCATTTAAGTATGGAAATGCTGCAGTGAGGTCTTTCAGAGTCTTCATTAGGCTGAATAATCTCAGCTTTCTCAGCCTTTCTTCACAGCAGAGGTGCTCCAGCCCCCTGACTACCCTTGCTGCCCTCCTCCAGACCTGTTCCAACAGTTTCGTGTCTTTCTTGTACTGTCTTGTACATCCAGAGCTGGATACAGCTGAGGTGGGACTCACCAGAGTGGAGGTAGAAAAAACCCTCCTCTATCACAGCTTACAGGACACACTTCCTGCAGACCAGGATACTGTTGGCTTTCTAGGCTGCAAGTGCAAAATGCCAATTCATTACGAATTTTTTGTCTACCAGTATCCCCAAATGCTTCTACACAGGGCTGCTCTCAATCCCTTCACCTCCAGCCTGTGTTGATGTTGGGGACTGCCCCAACCCAGATGAGGGACCTTGCTCTCGACCTTGTTGAACTTCATGGGCCCACTCCTCAAGGCTGCCAAATTCAAGAAGATTTTCAGACTAAGCTGGACCAGATAATATATTCTGCTTTTTGTTTTTAATATTTTGTTATGCACACCACCTCTATTCCTATTGGCTGGTGGATGGGATGGTTCCAAAGTAAAAGCAAGTGATGTGTTCCTGGGTAACAGTTTCTTCAGCCAAAGCTGAAGTGCTTCTGCTAAAAGTGGTTATCAGTGACATGAGCCTCATTCTTCACTATTTACCAGAGAGCCAGACACAGGCATCAGGAGAGACTGAGAGATGAGCTCAGGCTGCTCTGACAGAAAAGCCAATTGTGCTGGTTTGAAAGCAAAACCAGTGAGACTCCAAGTCAGAAATACAATTTAATAGGAAAGAGTAAAATACATGCAAGTAATACAAAATAAACAAAAACACTGACAGAGTCAGAATACAACCTGATGCCCCGCTAGGTAGGGTGGTAGCAGCAGTCCAGATGAGGTGGTCTTGCTGAAGTGCCAATCCTGTAAACAGGTCTGGTAACTCTTGTCCTCTGGAAACCAGTAGGTAAGGGCTGCTTGTTCTGTCCCAATTCCCACATTATATCCAGGTGGGAATGCTTGGCTCCTCCCCCTGGGCGGAGCATTTCACAATGGGCTGATGTCATTCTATGAGTCATGTGGTGGGTCCTTGATTGCCCATTAAACAGGAAATGGCTCCCGGAGGGAGTTATCTATGACTCATGGGGCAATGTGTTAATGGCCCATTAACAGGAGATGGTCCGGGGGAGGAGGCAAAGAAAAACACTGCCCCTCCTGGTTTCAACAGTTCATGAAGATGGAGATAGAATTCTGGCACATTTTTACATTGTAACCTAGGACACCAGTAGTAGCAGGACTGGACAAAAACCCTGCTCCTCAGGGAACTGGACAAAGAATTCTCCCTGCTGCCCAAGAAGCCCTCTCTTTCCAGCCTACTGTGCTGCTGATTGAGCTTTCCCTATAGTCTTGGTTGTTCCTTGGTCTTGCCAGACCTAGATATGCCTGAACACAAACCATGTTCTGGCATTTGAGGAATCCTGGTCTGTAATTATCTAATGGGCTGTAGCAATTCAAATATTCCTGGGAGATCTGGTCTGAGAAAATAGTGCTGGGACTTTACTGAGGGTAAGAAAAACAAAACATGTTCATTAGAATCGTGTCAAGTGAGGTCTGTCCATTAAGTTTCTCTGTGTGGGATGCCAGAAGGCATTCTTGTTATTTGGAGCCAGATCCAAAGAGAAGATCCCAGAGAAGTCCTGATTTCACATTCAAAACCATGCAAAGATTGTTATGACAAGTAGACCGTGCAAGGAGCATTTGAATTAGTGGGCAGTTCGGCTGTGAAAGAAGTCATTAGCTAAGGTCAAAGTGGTTTGGGGCATATTCATGCTACTGTGCTATAAAGAAAAAGAGTTGGCTACATGAATACGGGTATTTTTTGTCTCTTCTACATCCTGCTCCCAAATACAGTTGGGATGAGCTAAGTATTTAAAGATCAGATAATACCTTTAATAGAACTGATCTCACCCACAAAACCTCATTTTCTTTGGCTTTCAGGATGTTTTTTTTCTCACAGATCAGACTGAACATTTTTCTCAAGTTTGTCTTGTCCAGTGACATTTCTTGGCAGCAGCAGAACTGTATTTAATGCTTAAACACAATGTGATGGCAGATTAAAACTGATGTCAGATTCAGCCCACCCCATATATGTGCCTCACCCTTCCATAGAATAAGTACTGTGATAAGGCAAGTCGTATTTAGGGTCAGTCCATTTTTGGATTTTTGACTTAAAATGCTCTGGCATTAGCTGTGCCTTAAAGGTTTGGTGGATAGCCAGAGTCAGAACAATTTCAGCCAACCAGATTTAATCTGTCACTGCATATGTGTCAAGGACCTAAAGGTGAATCTGCAGCTTCAGGAAAATTCTGTTTTAATCTGATTTATTGTCATCTATGAAAACTTGGTATCACTCCTTTTTTCTGAAGTAAATTGATGTTTTATTTTGTTAGCTTCTCACTGTTTGAAATTTTCCATCTAAAATAAACCATAAAAAAATATTTTTTCCTCAAAAAAAATCTCTCATCTCACAGATGTCAAGTATTCTTATTTGTCAAGAATTCTGATTTTTTTTCTAACATTTTCTTTTGCATTTCCAACTAGCTCTGTAGAAGTTTCCATTATGTGAAGTACTGCCTCTGCTGTAGGAGTACCAAACATGTTTGAAATTTCTGGTCCATTTCACACTTTCTGCTAATTTGCATTTATTTATTTTTCAAACCTTTTCAGTTTTCTTATTTGTCTGTGTCCAGATTTGCCAGCTCTGAAGATCAGTCTGGGCAATTCTCCTTTTAGTCTTGTTTTATACAGCAGAATCACACACATTGTTCTTTAGTACTTGAGAAAAACTAGAAATGTAATGTGATGTTTTAGTTTACTTTGTGACTTAATCCAGAGCAAAATGCTAATGAAAAGTAAACTCTTCAAAGCCTTTCAAGGTTCATTGAAGAGTTTTGTATTTGAGATACCATTGACTACTGTTACCCTTCCCACTCAAGTAGATCATCAAACTGCAAGGCCTTGCAATAATTTTTTTTTCTACTGGAATTAAAACTGTTGATACAAATTGGATATGCTCTCAGTATAATCCTGTTTATTTGCAAACAATGTACATAGATCCTGTTTCTAGGCAGGCAGAAGCAGCAAACTGTGGTGGGATGTTTCATTGCCTGTAAAAGAGGCATGGGGAACTCCATGGGGCTGGTCCCAGGGAGACCAACTCATCTTCTCCTCAAGGTCACCTTCATAAGTCTTTCCTCTGCCTTTCTGCTGTTCATATTTACAGCTTTCAGGCTCTACCACAGCCTGTCTTTTTTCAAACACTTAATTTTCAACCACTCTGAATTTATCTTCCTTAGCTCTGGAAACAGGTCTGAACTAAGAGTCTATTGCGCTGATCTTCTCAGGGAGATAGTCAGGAATTTCTGATGGTTTAAATTCAAAACAGCGTGGCAAAACCACTATTTATGCTTATCTTAGGAATTTTATAATCACAAATTATTATTCAGGATTTTTAATTTGCATTCACTGTCTTTTGATAAAACTTAAGTTGAAGAGGAAAATAACCATTGTACATTTTGGTAAACATATCAGAAAGGTAGAAATATTCAGTCTCTGACTATTAAACAAATCCAAAAGCTACCACTAGAAAGACAACCTTTTAATCAGACTTTTAAATACTTTTCTGACTAACAATCTTTTTAATCCTTAGATGAAAAATTAAAGCAAGTGTTACAACACTTCATGAGACAATAGAATAGCTGTCATCATCACCAATGCATTAGGCCCAAATAATGAAACATGCACAGCCAGTAAGGCTGTGGTTCAAAACAGAAAGCAAACATTAGGAAGAAAAAATAAGAAGAAAATGTAGAAAGAAATCAGGCATCCACAAAGTTTCACATGATTAAGTAAGATTCCTGATTTTTTCAAATTGTGAGGCCTTTTGTACAGGTAATGGGGAAAAATACAAGTTGTTCCATAAGAATCTTTATCATTTTTTTTCCCCAGCTGTCAAACTATCCCAGTCTCAGCTGCAAAAATAGCAACATTCTCAATGTGGAAATAGCAGAAGCCAAAATCCAATTTCAAAAGTTCCTAGAAGTATCGAGTACATTAGTATGTTTTTTCCCATCATATCAGCTGAGGTAGCCTTTTCTTGCTGTATAGAGACAACCTGAAAATTTTCTGAAGATGGCAGAGCCCTGCTGAACAAGGTCAGCTCCCACAAGAACTTCACTTGCCTTTGATTCTCACCCTCAACATGAGTCTCATAAACAGCAGTGGGCAGAGCTGTAACAAGGCTGAATGCTTCCTGGATAAAATCCCTAGGTAATGACCCTTCCTAGGAGTGGGAATAAAGTCATACTGCCTGGCTTTAATAAATGTGATGGAGAGCAGTGTAAGTATGGGCCAGGAGGAAATCAAGAAGTGCTGCACTTCACTGCACAGCGGTGTTTGTGCCTCGAGTGCTGCTGCTCAGCCCTGCCAGCTCTCAGGACCACATCCTGAGAGACCTTCCCTTATGATCAGAATGAAGGTTCAGGGATCATAAGGGAAGGTCTCCCAAGTGATCAGGGAAGGTTTTATTTTAAATAGGGTTTCAGCATTTTATCTTGCTTACTTTTAACACTGCCTGGCCAAACAGGAAGGTTGATGACTTCAAAAACCATTTGTTCCCTGGGTGAAACTGCAAAGAACCATCCTTAACTTTGTCTTTTATACCTAATTACATGTACCTCCATTGCTCGAGCATTTCCCCTTTGGTGTTTTGTAAATACTGCAGTGTCCCGTCCAGGCACTGGGGAAGGTGACTTTGAATTTGGCCCAGGTTTGTTGGGGGAGTTGGACCAACCTACCTCCAGAGGTCCTTCCAAACTGAATTATCATATGACTTTAGATTTCTTACCTGCTGAAAAATCACCGTTGCATCAGTTTTTCTTCAGCAGTTATTATCTCACCATGATGATTATCCTCTTGTTCTTAACCTTGCACTTGCTCATTGACACAAATTGTAGTCAACAAGGTTAACTTAAGAAAAATGTCAGTATTTTCTCTGCTAATCAGCAAATAAGATCACTATGACTTTCCCAGCTAATTAGGTTCCTTATGAATATTAATATGCATTCAATAATTAATGTCAAGCAGTTTTCTCACACAGAAACATTCCTGCTTGTATTTTTGCAGAGCTTTTAAAGCACTATGAGAAAATCTCTCCAGCTGAGTGACAGAGGCAACAACACAGTTCCCACTCAATTTAATAGGCTTTTTATTATATTGTGAACAAAAACTGTGTAAGAAAAAGATGCAATACAGAACAAGCCATAGGTGGCTTCGCAGATAAATACTACACTCAGGCTGATGCTGGAAGGACCAAAGAATTTTTATATCTGCCAAATTTACTATTAAAATCAGTATAACTTGCATGTTTAAGAATCCCCCCCTAAAGTCCTAGCTGGATAGTTCTAAGGAGCTAAAAGGAGCAGGTCTTCTCTGCAGCTTAATGATAAGGGTTTCATGAACAAAATAGAGCTAAGGGACAAGACAGGAGATGTTTTTGCAGTCATCTGTGAAAGATGATTATCTATTTACAAGATTTTATCCATGGGAGCTTTCTTGTACTTCCTGCTTTCTAACCATGTGCATTTGGAGTTATGGTTCTGGGGTTACGGAGTAGCAATTGTCCTCTTAGGAAGAAAAGTAGGATGAAGGTCAAGAGCCCTTTCAAAGGATAGCCAGGGCTTGACCGTTTATCTGAACGCTCAAGGCAATTATCTGGCTGCCCAGGTAAGGCACCCAGGATGTGGGAAAACAAAGTTCAAGTGCCATTACTCTGGAGAAGGTGTTAGTCCAGAGCTCCCTCCTCTTTGCTATCCATCTGCTGCAGGATATTCTGGGAAGTTCTGCTTTGTATGATGCATTTGAATATTCAGTAGGAGAGGGAAAGCAAATAACTATACTACAGTATGGTCATTAAAGCATTCAAGAAGTGGGTGTTTTACCCAGCTCTTCCTGGTATTTAATAATTTTATGGAATACACAGTTTAGAACGTCTCCCCTGAACAGCTTGGTGACTATAGCACTTAGCTAGCCAATTCCAGTGTCCTGACATAAAAACTGGAGGTGTTTTAGGTCTAGGTGAATGCCTCACTTCTGAGCTATAATGGATAAAACAAGACACCTCCAGCCATTACTGTATAGGATTACATATCAGCGTATACAATATATCAAATCCTGCAGATGAATTAGGAGGGACAAAAAAATTGTCCCCTGAATCTAGGGATTCTGTCTAAATTCAAAGTATCTGGGTCCTGTAAAGATACAGATGTTAGCATCGTCAGGTTATGACAACATCTAACTCTCACTAATTCTCTCTTTTTAAAAAATTGTATTTACTGATTTATTACAACTAATAGCACCTATATTTGCTCAAAAACACCTAAAACAACATTGAATCACTTGAATCCTAGTTTTATATCTTCATTCTGTAATGCTTTAAAAATTTACAGATTTGAATACTAATAAACCCAGAGTACCCAGCAGTCCCTCTCGAAAGAGAAACTAGGAACCTCAATGAAGAAGAATTAGTAAGTTAAGAAATACATGAAGGTGATTTTTGCAGAACTCTGAGGTGTTGAAGTTTTCTAAAAAAAGCCATGAATTAATATAGTTGAACAATCCTTCTGAGTCTAGCTGCCAGGCAATTTATTTCCTTTCTCTTGTTAAACCAAGACATTCAATGTGTGGAAAGCTTTAGTCTGATCTGCACTACCTTGCACAACTATGTCAGATCTGAGACCTAGAAGTACAATATTCTCAGTTGCAATTCTATTAAAAAAAAAAAANAAACACATATTATTTTTCCAATAAACCTTAAGGTATGTCATGAACAGTTAAAGACATTCCTTGGCCCGAAGATTTGGTACAGCATATAAACATACAGAGAGCAGAAAGAAGAGAGTGAAAACAATAAAATCATCCCATTGGCCAATTAGGATAGCATTGATAATTTACTCATTCCTACATTTTATTCAAAAATGTGAATTCTTGGGAAGTTTTGAGTGTAGCACAGTGATGTCTGGTGAATAGCTTTGGGAATAATACTATAATATATAATACCACCTTCTGCCAAGTGATATCAGCAGCAAGAGGGAGCTAAATTTAAATATCAAAGACATTTAAATTGACACACACACACTGGCTGCTGGCCAGAGACCTAAGGAAAGCTGTGTTGTTAGGTTTATTTCTTAATGAGTTCCTCTTTTGGATCTCAGGGAGCTTGGTAGCAAGCTGTCTGTCAGGATGTAGCGCTACAGAGGCAGTGAGATGCGAAGCCAATGTGTGGAAGATCAACAGTAGATAGGTATTTTAAAGGTAGTTGGATAGAGGTAATAATTACATACACATCAGCAGGAGAGGTCACCCAAGGACTGAGGATGGCGGTGAAGCAACACTTTTTGAGAAAGGTACACCTTGAGGTGGGAGGAAAAGCTTTGGGGAAAGACACTTGAGTGAAAGTCTAGACTGAAACAAAAAGAGCATGGAAAAGTCCTTATGCCCAATGCTACAAGGTATCGAAGGACAGACATTTAATAGTGGTGTCAAGGGCAAAAAATACATCAGAGAGGATGAAGATCATCCAAGATGTGCAGGCTTGAACCTTGGTTAGGAAGTAGATTCTTAGTAGCGAGGGTACAAGGAGGAAGTCTGCGAGGAGGAGCCATCAGGAACAGACTGAAACTGGTCTAAGACTCAGATCACAGCTATTTATTTCCTTACTGCCACCACAGTCACTTTGTTCATCTGCTTTTTATTTTGTAACAGTTGTAAACATAAGAGCTGTAGAACCAAGTGTTCTGTCTCTATTCATTTGGATAGCACCAAAGGTCAGATGTGAAGAGGTGTACAATGGGCTAGGAAGATTTTGTTTCCCAGGAGAAAATAAATTAACAGGGAAACTGAAGAAAATGCACTGAACAGGGGAATAGGGAAGAAATGGCACAGTCAGCAAAACAAGAATGGAAATAACAAAAGCTGTTGATTATATTACATTGCGGTTAGTGGGTCCAATTAACATTTGTTACCTTTGTTGAGTTTGTTTATGAAACCTGTAACTCGTACAGAAAGTTGCACCTTAATTTAAAAGAAATCAAGAAACACAGATAATATTGTTTATTGCTAAAATCAAAGTAGTCACTTTGTAGCTTACCTGATAAGGCCTTGCTGAAATGGGGTGGCATCTTCTCCACAGAAATTGAGCTGAAGGAACCTCTGAAGAACTACCTCCTTTAAGCATACCTTCCGCTGCCTTATTTTACTTAGTTTGCATATCATTTTCTAAGCACTTCTTAATTGATTAACATATTTTTAAGTACATTAGGATATAGCTAATACTGGCTATGCAAATTTGGTAAATCAAAGTACAACCCGCAGCTCATCTAAAATACATTGAATTTGCATTGTGTTTTTCAGGCCTGCCTTTCCCTGCTTGCAATCTGCAAAGCTAAGCTCAGCAGTAGGGAAGGACAGAGGGTGAAAATATTTCCAGGGACTTCTCATGTATCTTCTAACAAGGTGCAGTAGATCTTATTTCCCAGTCTCTCCTTCCTTGGGGCCAGCATCTCAAGAAACACCAGCAAGTATCAAACACCGCAGGCAGGAATGGTCAGAAAAGGGCCCTTACCAATGATGCTTCTGAGAGACCTTGGAGCTTCACCTGGCTTAATTCTCAGTGCTCTCTGCTGCAAAATATGTATAATTATACTCATCTGCCATGCAAAACTGCAATGTTTTCATTAGCTAAGATGTGCTAAGTGTCTGGAAGAAACTTGGATCACATAAGTGGATTAAAAGAGAACACAAAGGTAGTAGAAGTTCTCAACAGGTCTCTTCAGAACGAGAAGCTATGCTCAGGTTAAATAGGTGATATTTGTTAAAAAAATACATTGGTGGTATGAAATACGGACACCCCATCTTTATGCCTTGCAGGAGCTTGTGCAGAACATTCAGGATGCAGAGATGAGCCAGCAGGTGGCTGTAGATGGCAGCGGCTGTCTGGAATGGGGCAGCTCCCAGGATGCCAGAGGCACCCCGGAGTAGGCTCACCGGGAGTGATTAATACCAGGTACCTTTACAAGCAGTCTTTTGGCAGTCTCATCCTTGGTTATCCATGTCCCAAATAGGCTTAAGCCAAAATCAATTTCTTCTGTTCCCAGTATTTTGAAGTCAATCCATGCACACCAGCAGAAGTGCCTACTACTGAATAAATGGTTGCTTTGTACTAAGTAAAAGGTAGTAGCAAATCATAAATATATTTATCAAAGCGTTTCCCAACTCAACAAACCAGTATACCTCAATTCTGAACTCGTTCACTTACAGCACTCCTTGATACTCTAATTTTGTCAGGCTCTTTATCAGAGATTTGGATCCGGCAGTCTAACCATTATGCTCATCTCATTTTGGCAAGTGGGACTTTAAGGAGAAGGAAAGTGGCTTGCAAAATATTCTCTCTTGTCTCACTAAGAGGTTATCAAAAGGCAGGAATCTTTCGGTTTTTCCATAGAAAGAGATTGGGAAAGATTTTGTATTGGTCTTCCTGCTGGACTCCCATGTTCTGGGATTTCAAAATCTTAGTGTCCTCCCTAAAGATCATTAGTAGTGCTTTTGGGGGTCTGTCTGTCAGAACATTCTCATCTCAAAGGATGAAGAAATCACCAGGGCCAGTGGAGGCATCAGAGAAGGAAGCAGTCTGGAGCCTATCGTAGCTGCACAAACCAGCATTAACCAAGAGAATTACACAAGCATTGCACAAGGGAGGCTTCACTGGAAGTGTTGCCTCTGGCTCGCATTCCTTTTAAGCTATTATAAAACTTTAAATATAATTAATAAATAACCAGGCCTCTCAAGCAGATATGAGTCCAGAGCTCTGCCCCCTGCATGAACCGAGTTTGTTATTTCAGCTCGGGATATGAAAGTCCAGCGTATGACCCGAGCCGCAGCGCTGCTCCCAGCTACGGGGCCGCCTGCTGAGGTCAGCCAGACTGGCCCGGCTGCATTGCTGCTGCCACGGAAACAAACCCCGGCGGCTCCAAAAGGCGGGGTAGGCTAAATCACAGCCCTCGTTCCAGGGCAAGATGGAGGTAGCTCCTTCAAACTGACGATCGGATGAAGGACGAGGAAGGTTATCTCTTCCCTGACATCGGGGGATTTCCTGCTCCTCCTCCCCTCCCCTTCCCCTCCCTTGCAGCATCAGCAGTGGCCTGAGCCACTCCGTTCACAGGGCTGGGAGCTCAGCACTGGATTTGTACCCTTCATTTCGGTGCCCCTTCAGGAAGGAGGGGCAGGGTGGCAGGAAAGGCCACGGAGCCACTGGATTGGAGGAAGAAATCTTTGCCTTTTAGCTACCTGACGGGAAGGAATCTTCATATCTCCCACCGTGCCCTTAGGGCAATTCTCTAAGGGAAAACTCTGACAATAGTCGTCTCCCTCTTTCTTTTGTTTATCAGCCTTTGCAAAGCTATTGATTAGCTCTGGAATTAAAACATTCTCAAATTCTTTAAGTATGTAAAGACAAGTTTTTAGACCCATGTTACACTTTGTTATTTTTATCCACTCACAGTAATTTCTAAACTATTAGAAATCTGTTCTCTGAGGCCCTGGTTGCAATTAATGTATTGGTATCACCTGTGTTATGTGGTCCCTTTGTGCCACAGCCACTGCTCTGAAACATTAATATCAAATTTAGGAGCTACTTTTCTAATATAACAGACCGTTTAATTGGAGTGTCTGGCTAAAGAGGTAAAATACTTATGACAACACAAACACATGAGAGTCAATATAGACTATTGCTAATTAGAAATACTAATAAATACACTTCATTGATTTCAGCTGGGATTTTTATTGGTGTTTTTATGTTTCTGAAAATCTGATCACTTTTATCTAAGGGTACAAAACAGAGTGCAGCTTCTGGCAGCTTTACATTAAACATCAGCTGTGGTTGCTGGTTTGAGACAATATTGACTTGATTTCTATAGCTGAGAAAAAAAGAGAGTTTTATAGCACACAGAAGGTTGAAAAAAGAATACCATAATCTCATGTTTTATATTGTAGTATTTTTCCTAGTAGGTGCAAATTCAATGCATGAAGTAAAATAAGCACTGTGTACCAAATACTCAGCAGCCAGACACTTGTAGATAGAGATTAAGAGCAGAAATATTACTACAGCTCTATAAAATGTTCAACCACTACGAAGCAATAACTAATATCAGCTCTTGTTTAGACTTTTAAATTAATGATGCATGACAAATTGCAGCTCAAATTTGACCTAAGGAGGGCATTAAAATTCACCATAAAATATTTTCTAGGGTTGTCACAGAAGATAAAGCCCAGAGTACATTAGATGGCTAATTTGTCCCCTGGTTGATGATCCATGATTTCAAGACTAACTCTTGTAGCAATATATTCTTACAATAAATCAGTTTAATATTTTACCATGTATAAAATGGTGAAAGGCACCTTATAATCTGCTAAGGACCTACTCACAAACTCTGGCTTTGAATTTAGACACGTGAGTATACTAAAAGAATCAATGAATTTTCAGATTTTATCTAAGAATAAAATACAGTAAAAGTAAAGAATGTTAGATAAAGAAGAGTCAGGATCAACAAAAAGGTTTTATGTCAAGGATGATGGTGTATTCAGGTAATGCATTTACATATTATGAGACAGTAGGCTTGTTAGTCGCTGCAGATTTCCCTTGTTTTTAGGTGTCATTCTTGACTCATATCCTAGGACATCCAAGAAGAACTGAGACAGAGGTTGGAAAAGGGACAAAGAGAGGATGCTGGTTTAGGAGCTTCTGGTACTTCTTACAGACCGATTTGAAAAGTATTGTTTTATCAAAAATAAAGCACTTAAAAAAAATCTGCTGTGTAGCTATGTCCTATAGATAATATGCAATTGTCTTCTCTGCTATTCTCTCTATTTAATAAGCAGCCCTGTGAAGATTGGATGACCCTAGGTTTTGTGACATGGTTGATAATCCCTATTGTGTTATTGTGCCCAGGAAGCATGAAAAAATTCACATAGAAATGGGAAGGGA
>VXBU01001993.1:1888610-1910773 GCA_013400315.1 Bombycilla garrulus
GCAAGGGAAGGGAAGGGAAGGGAAGGGAAGGGAAGGTCACAATGTACTTTATGGGAGACCAGAAGTGGTTGACCCCTTCTTCATGTGTGTTAACAAGTCCTTGCTGTCCTACCCTGAGAGCACCTCAGCTACAAGACAAACTGTGTGATCTCTGGGAGATTTTTCCTAGCCATGTTTCCAAAAGTGGCAGTTGTCATAGGAGGAAAAGGAGGTTATAGGTGTTCACTGAGCACAACAATGGGATCAGAACCTTCAGGCAATGTCAGTGGGAAATGACCTGACTGAAGAGTTTGACTGGTGCTTCTGAGCAGGCCTAAAAGCAGAATTGTAGGTTGCTGAAAAAAATTAATGAGGGAAATTTTAGATGTTTGCAGACATCATGTAGTGCTAACTGAAATTTTTGAGATTTGCTTATTTTAAAATGAGTACCTAAACACCACCAAAGCCTAACCTCAATCATTCATGGCCCTTCACAGATCCAACCCAGTGGGCTCAGAGAGATATAGAGGAAAGATCATAAACCAAGTAAACTTCAACATCTGTAATAAACAGATGTTGAGTATGTCAAAGTATTCAAGAAACTCAATCTTTCCAGTTCCAGATCAGTTCCCTCACGCAATCACAACTGATTTTATTGTGGCTTACAAAAAGCAGGAGACTAATTATGGACTTTTATACATTTTCATCCACTAAACTATCAGCTTCTGTTTAAAGAATCCATTATAGAGAAAGAAGGAAGAGAGTTTTATAGAGAGATAGATCCTAAATGAAAAAAGTTCTTCCAACATTTCTTTAAAAAAATTTGTATAGAAGAAGAGAAGGTATATATTTTATACTCCTCAAAAATAGCAGAACATAATCCTGATAAATATTTTTAAGGGTTATGTGCTGAAAAATGACTGTAAAAACATTTAAAGTTTTTTTTTTTTCCACATATTATTTGAACATCATAAAACACTGTTTTCCTATATGTTCTGGAAGTCTCAACTGGTGATATGGAGCGTGTTGGATTTCAGTGGACAAACTCCCGTTACACTATTTTGATGGATGGGCAAGGTCCAATGGGATGAATTTTAATGAATCCAAGTGCTGAGTCCTGCATTTTGGCCACAATAACCCCCTGCAGCGTTATAGGCTGGGGACAGTGTGGCTGGACAGTGCCCAGGCAGAAAGGGACCTGGGGGTGCTGCTCCACAGCCAGCTGAACATGAGCCAGCAGTGTGCCCTGGTGGCCAAGAAGGCCAAGGGCCCCTGGCCTGGATCAGGAGCAGTGTGGCCAGCAGGAGCAGGGAGGTCATTCTGTCCCTGTACTCGGCACTGGTGAGGAGCACCTTGAGTGCTGTGTCCAGTTCTGGGCCCCTCAGTTTGGGAAGGACGTTGAGAGCCTTGAGCATGTCCAGAAGAGGCAACAATGCTGTGAGGGGTTGGAACACAAACCCTGTGAGGAACAACTGAGGGAGCTGGGGTTGTTTAGCTGGAGAATTGGAGACTCAGCGGTGACCTCATCACTCTACAACTTCCTGAAGGGTGGCTGTAGTCATGTGGGGGTTGGTCTCTCTCCAGGCAGCAACTGACAGAACAAGCAGACACAGTCTCAAGCTGCACCAAGGGAAATACAGGATGGATATTAGGAAGTTCTTCACAGGAAGGGTGATAAAGTATTGGAATGGCCTGCCTGGGGAGGTGGTGGAGTCACCGTCCCTGGGTGTGTTTAAAAAGAGACTGGATGTGGCACACACTGCCATGATTCAGTTGAGGAGTTAAGGCACGGGTTGGACTTGATGATCTTGAAGGTTTCTTCCAACCTAGTGATTCTGTAATAATTTGAAAGAACAGTTAAGGTGGTTTTGGCTGGGATAGAGTTTATTTTCTTCATAGTAGCTGTATGGGGTCGTCTTTTGCATTTGTGCTGTATACAGTGTGGTAATACAGGGATGTTTCATCACTCCTGAGCAGGGCTTACACGGAGTCAAGTCCCTTTCTGCTCCTCACCGCACCAGTGAGGAGGCTGGGGGTGCACAAGGAGCTGGGAGGGGACACAGCCAGGACAGCTGACCCCAACTGACCCAAGGGACATCCCACACTATATGGCATCGTGCTCAGCATATAAAGCTGGGAAAGAAGGAGGAAGGGAGGACATTCTGAGTGATGACATTTGTTTTCCAAAGTCACTGTTATGTGTGATGGAGCCCTGCTTTCCTGTGGGTGGCTGAACATCTGCTTGCCCATGAGAAGTGGTGAATGAATTCCTGGTTTCCTTTCCTTGTGTGCACAGCTTTTGCTTTGCCTATTAAACTGTCTCTATCTCAGCCCACAAGTTTTCTCACTTTTACCATTTGAGTTCTCTCCCCCATCCCACTGCAGGGGGGTGAGTGAGTGGCTGTATAAGGCTGAGTTGCCAGCTGGAGTTAAATTACAACAATGGTTCACAAAGGCTGTTTTTCTCTTGGTCTTTTTGCACACATCTTCATAATGTGTGTCTTAAAAATAACACAACAGCAGTCTGCAGGGAAATTAGCCTGATCATGGAATTGAGAGACAAGGACTTTCTTATTGCTCCCACTGTCCTCTTGGCTGGCAGAATTTGCCTCTCATTCACTCTACCATCTTCCCAATATGTTTTCCTGTAGTATTGATTTCCTTTAAGTATGCTCTACAACCTGAACCTACCAGCTAAAAACACTTCGTAAAAGGAAGATCTTATCACTTGATGACTCATGATATCACTCATGTGTTATAACTTTGGTGTCTATCTAAGCAGGTGTTTTATCTTTCTTATGAACAACTTTCATTATTAGAATTCATGCCCTACTTGCATGTTAATAATAATTAAAAAGAAAAACAACCCCTTCTTCTATTTCATAGCTGGATACTGTTCACTGGAGAGTGAATATTATAGATACCCTTACCAAATCATAGAAGTTTTTTTTTCTTTTAAATCATCACAGACATCAACATTGAGTTGTATTACAAGTATCCTATCTGCTCAGACATAGAAATGTATTGAATGACAAAATCTTCACCACAATCATAAAAAGAAATCAAAATAATTAAATGAGACATGAAGCAATTTGTCCACCTTATGTTGTACCTGCTGTCAGAAAAGCAGATGATATAACCTCAGGCATTTTCACTCACACCTCAGCTGTCAATAACTACTAAACAAAGAAGACTGGCTTTAATACACCAAGAAGCTGATCTAACACTGCAGCACCTAATCTTACTGGCTAATTAGAAGCACTTGAAATTGATTCTTTCTGAGG
Source organism: Bombycilla garrulus (assembly GCA_013400315.1). Taxonomy (NCBI): domain Eukaryota; kingdom Metazoa; phylum Chordata; class Aves; order Passeriformes; family Bombycillidae; genus Bombycilla; species Bombycilla garrulus. The sequence goes on from VXBU01001993.1 coordinate 1,891,874, forward strand.
GCCAGCAACAGCTGGTACACTCAAATCAGCAGAAGCAGCTCTGCTGTACTAACTGCTGCAACTGAGAACTGTCAACCCCCCCACAGAAAAATGAGTCTTTAGGTGTTAGTTCTTTCTGAACTGGTGCAGTATTGTGCTGGCTTAGGGGAGCCACTGAGCATTACTGGGAATAGTGAAAAAAGAGTAATAGCAATTTATGCAGAAGATAACCACAGCTACTCTGATGAAGCTTCACTGCTTAGAAGGGCATATTTTGCTTGGCAGCTACTCCGCAAATCTATTTCTTTTCTGCCTTGTACTTAGGTTGGGGCAAATTGTCAGCCTGCCTGTTGAACAAGAGTGCCTTTAAGAAAAACAAAGAAAAAATATTTTTTCATTCTCTCCACCCTCCTTCAGTGTTTGTTCTGCCTGTGCTGTGTTACTGCATAATTTTGCCTGCTGCTGGTTGCTTCGGTAATGTAGAGATTTACAGTTTGCCATTACAGAGGTATAGGATTAGATATTGTAAAGACTTGACTTTTCTTATATTATCAACTAGTGATTTGTAACAGCCTTACTGCTTTCCATTGCTGATTAGCCTTTGATGAGGTCTGGTAGCAGTGCTGGCTTACATAACCCACCTGAACATTCTTGCCTTTGCTTTGAGATTTGCCTATTTGTTGACAGAAGAATTAGGCCCTTGTACCTTCTCTTCTGTTAGAACTGAAAGACACAGCACAAGAAGATGTGAGATTTCTAAATCATTAGAATTCTCTCAAAGGACAAATTTAATTTCATTTTGGCTTGGGTTATTACTTCTGCTGTTTGTATCAGCCCAAAACACTGACACTCCTGTGATTCCCTGTCTCTGTAAATGAAAAGGCAAAAAAATTTACTAGCATAACTGTGCTTGTAGTGAAGGTAATATATTAAGTAATTTACCTGAAAACATCTTCTAAAAAGTTTATATGTATCTTAAAATGCAGCTGTTTTAACTGTTAAGGTATATTTGAGTTCACAGTGGAAACCTGTGTGAAGAGTATAATTATGTGTTCTATCCTTAACCCAGATCTTAACTCTAAGGGAAAAAAGATTCTTATATAAGAAACAGAGGAACAAAAAAGACTATTTGGTCTATTCTATTAAAGCTCACTCCATTCAGAAAACATTTCCCTGCGGTCAGAATCTAATTGCTTTCTGAATAACAATTATGTATTCGCCTTTGCCCACTGGGCCATTCCAAACATGACATTCCTTGGAGGGGAAAAATGACATCCAGCTGTCGTGTTTGAATTTCTTTTTTGCTAGCAAATAACAATATTTTATCCAAGAAGCTGTATTAGGAGAAAAAAGAGTTACAAATGAAGTAGCTCTGATGATAAGTGCTAAAATTAACATTTGCCATATTCATTAGTTTAATATCTGTGTGTTATGATACAGGTTTTCATTGCATCACTCTGTGCCTTGTGTTCCATATGATGCTTGCTTTGCTTAGTGCTATGGAGGGGTGAGTTCCGCTGAATGATCAGCATCAACAGTTTTACTGTGCAGCTTCAGACCATGTTCAAATGTGTTATGTTTAATACTACACCCAAGTCACAAACGTTAATTTCCTCAGAGCCTCCTCTATGGTTCTTGGAACTATCATCAATATTGAATTCATTTTCATACCTTTCTGGTGATGAATATGATTCCTTGTTTTACTAAGGCAGAACTGAAGCCTGGTTAAGCAAATATCAAAGATATTCAGTTGTTTTGGATTTCTATTTTGGGGTCATGAGAATATTAAGTTCATTTGGAATACTTTACATGTACTTTAGATAAGAACATATTATTACCATGGAGAGAAAACACAGATGAGCTGAAAAGCAGTAAATTGTCCATCCAGTACAGCCCCGTCACAACTGCTTTTCTTTACGTAGTTCCATTCTGTTGGAACCCTTCCATCCACTGTCCTAGTCACCTGGAAACTGTTTTCCTTGACTGTCAAGGTCAAGTCATGCCACTGGTGTTCTGATTTTCCTTCTTCTCAGTCTCCTCTAATTCAACATCACAGGATATGTCCAAAGTAATTGCCAGGAAAAGCTATGCTGCTAACAGTGTGTGAAAGGGAAGTAACCCAGTATCAAGGCTGTAGTTGTGGCAGTCTTTGAAGATCCTGATGTTTTCATGATTGCTAGTGTAATTTGTATGGGAGGCATGAGAGGAACATGCAGTTCCAGCAGAAATAGCAAATATAAAGTGAAGAGATGACTGGTGGATGAGTCAGGCCAGGAGTGGCACTGGAACAAAGCAAGAAAACTGCAGTGTTTGGTTTTATTTGGTTTTATACTAATGAAATAGCAGCAATGGAGGAGCACAGACAGGCAGGCAGGTGATAGCAGCAGTCCCAAAGGTAAGCAGATATGGCTGAGCCATCAGTATCTGTGCTGACACCAGGGAGCCATGCATGGATTTTCAGCAGTTTCTGTGTAACTCCTGTTCCACAGCACCTCGGGCCAGTACAGCCTTGTGTGGTCATAGACCTCACCCATGGGATCAAGCAAGTCTTTAGCTGCCAAGGTTGGTGTCATCAGATCATCCAGAGGCCAGCTGGATACCTGAGACAGGTTTACTGGCAAGGAAGGAATGAAGTCCTTGGAATCACTGATTTCTTCTCCTGGCAAAATCTGTTGGAGTTTGCCATCCATCATCTCTCTGTAGCATCTTCATACTCTTGCTGGAGACAACTTCCCAAGAGATACCTGAACTGGAAGAGAGGCTGTGGGGGAGATAGCTGGAGTTTTCTTAAAGAAGAGCTGATGTATGTGTTAAGCTTGACTGATGTGTTCCAATGAATCCTGTGGTCTGGGACCTGTGAGATCTGTGAGGGCTGTCTTAGCATTTTTAGTCCTGAATATCTGAGCACTGTATGCACTCTGACAGCTGCTGAGATCAGTTGGTTTTTCATCTTCATGTACCTCCTAAGGCTGTGGCTCCCCACTCGCAAGCAGAACCTGTGTCCTGTTGAATGAAATTAGTGTGTGAGCTGAGTGTGCTTTTGTTCAGCTTGCAAAGACTCCTGAGAAGAGGTCTATGCTGGTTTTGGCCAGCTACAGAGAGAGAACAGGAGAACAGACAGCATACAACACAGCAATGCAACATTGGTTATCCTGTCCAATTTACAAAAAAGTTTTTGGTGAAAAAGAACTAGCAAATGTAGAAGGTATTATTTGAACCAGTCCTTGTGTGTATGATGTGTGATATGCAGTACAAGGGCCTCAAACACAGACCAGCATCTCATCAAATTGTTGTCTGGGTTGTAGTAGAGCAGTCCCACTGATCTAACCTGAGAAGTAAAGGTAAATAAATAAAAGCCTACATTTTATGACAGGATTTAGTGACCTCTTACTCCTTCTCTTGAAACATATGTTTCTTTATAATGTAGAGTTTTTTTCATCTGAAATATAGGCAGCTACAAAAATAAGGCATGTAAAAATGTCAGCAGGAGATTGACCTTTTGAAACTTCTAAATAGCCATTCTAACTTTTAATCTACTTTTTTCTGAAAATACAGGTCTAAGTTTAAATGCTGCCTTCAGGCAAACTGTTTGAATTGTTCAACTGCCTAAAAATATACTTAAAAGCTGCATATGAAGAGACAAGATGATGATGTAGAAGCAAAGGGAAAGACAGAAAGTCAGAGCCTTCAGGAAGCTGTAGCACAAAGACTCCACAGAAGCTCATTTCAAATTATCCCTCATCTGCCTGCTCTTAGTGCAGATATTCATGTGGAAGGAGCATGCTGAATTCCTCCTTGGAAGTTACATTAAAAAAAAGTAATCTAAAAATAACATTTTTTGACTCGGAGACCTAGAGGCAATGAAGAACAGAAAGATAGGAAGTATTGGAATTAAAGAAAGTAATTTGCATCAGACAGTCTTTCTAGTAAGCAACTAGGGACAAAAAGAGTAATGCTGTTTGACGTAGCCTCTAAATACAGAAGACCTTGCAAGCTCCTTAGATTTTTCCTTCCTAACATGACATAGCAAGGCTTTTTTCTTGGGTGTTGGGTCTGCCAGATCAGGAATTGAGGAATATAAAAGCAGAAGATTTCAGCAGTGACCAAAGGGGCAAGGCTGATGAAATGGGCTCTTGGATTTTGTTCTCTGAGGCAAAGAAAATTTTGCAAGGCAGATCACCTGATTCCTTGCTCCATGCAATCTCTTTTCATTCAGTCACCGGAGGTTGGAGATAATATGTTTCTTTATAAACAGCTTTGAAAGATTTCTGATCTGCCTTTAATTGGGTTACCATCCTGTCTTTCCCTGCTGTTCTGCGTGAAATGTTGCTTTGTGACATACATTTCCTCTTCCTTTCTGTACAAAAGCAAAAGATGAAGATCAAGTTATTTCTGAATAACAATGTCTAGACACTATTGCTGGACTCCATCCAAAAATGTTTAAACAGGTCATAGCTTAAGCTGGTGTAAACTGGCACAGCTGCACTGTCTTTGTTCTAGTTATCCTGACTAAGGCAGGTGGGGATGTAGCACATGTTAACCATGCCCTTCTTGTTCCCAGTGCTCTGACAAAGACTTTTCTGAGCTTTACTCAGGCTTATTCATTTTTGGGTACTCTGAGTGATGGTTTAATGTTAGAAATTATGAATGGGATTTAAGTGCATGACCCAGTGTCTAGACTATTGCTGCCACTTAATCTTCTGCCTTCCATGTAAGCACTGCTTTTGTACATTGTTTAATGTTTTACTGCTGTTCCTGCCTGTGTGCTGGACTGTGTGCTCATTTGTGTGTGCAACTTATGGAATGCACAGAGGGGTGGCTCAGGGTTGCAGAGAGACTGTTCTAAGCGCACTGTATTACTTCTTCATGTCTTTCTTCCTCCTCTCACCATCCTCAACCTTAGGTTGACAATAGATTCAACAAGTAACTATGATTCATCCAATCTGGGAAGAAATACTTCAATTGCTTTTCATAATCACCTTTCTGTCATCACTAACTACAAAAAAAAAAACCAAAATACTGTCAAGATTGACCTCCACACTCTTGTAAACAATCTGGGCCTGCTGTTTGCCTGCTGTTGAAACAATGAGGTAGACAATGGGCTGTAGAGAAATGTGCCCAACCCCTTTGCCCAGAGTTTTACAATGACTCCTCTCATCTCAATACGTGTTCATTGCCGGCATCGTACAGGTCCCAGCACGCTGTGCTTCATGACAATCCTACTAACTCAGCTTCAATCAGAGGAAGAAATCCTTTCCTTGTTAGCTTTGGAAAGATTTGGGTTCTGTTTCAATGCATTTCTTATTAAAACAAACAAAAAAAAATAGAGAAGTGAGACAAAATTGTTGCTGACACAGAGCGGGAAATGAGTGTGCTATCTCACCTTGAGGCGCTTAGTTCAGAAAGACTCAAAATGCAAATTTCGTAATCTTGATTGTGTTCCAGGTGATGACCCTGGTTAAGCAAATGAGTATGTTTTAACTTTGCAAACTGCTGAAAACACAGGAAATAGAGAAAACAGCATAAGCCAGCAGTTGCCTTGTTGCATGGGGTATGAAGTAGGAAAGGCCCCCCTGTGGCCTCACTGCCTGGGAGCTGGAAGCGGAATGCAGTGCATTGGCAGGTGCGGACTGCAGGGTCACAGAAGTGGCTCTGCTGTCCTGGTGGCAGGGGGGTGCTGCTGCTGGTCAGCACAGGTGTGAGGCAGGGAAGGAGACAGCCATGTTACCATTGTCTGAGCAGTTTTAGTTTTGTAGGTTTCTGTCTCCTATTAATGTCTAATTTAGCAAAACAGCTGAGGGCCAAGGCACCCCCTGAAAAACTTGCTTCTATATTAATGAATTTCAGGGGTTTGCCATTTGACTACCTAACTCTTTCAGTGGAGGGAGAAATATTCTTTGGAGACTCAGGCATCATTTAGACAGATAGAGTGAATACTTCTTGTCACAGGCAAGCCTTGCATTGGCAGGGAAATGATAGATCCCTCTCTGTGCTTCCTTACAGTCTAATAGAGAATGTGATGAAACTTGAGAGTATTTTTTTAAAATGTCTATAAATGATAATGCCTGGGAAGAGGCATCTGAGACATGGTCTGTAGTTTAACTGTTGGTACTTTTACAGCAAGATGTAAAAAAAAGACCTTTAGTCTACCTTGCTCCCCATCAACAACCACAGCTGGCATTTCACCCTCCTATTGTCAAAGCACAAATTTTTACAATGTATTTGCTGTCATTTGATTTGGCTTTTTTCCCTCTGCTGTATCTCAGGAGGCCTCGCGCTTCGCTGGTGCTACCATGCAGTGTGTATAGGAGGCCAGAACCTGCATCTCTCTGTTCATCACCCTGTTTTAACTTCACACCCCTACTGCAGGGGGTCTTATCCTGTGTTGCTGCTGCCAGCCTCCTCACCTGGCCTTTGTTCCAGTCCTCCCCTCCCCTGTCTCTGAGCTGCCTTCTCCTGTCACACACACACCCACTCAGGTGTGCTGGATGCCTTGGTCCCTATTTTATAGTCAGGAGGTTGAGGCTTGGGTTTCTTCTGTCCTTTCCTGCCTCACAAAGGGGACAGGGAAAAAAGATTGTACAGGATTTCCTGGTGACATGGGAGGAGGAGGAAGAAGCGCCTGGACCTTCTCCAGCCGGCAGAAGCCCTCTGCATCCTGGCTTTCAGGGGAGGGCAGTTTGTGGGGCTGCTGCATGTCCCTTTGAGCCCAGCAGCTTGCATATAGACTGGGAGGAAATTAACCAGAACTTTGAATTCTCTGCTTCTCTTGCAGCCTCTCATTTTTTTCAATGGTACAGATCACTTCTACATACAGAGCATCCCCATGTCTTTTTGCACTACAGGACCCGGGAAGGCTTTGCTGTAGCTGGGATGAAAAATCAAGCATTTGAGGGCATGTTTGGCATAATTCAAGCTATGGCTCTTGGTAAAGATTTTGCAGAGCAATTTCACTTCTTGTGTTGTTCATGATTAGACTAATTTTTATGCACTTGGTTTATTGTTTTTTTTTTTTGGGGGGGGGATTTGGGTTGTTTTGTTGGGGTTCTTTAACGTTTTGGTTTGCATATTTTCTGCCAATTCTCTTGTTCATGTTTGTTAAAGATTGATTACAAACATTTAGCAGTTCATATTTGAGCTGCTCCTATTGAATATACAGAGATACACGAGATTTAAATTTCACCTGGTCATGACTTGAGACACTTAATTTGACTCTTTATTAAGACTGATCATGTGGCCTAAGGAGTTTAAGCAAACCTTAAAATCAATTGATGGTTGCAAATAGAGGCATTAAGTTGCCTGAGAGCCTACGTCAATGCTCCTGTTCAATTCCCAGAGGTATTGATAGGAAGCCAAATACATTCAAATCTATGTCTCATTAACCTGGGCAGCAGTGAAATCCAGGGAGAGGAGGAAGATTCTCCCCTTTAGCCTAATGGCAACCTGAGAGGGTACAAGACCACTCTTTCCACTTCCTCAAGGAGTATCTTAACTATCCCTATGTACAAGCAGAGAATGATGTTTTCTGGTGTCTGCACTGGCGGGATGCTGGCTTTTGGTTTTGCAGTGCTCTGCAATATATGCAGAAAACTTTTTGTGCACATTCCTGACAAACAAATCCATGAGCAAGAATATCCTTAGCAAGTAAGTTGCAGTTTTTTCTACTCTTCATGCAGGTCCTGGCATGATGGGACGTGGGGCTGTAGTCAATACTCCAAGTCAATATAACACTAGGTAGGCACCAGTGATGTATCTTCTTATCATCCTGCAGCAGGATGCTGCTGTTACTGTGCTGACGTGCTGTGTCTGTTGAAGAAAGGGAGAGCTGTATCTGGGAAATATTTCTGTTGGAAGTTAAATGAAATTGTACAAGAATTTTATAGCAAGGTCTTTAAAGTATAGCAAAAAAAAAGGTGCTAATAATTTGAACTATAGTCACAGTATTTTCATATGTTTTATATAGAATTTTATATTGTAGGTTCAAAGTCTAATTATTTTTGCTTCAGCTTCTTAAGCTTCATTTCTCCCTGTACTGTTTCAGCAAATTAATTGCCTCAACACTCTTCCCCTGCTGACAGGAAACATGGTTTTATAGGCACCGTTCTTCAGTAACTAAGAGCCAGGGTATGAGGCAGTGGTGCTTAGTAGGATTTTTGAAAGGTGACTAATACAGCATTGCCATGGAAATCAGTGGGATTTAACCAACTGGAAAATCTCTCCCCAAGATCTGTCTACCTATGCAGTGAGCTCAATGCTTTGTAAAACTTGGCCAGTCACCTCTGCTCAGGGCCATCGTATTCTTCTGTAAGGGAATTTCAGTTTGGGCCCAGGGCAGGTTTCTGGCCATGTCACAAAAGCACTGCAGTAAGAGGGAGCTGCACTGGATTATGTTATTTCCAAGCTTCCAGTTAGGAGGCACTGGCGGGATGAAAGGCACTGAAGCCTCTCCTTGGTGCTCACTCCCTGATTGTAATGATGAGGTTTCAGACTGTGAGGAAAGTGGGATGGTTTCACTGGGGAAACTGCTGTGCTTAAGGTGCCCCCAACCCCTCTGCTCCCCGCAGGTTTGGGACTTCCTATAGTAGGAAGATGATCACATTCCCTCTAAGGTCAACCATCACAGTGGACAGCAGGTGAGAGTAGGAGGTGTAGTTTTGGCCGGTGTCCTTTATCTAGTCCCTCTAGGAGACCTCCCACTGCAGCAGGCAAAGGCTGGAAACAACCCATTAGCCTCTTGCTAATGCTGCAGTGCAAATTCCTTTTGCCCTGACCCAGGATAAACACACCTGCATTCTCTTCTTGCCTTAGCATTTTATTTTGCAGAATAACAGCAAAACAGAAGAGAGAGGTTTGGTTCAGGAAGCTGACAGTTATTAAAAGTAAATTTTACAAGAAGGCAAGACGGAGGAAGGGGAATTCTGACAAATCCCTGATATGTATGGAATGTTTTTTTACATGGGAATAAAGCAGAGTTCAGAGTTTCTTCAATTATATTTTGGGAATTTTGTTATTTAAAAATAATTGTTTGTAGCTGCTTTATTTTTCCTGAGCCAAGGTAAGGCAACTTTGATTGATGTAACTGGAACAAACAGGATTGCATAAGTCTGCAGAGGTTTCCTGGTATGCTGGCCAGACTTTGTAGTGATTTTTATCATAGCTGTGAAATTCTCACCTGACATCTGTACTAGCACATCATGTCATTTGCAGTAATGCTAACATAAGGCATTCCCACAGAACGGTCTCCAGCATATCACTGTGGACGGGTGGAATGCAGACACCATAAGTTTCTGCTGGGCATGGACACAGCAGCAATAAAAGTAACACCCCTGATTTAGCAAAAGAAACCACAAAGACCAGGCCACCTTTGCATCTACTAAAAATGGTCCAACATGATGACATTTTTTTATATCACTTTTGTATTTAATTCTACAGTCTTGTCATCTGGAAGCAGCATGAGCAGGTGCAAGTGAATGGAATAACAGCTCCAGGGGGTTTTCCTAATTTAACTTTTTTAATATTGCCTGCCATTTGTATTTATAACTAAATCAAGAACTGGTTTTATAGTCAATGCCTTTTGGATGGTTCTGGGATTTCATATCAAAAGAACTCTTTGAAGGACAAAATCCAATATTCTGCTGGAGACAAGGTTATTATCTGAAATGTTTGTTTGCATGTGAAAGAAAAACAGGTTTAAAGAAACACAAAATAAACGGACATCCTGAATGTCAGCAGTAAGAAGAGAAAGGACATCTGTGCTTCAGACGTCCTGTGACTCTGGTGGCAATAATTCATTACAAACAATTGATAGTTGCAGAAAATCACCTAAGGAGGATAGTCTATGACAATCAAAATCTCCTGACATTGATGCTGGACTGATTCCCCTGCAGGTAATTTAAAAGCCCATTGGGACACTAACTTGCATCTACAAGACAGATTTACAAAACTAAGAAGGCTGTTTTCCGTCATTTGACGCTCTTATTTCTGCCTGCTCCGATATTAGTGCTGGTCACACAGTAATGCAGGACGGCCCCTGTGCAACCTCACTTCATCCCGTGCCCTTCTGGTCTGAGGGAGGCATCCAGCCACCACAGCGATGTCCAGATCATCTCCAGGGTGAACTGACAGCAGATCTTTCTCAAGAGTGGTTGGGCTTTCAGACAGGTGGGTAAGTAGCTTTGGGGTCAGGGTAAACTTTTCAAAAGCAGCAAAAGCCAGACCAAAAAAAGTTCTTAATTGTTCTTTGGTCCTGCTGATGTGTTTCACAAGGCCATATTAGGACAGCGAAGGACTCCAAAAATGCAGCACTTTGGAGTCTTTGTTTCACTTCTTGTTTGTGAAACTTGAGCTCTTGGCACAGAGTCCCAAAAGTATTTGGGCATGTTGAATCCTACAGATTCCTATGATCAGGTAACTCAGCTGCAGCTGCCTTGGAGACTTGAGCTCAAGGGCTTCCTATCACTTCTGAGAAGAAGGTTTGCACTTTTAAGAATTTTACCCATTATTTATGGAAACAAAGAACCCTTTCAAAAGAGAAGCTTCTCATTCCATAGCACGAGGCCAGCTGTGCCATCATTCCCTGGGGTGAGGGCTCCTCTTGCTTCACTGGGAGCAGCACCAAGCTCCATTCAGTAGGATGCTGAATTAAAGTTGGACTTTGGCACTAGAGTAGCCCTTTTGAAGGATATACCTGCCTGAGGTAACAACTGATGTTTTTGTTCCTCATTCCTGCTTATTTGAAAGCAGACAAATAGTGATAAGCTTTAAAACAATTCCAAGAAGTTTGTAATTGCAAACAAGCTCTGGTAACGCTGATTTAAATACAGTTTTTTTGTTTTTCCACAGAACATACATCTTTTTACACCAGGAAACTAATACACACAGTGTCAACAAGAGCCATCAGATTAAATCTTTAGGATTTGAAGGCCAGTTTGTTCATTGAGTGACTGGCTTCATTCCCTCTCCCTTCTGTGTAAATATGAGGAACAGAGGGCTCTGAAACAGCAAGTGGGACCTGTGTCTGCATTTGGAGTCTTAGGAATTTTCATTTCATTCTTCTTTATGAGCTTTGTGTAAGCCTCTCACTGGCCTTCAGTAAAGAACAAATAAGCAGCCATAGCTTGTGTGATGCCAAAACTATAAAACAACTGACATTATGGGAGTTTCCAGTGCTTGTGAGATACTTAGAAATGTAACCCCCAATGTTAATGACCCAAGGAATGGTATTTCATAAAAGTTCATACATTATTTTTAAGAGGCTGTAGCTAAGTTAAAATTCTTGAGGAAAGTACAGGCAATGACAGGACTGGATAATGACTTTTATTGTGATCTGGACTCCTGCTGTGTAAGGATGATCTCATATAGGATGTCCTATGATGTAGCTGTTCCTTTTTTCTGAGAATAACATTAAGATTTTTTTTCTATTTTAGAAGGTCCAAAGCCTTGCAATGCCTCTATTAAAAAAGTACAGAATTGCTTGTATACAGTAGAAATAATGTAATCTGATTTTCCCCTTTATTTAGTCCTGTAACTGGACTTCCATTGTCTAAGAAGGGTTGAGTAGTTCCTGCTTCCCATTGTCCTGTCATGTGTCCGTCCATTCACTCTGCTCCCCTCATGCAGACATTTTCCCATGAAAAATGTAGTAGGGACTTTGCCTGCTTGAGATAGATATTTCTCTGAAATCAACTAGAAGATTCAGAAGAGAGCTTCATGTGAGAGAGCAGTGGCAGTGCCTGTAGCTTTGCCTAGGGAAGAGTGATGAGCCAGCTGGGAGCTTGTGGGTGGGGATTAAAGGGCAGACCAGAGTGAGCAACTGTGATGGGTGTTGGCTACAGATCATCTGATTGGGAAGATGCAGCAGGCAACTGGGAGAAGTGTCATGTTTGCAGGTCTGGTTCTTGAACTATTCTGGGAGCTGCTGGGAGAACAACACAGCAGGGCACAAGCAACCAAGGCTGTCTCTGGAGTGCATTGGGAATAACTCTCTTCCAGACACAGGTGACAGAGAAGTTAGCAAAAAGAATGTGCTGTGCGTGAGACTTAACAATGTAGAAAAACTGGTCAGCAGTAGGAAAGTCAGGGGTAGCCTTGCTTGCAGTGATGATGAGATGAGAATGGGGCAGGGAAATTGATGACAAAGGATATGGAAAAGGTCAAACTCAGTGCCTTCTTTCCCTTATTTTTCCAGGTAAGATTTGCCTACAGGAATTCCAGATGCCTGAAACCAGTAGGAAAGTTTGAAGCAAGGAAGACTTACCCTTGATGGATAAGGATTAATTTAAAGAACATTTAGCTAGACTAGATTCTACGTCCCTAGAATCTGATGGGATGCACCTATTAGTACTGAGGGACCTGGTCAGTGCCATTGCAAGGGCACTCTCAGTTATATTTGCAAGATTGTGGTAACTTGAGGAAGTTCCTGAGGCCTGGTAGAAAGTAAATGTTGCTTCTGTCTTCAACACAGGCAAGGAGAATTTGAGGAACTACAGGCTGATTAGCTTCATCATGATCCCTTGGAAATGGAGGCAATAATCCCAACTGCACAGATTTACAAAAGTCAAATAATACTTCACTAACCCAACAGCTTTTCACAATGAGATGACTGGCTCAATGGATGAAGGGAGAGCAGTGGATGCTTTTTATTTTGCAAGGCTCTTGACATTATCTCCTGTAACACCCTCAAGATAAAATTTTGAAGTACAGACTAGATAAGTGGACAGTGAGATGGACTGAAAACTGGCTGAACTGCTGGGCTCAGAGGGGGAAGATCAGCAGCTTGAAGTCCAGCTGGAGACGACTTACCACTGAAGTATCCCAGGGTACCCCAGGATACTGGGCCAGTACTGTTAATTCTCTTCATTAGTCACCTGGAAAATGGGGCCTCAGTGTGTTTGCAGATGATAAAGAACTGGGAGGAATGATGTAAGACCCGCAATGTGTCCTTGTGGCAAAGGTGGCCAGCAGCCTTCTGAGTGTTGCCAGCAGGTCAGGGCAGGTGACTCTGTTCCTCTGTTCAGACCTGTGAGACACCTCTGGAGTGCTGTGCTCAGCTCGGGGCTCCCCAGTGCAAGACAGACATGGACCTGCTAGAAGAAGTCCAAGAAAAAGGTCACAAAGATGCTTCAGGGCCATATGAGCAGGGGATGAGTTGTTATTATTCAGCCTGTGGAAGAAGAGGCTGCAGGGGACTTTATCAATGTTTTTAAATATCTGACTGAAGAGGAGAGGGCAGTAAGGAAGATGGGTCAGACACTTTCCATGGTGGTGCAGTGACACCACCAGAGAGGCAATGTGCATAGAGAAATATAGGAAATTCTGTGTGAACCAAAGAAATAATTTTTTTTTGTCAAGTACTGGAGTAGGTTGCCCAAAGAGGTTATGGAGACTCCATCCTTGGAGACATTAAAAGCCTGCCTGGATGCAGCTTTGAGCAAGCTGTTTTAATTGCCCCTGCTTTGACTGGGGACCAAACCAGATGATCCCCAAAAATTCTGAACTGCTTTGTGATTCTGTGGGATGGGCACATCTGTACATTTACACATGTATAAACACACAGTATGACTGCAAAAACTTTTCAGAAAATCAGGCTTACAAAAATAACAGAAACTCTGTGAGGTTTGTTTCAGGGGGAGTTAAAAAGCTTGGCACTCATCTGCAGAGCACCATTTTAATCAGTCTGTGTTTAGGTTTGGGTCTTTTGTGCAATACAGGCCACAGACTTTTTAGCATATAATATCCAGAAGTATATTTAATGTATTTTTATGCAAATCCTTCAAAACTCATGGCAAATGCATGTGAAATGCAACACCTTGTGTGTCAGCTAAGCACGCTGGACCAGGTTTTGGTTGCCTTACAATGTCCCTCACCAAGTCATGGTGCTCTAGCTCTGTGGGGTCTTGTGCCACTCAGTCTGCCTACCCTGTTTATTCACTATAGGAAGCTGCACATCAATTTGGGACCACCCACAACTGCCACACAAATATTGGGAAGGACCTTCCAGCTTAATATCTATCCAGTGCTATAATTAAAAACACCCAAACAACTTTCACATTTTGTTCCTTCCTCAGGTGACCAGGCACCAGCATCTTGCTTTCATAACTTCTCTCCTCTGAGAGGGTTTAAGCCCTTTTGAAAGCAGCCCATGGAAGGCAATGGGTGGGCAGATTGTCTGCTGAAACAGGTAAGTTATTTATTGTGCAATAAATAATTCAGCACAAATCATCAAGCCTAACTAGTCTGTTACTTTGAATGACTTCAAATCAACATATTCTATATTTTATTTTCCAATCAGCTGCAAAGATGATGCAGAACACAAGCAAAGCAAGATCAAAGGCTGCATATTATTACATTGTGTAAGTCTATAATGAAGATACAAAGGAAAACAATTTCTCCTCTTCGGTCTATCATGTCATTTTATGTCAAGGATAGTAAATGAAGGCTCTTCCCTGATGCTGACTAGAAGATTTAACAGGAAATCCTTAAGCTGAGGACAAGGCAGAACAGTTCTGGGTAAGTGGTCTTACTCTCCATCACCAGCCAGAGTGCTGTCAATCTCCAGGAGGAGCTTGGATCTTGAATCCTGTCTTGTTTTGAGCCAGTTAGTGCAGCTGAGCCAGATAAGCTTAGTCAGTCAGGGGACACATGATGTTATAATTGTTCTCTTGAGGAGTTCCTATGTATAGTATGCTAGTTAGGGTCTGAGTCAAGAAAACATATGAACCTGAGCTTTGTTAATTTAAATTCAGAAGGGCATTTTGGAGCTTTGTGCATTTAAACATTTTTCTAGAGTGTGGTGGTTTTCTGAGGTAATGTCTGTAGCCATCCCAGTGAAGCTAATGGAGAAAGATGCCACTGACTCTTGGAATCAACTTTCTCTTTAGCATTGTTGACAATGCTGAAAAAACCCAGAGATCATCCATAGTATGTAGCCCTAGAAGGGGCTGGGTTGAGTTACACCACTGCTTTTGTTTTAACTTGGACTGTCCTGGAGCTGCAGGGATGAGACCATCTGAATGTTTCAGAGGACCAACTGTGAAGATTCAATGATAGTTCAGACACTTGTGGAGGGTCTCTTTCTCTCTGCCCTCCAGCTGGGAGAGAGCTAATATTACAGTGGTCTGGTCCACATAAAGTGGACTTTATGTGACTGTGGAAACTAAACCAGTTAGACTGGAAGAGATGAGATCCCCCCAGAACAGTTATTCCTTCACCCCTGTTTCCCTCTAGATTACGGATACCAGAGTCTAACAGAGCAAGGTCTTTGCTGAGGAAAGGGAATACCCTGGGCTAGAGGCCTAGAACCTATCCAAGGGGTGGCAGTGCCAGCCACCAGTCTCTCTGCAGAAACACCATCGCTGCTACCAGGATGCCCTGCTTCTCAGAAAGCAGCTGTATAGATGGTCCACAAGAGTTCTGCCCTGCCTGGGAACAAGGCTTTCAATCCCCCCTGACACCACTCTGGCCTTTCTGCGTCGTATGAAGTGGTGTGAGTTCACATCTCTCCTGTGTGTGTATTGCTGCTCAAACCAAGAAACCCCGTTAGCAACACGCAGCCAGCCCCAGCCGTGGTAACAGCGGATGTACAGTGACCTACTTTTAGCACAGCTTATGTAGCCTTTCTTGCTGCTTTATGCTTGAATGGCAGAATTTGCAACAAAAGGTCAATTTATGGCAGCCTTTTATTGCAAGGTTCTTTTTCTGTAGTCCAAAGTTATAATGACAAAATGCTCTGTTGAGTACAATGAGGACTGCAAAAATCAGCCCCACTTTTTATGTAAGGCTTTAAACTTTATCTGTTTTAAACAGCTTTTGGTGCTAAGCTTTTTGTTTGTTTGTTTGCTTGCTTATGAAGAGAGCTTTATTACTTGCATGGAGAGCAATAGAGGAACATGTCTGAGTATGAGTAGAGAGGGTCAGAAGTGGTAGGTTTAAGTAAAATCATAGAAAATACTTCTGAAGCTCAGCAACCCAGCCCCCTGCATAGAGGGAAAAGAGCCTAAACCACAGCAGCCTAGAAGAGGGAAAACTGCATGGCAAAAATGAAATGGGAACATGTCCCCAATCAAGGGAAGGTACAAAGTAAATCTGTTGTGACCCAGCCATGCAGGGTCATAAACAAGCTGAGATAAATACAGGAGGAAGGACACTGTGACAATAGTTAGCCCGGAGAGACACATGGCTGAGTTCCTACATGTTAACTCTGCTGCAAGAGCTGACTGATTCATACACTTGGCCTACGGCAGTTGGGAGGTAGAACACATTATGTTAAGCCTCAGTGGAAGAGGGTTGGATAAAAGTTCTCTCCTTGATTCTTGTAAAGGAGGGAGAGCGTGACCATGAGCTATTCCTGCAGTTCAGCTAACCTGGGCACCCAACACTGCACTGAGCATCCATGGCTCCTGTTCAGAAATTACTCCAACTCCTTTCTAAAAAGGCTTAGCCTGCTTCAAATGGGGGCTGTGGAGCACATTAGCATAAACCCTTTCTGCTGCCTGCTCAGGGTAAGCATATGATGGAGAAACAGTCCCTGATACCATGTGGGGACTCCTCAGAAACTCCCTTCCATGTTTGAGCCTTTAGCAGGGCCATGCTGCTGGCCAATGTTGCTCTTGGGAACAGCTCCTAAGGCTGTACAGAGCCTTGTTGAGCTGACAGGGTGATGGCAGCCTGTGTCACACTCTCCTAGCAGGATGCCAAGGACTGTGCCCCAGTTCAGGCAGAGCCTTGTTTTCCTCTCTACTCAGCTTTCTTCCAGATAGCAAAAGCAGCTTTGCCAAGGTTGCTCTACAGCTTCTACTGCTGCCAGTAATCTGGGTAATCTCTTATCTCTTCTTACTTTGCTGTTTATAGCCATGACAGCTGAACCCTAGACAATGTGTAATGGGTGAGTTATGTTAGACATTGTCGAGCCAACAATGATCTGGAGCCAGGGCATTGCAAGCTGTGTACCAGAGCTCAAAGCACCAGGGGTGGAAATCAGCAGTGGCAAGTGATTTGAGAAATTGCTGTGTCCTGGCTTCAGTTTACTCATTCAGTGCAGTTTGCTCCTTGGGACTGATGGAGAGTTTTGCCTAGAGGCAGTTGAGTGTTACTAGTTTTGAGAGACTCAGTCACAACTTCAAGCGAAAGGCTTGTTAGTCATCCTTCCTTCTATCTCATGTATCATCAGGCTAATAAACCACTCATAGCTGCCATTCTGGATGCTGGGAAGTCAGACTGTCTCAGTTTGAGCCTTCACTATCTCTGTGTGTTCCCCATGCTATGTCTGTATGTCAGGATTCTGACTGAAGTAAATCTCCTACAGCATTTGGAAAAGATACAAAGAAATTATACCTTTCTTAGCTGGAATGACTCCTGAGTTTTGGCAGGACTAAGGAACTCTTCAGTCAGTATTGAAGCTGCTAATATAATCAGTTACTCCACACAGAACACCATCTTTTGCATGTAAACATATTTGTACAGTCCCTTTCTGAGTCTTAATGAGTAGGTGGATCTAAAGATAAAGGTGATTAAAAAAATTCATCAGTTATGAACTGACTTCTTTGCATCACAGAGGTAGGTCCACATTTCTATAACGTCATGAAACCTTAACACAAGCCATCACTGTAGAATTGGTGATGCTGATGGTCTTTCTTATAATAAATAGGGAACAAGAATTCTTTTAAAGACCTGATCTTAAGTTGACCTGAACATCTCATGAGTCCTTTCCTGGAATGAGCTCAGTACATTTCTGAATCGGCTGGTTGAAAGAAGGATGTGCTATGAAGATAAGGGTCTGGATGTATGAATTTTCTCCATGAATTTTCTTAAGCATAACCACATCCTGAGTTAGAGCACCATGTTTGCAGTCATCTTATCAAGCAGCCCTCGCTGTTATCACCCTATCAATGACAGCAAGGCACGAGTGTTGAAGTAGAGAGAGAGAGATAAGAAAAAAGGAAAATTCTCTAAGCAGCCATCTGGGAAGACAAATAATGAGTCCCTGTAGTTGGGTGTTCTCTCTGTGTAGGAGGGTCCCCCCACCATGATGTCCCATAATAACCAAACACTTTTAATCAGGAACTGTTTTGGTGGAGTTTGTGCTTTATTTCTGCTTACCATGCTACTGGGGGAACAGTTTGACCAGGGTGGGTATTGCAGGCCTACTGGTTGTTAATCTGATTCTTTTGGGGTATCTCATTGCAGGATACCCTGAAGAGGAAGGGTGGGCATGAGTCTCACCCCAGTGGTACTTGCTGCCCTTGGGAACACACCTAAAGAAAAGTATAAAGTTGGCAGGTTCAAGGCCATAAGAGTAGTGCAGAGAAACCAGAGAAACCACCCCAGAAGCGCAGAGAAACATTCCTGTGGCACCTTAGGAGAAAGGGTACAAAGCTGCAGGTGAAAGGCAGGCTGTGGAATGGCAGCCAGAAGGCCCTGAGGATGACATGAGCTAAGGCACCTACAGTACTGCCACAATGAGGGAGCTGGCAGCCCAGAATGGGGCCCACATCATCGAGGGTTCTGAGCTAAGAGACACTGAAATGGGAAGAAGTCAATCCTGAAAATGCCATCTTTGACTTAGGTATTTATCTGAAAGCTTAGATCAGGTATCAGCTTGGAACATGTAGCTGTGTAGCTGCAAAACTCTGGTGAACTCACAGTTCACCCCGTACAGCCAAGCCAGGAACCGGCTGGGCCAGACCATGACTTCCAACCCACGCACCCACATCTTCTACCCATGAAATCCAAAGAGTGGAAGAGAATGGAAGGTTACTACACACCTTGGTGTCCCCATGGCACCGTCAGGACGTGGCAAGGGCAATCATCCAGGCTGGGGATTTGCAAAGCACTCCCATACATCACCATAATCCTTCCCTTTCCCTTGGCTGGCAATTACCAGGTAGCTCTTTTTTTTTTTTTTTTTTTTTTTTTTTTTTTTTT
>VXBU01001993.1:1910808-1939610 GCA_013400315.1 Bombycilla garrulus
TTTTTTTTCTTTTTCTTCCTGAATATATCTGAAACAGGTAATTCCTTCTTTTTGTATGAAAACCTGCTAATTTAAGTACTTGCCCAGAAATGGCAAGACCTGGGTTTCACCCTCATCCTAAGAGATTGCAGTGCCTCTGCTTCCCTTTCCACTTGAGCTTCTTCACAGGTTTCCTGAAAGGTAATGAGAGAAGGAAATGTTCTGTACATTCACATCCCTAATTGTAGCTGCTCTATTGTCTATCTTGGTCTTTCTTTGTGCAGGGTTCAGCTCCAACAGAAAGGGTAAGGAAGAGTCTGCCTTGTTGGGGTGCTCCCAAAGGTGGCAGCTTTGGGCTTTTCATTATAGTCCTCCCGCTTCAGTTGTAAATTTTTCTAGACAAAGCTCAGATTTTTTTTTTTGTGATGTGTCTATAAATCAGCTAGAATACCACTGCCAAGCACCTTGTTATTATCTTGTTACTGCCATTAATTACCTAATTCAAGCCAGTCATGATATGTTAATGATAAACCTCAGCCTGATTTCTCAGGAAAACAGAAAATTGGCTTAGTTTTCCTAGCTCTGGTCTCATTTAAGCCTCATGTCATTATAATAGGATTTTCATTACTTAATCCATTATTTACTGCAGGGAGAATCTGAAATGCACAGAACATATTTACAATGCGAAAAGGCTACTTGAGTACTGGTCTTTGAACCAGTGGTTTTGTAGCAGGAATTGCTTTACAAGTCTGACCTGTGGCTTCCTATAGAAATAATACTATTTAAAATAGATATTTAAAGGATGAGTAACAAGTCTTGGCTTTGCAAATGCAGACATTAGATCACAGTGACCCTCTGCCTCCTGGGAACAACTTCCCTCTCACTTCCAAGCCATCAGATAATGTGTGTTGAGTACAGCGAACGTAGGTCAGAGAGCTGCTCACATACTCTGCTAATTGGTGAACTCCTCATCTAGTATTTTAAGGGATTAGGCACCATGTAATGTTTCAGCCTTACTCCCCAGAGGACTCCTTGATCCTGTTGAGCTTGCTCTTTATTATTTTTCATTTCAAATAGCAATGTTTTCTCCACAGAAGTCGTAGTATCCACAATCCAAGGTGTTTTTTTCTGTTTCATTCAGAACATGGTATCTTGAAAAGCACTGTGTTTTCCCCTCTCTGTGATGGGTTCAGTGGTGACTCAGAGTGACACGCAATGAACAGTCAGCGCCGCTCCCTGCAGTGTCTGGCCTGTCACAGAACTCCCTCACCACCCATACATCTTTGTGGTTTGAGAGGTCTGACAAGTCTGCCATCAAAAGTAGAAAGTTTGGGGAAGCCCAACTCTGTTTTGACATCAGCCATTGGTTTAAAATGCCAAAGCACAGAGAAATCAAACCCACAAAGATAGGGGAACTGCAACACGACTGTTGTCAAGGTAAATCAAAAGCACAGGGTTTGCAAGCTCAGTTTTTCCTTACAGTTTATCACAATGTATATTCATGAGGATGCCAGAAAGGAAATGGCACAAGAATTCCCTTCCTTTTGTGTACTCCGTGAATGGGCCACCAAGAGCTGTCTCTTGCTCTCAGGAGAAGATGAATCTATCACACACAAGAGAGATGGAAGGTGCAGGAACAATGTCGTCAAGCTCTCTGTCAAGCAGGTCCTCAGGGGACAGATGAGCAGGCTTGAAGTCTTTTAATAGTCTTAATGAACATGCTTCCTCACAGCCACTGTGCTCTTCTGCTGCCTGGCATCTATGGTTAAATCTGCGAATGTTTCATATGCCCAGAACTGATCAGCAAGAGTTAAACAGTCTCATTTCTCCTAAGGAAACAAAAATTTCCTTATCTTCAAGTCATCACATAGTTCCCAGTGCCTCTCTACTTGAATATCAACTCAGAAGTTTTTTTTGGTCAGGTGCTTAGTGCTCCTGAACTTCACAGCTATAAAAAGTATTATGAAGCACCCTGGTGGTTCAGTGTTTGGGAAGAAGCAGATGCCTGGAATTGAAACACACCATTTGAGGCAGTCCTTTGAAACACAGTGGAAAGGCAGTCAGCTGTTGTCCTAATATAAAAGGAATAGGAGAGAACAGACTAAATCGTATCTGGTCTTTGCCTTCAAATCCAGCCATTCATGATGCTTTCTTTTTACTCAAAATGCAGCATGCCTTGAGATCCTGCTATCTGCTCAGTTTCCTCAAGGAAAATCTGCTTAATTTTACCTCTCTTAAAAATTGACATCAAAAAAGAGGAACACACTTTGCTGTACTGGGTTGCAGTACACCAGGAGGAAAAATGACCCCCAAGTCCATACCCTTGACCAAATTTGCAATATCTTGGCATGAATGTATTTATAACCTCTAAAAGATATCCACAGCAAGTGATAAGTGGGCTGGAGCAGCAGTGCCAGAAAGCCACCTCTCTGTGCTGAAGGGTCATCTCTCTTCAGGGAGCTGGTACTGTGCAGCTTGTAGTGTGGGAACATTAATAACTGCACAATGTTATATCTTGAGCCATTGCCTGTACTTGCATTTGGTATCTGAAAGCTGCTGCCCCTTCCTAAAGAGGAAGAAGGGATGACTTCTCTCCAGCCATGGAAATCCCACCAGGAACAGTCCCAGGTTATGTGCTGAATGCCTGGATGTCCCCACCTGGCCCACAGGTCTGCTGAAGGTTTTAAAGAAGCTGGAGCTTAGTGGTATTTGGGACAGGACCCACAGCATGGTGTAGACGGGCAAGTTACAACCACACCTGTTTGGCTGAGGATGGCATGAAATGAAGCATGGAAGCAGGAGAAGGAGGAGAGCAAATGCCAATGCGGAAATAACCCTTCACCACCTCCTTCCTCACCCAGATTACAACACCAAGGGGATTTCTGGTGGAAAACAACCAACCTTCAGTGAGGGGGCTGAAAATATAAATGGAAGCAGGAGGAGTAATGGGGAAAACCAGGATGGCACATAGTCAGATATAGGCCAGCATGTAGAGGTGTCTCTCTCTGCCCAGGCAGGACACAGTGGTCAGCAAAATCTCAGGAACAAGAGGACATGGCAGGACAGGGCTAAGATTTCAGGATGGATTTGAATCTCAGCTAAGTTTTTGTGACAGAGATCATGGAGACACCATTTCATGCTCCAAGTGAACTAGAGAGAACTGAGTTATTTCTATGTGATCATGCCAAATGTCCTGGACAGGACAAGAACACTGCCAGCAGGATGAGGAAACCCAGCAGTAAAGAGGTGTTAAAATGCTCCACACCAGCCTCTGTGGAAATGAACTGGTATTTGGTGCAGTAAAATGCAATCAAATTTTAATCCAAATGAAACCTGGGGTTATTTTTTTACAGCCTAATCTCATACTACTTAATATAAAAAAGGGAGGTAAAGAAAAAAAAAAGAAATAGTGTTTGATTTCCTGATTAAAACTGAGCTCCATTTGTTTTGAATGAAAATTTTGTCTTTACAACAATGACTCATAAGCTGCAAGTCAAGAAGAAAAGAAAAGTTAATCACAAGGGAAGGGAAACAAAACCAAAAAATCCCAGAAGTTCTTCAGCTCTATGAGGCTGAGGGAACGAGTGTCTATCTTGTGATGCACTTGACTTTGTGCAAGTAGTTTCCCTCCTGCATTTTCATCTCAGGAAAATTAGAGGTTGGAGCGTGGGGAATGTGAGTTCAGCTTTTGATTCTCCACAGCTTCCTGTGAGGCATAGAAAATTTCAAATCTCTCTGGGTTTCACCTGTAAAACAGTAATAACATACTTTGTCTATTTAAATTACTTATTCTTCCTATGAGTTTCTGCTAGGCTTAGAGTAACGGGGCCCTAATGTATCATTAGAATTTCTAGCTGCCACTGTGCTATGAATAATAATGTTTTTTAATCATAATAAACATGTCAGTGCTGTCAGAGCATGTGCATGGAACAAGTAGAGCAGTGTCTGACAATCACATCCTGCCATGTAAGGCTTGGAGTGGAAAAATAAGACTCACTTTGCAGCCAATATAAAACCCATGGATGGCCAAAGTCTTCCTGCAGGCAATGTTGGAGGAAAAGGTCATGTTTGTTCTAAAAAAACAATGCAAGAATATCACTGAGTCCATCTCTAAAGTGCCAAGATAGCTCCTCACATTTCCAGACTGCAGTAGTGAGGGATCCAAGTAGGATGTCTCCAATCCAAGATATATATAACTGAAAACTCTAACTTATATTTTGAAATTACCTAAATCTATTCCTTAAATCTTCTCCCCACTTGCTCTCCTCCTCTTCCTCCTTTATCCAAGTCTCTGTTTTGGTGAAGAGGCAATGAAGGGCAGAATTCAAGTCATTCTACCTGATGACCTCAGTTACTGATCCCTCCACCTGTGTGCCAGCAAGGGACAGACCAGGTCTTATTTCTGACTCACCATATGGAGAGAAAGGTGGGATGGCAGCCCACCTAGGAGAACCTCATACTTTGCATGCTCAAGACGCTGATCTTATGGTAAGGCAGAATTCAAAGTGGGTCAGGTTACCCCAAATTAGACCTTGCTTGCCAGAGTGGCGTAAAAAACAAAGATCCTTCCAAAACCAGCTGGGCTAGGATCCACCCTTGCCCATATGAAATCATTGCTGCCGCTGACAGCAGGGAGGTCAGCTCAGATTTTGGATTATTTGTATTAAAACAAGATACATAAAGCCTTTGATGCTCCTGGAGTTACTTGAGAATCCAGCTGGTGTAAAGGAGGTTAGAACCTGCTTCTAGGTCCTTTGGTTGCATCTCATTGCTTGATCTATGCTGGAGATACTTGCTACAGCGTTAGTCATCCTTGTGTCCTGAAGAGACCTCACAGCACTTTCTATTACTCAGAAATACCTGCTGGGAGGAATTGTCTGGTGAACTACAGGAGTGGAACACACACATACAAAAAAAGGAAATTCTATATATTGAGAGAGAATCTAACCAACAAAAGCTCTGTAAAAATAGCGTGCTGTGCCATGGGGAAACAGTCTTGTCCTTGCTTGATTGCCTGTGCATAATTACAGTGGCTGATTTATTCTCCCCTGGAACACTCCTGGTCCCTTGCTCTGGTGTAATCCATCCCTGGCCACTCCTGCCAGCCCCACCATCTGGGAGCCAGACAGGCCACTGCCGCCCTGCATCTACCAATGTCAGCCTTTGACTTTCAGTGACAGCATCTTCTCCAAGCCAGGAATTACTGGTCTGAACTGAGGAAAGAGCATAATTTCCCATTTTCATATTAAATTCAAGTATGAATTGTTTGTTATTTTAAATGGTGAAAGGTGCTGGGCACTCAAAACCCACTGAAAAACTGTAGGATCTGAAGACCCAGCTCTCTTCTGTTTTTTCACAAATTCGAGCTTCAGAGGTGTCCCAGTATGTGAACTCAGTCAACACATCACGTGTGACTGCCTTTTTAATTTTCTCATTGTGGCACTGCCAATACCTTTGTGCTTTTCAATCACTCCCTGTTTGTTTCGAAACAAAGCAAACATTATTTGCAAAGTGCGTCTGCTTAAAGCAATTCTCTGAACTTTTCACACTGTGAGCATCACCCCTGCCAGGAAAATGTGCATCTCCCTGTAAAAACTAACTGTGCACCCTACCTTCGTAAACTTCCCATGCTCAGCCTGTGGCCCAACTCCTCCACTATGCCAGAGGACAGTGGTGATGTGCTCACTGCTGTGTTCCTGGTGCTGACAGAGAGCAACAACCACAATGAAACAAAAATAGTGCTTTTACTTAACCCATGTCCTTGCAGAGAATAGTATCTGAAATTTCCAGCAGTGGCCACATCATGCCAGACTCTTGGTACACCTTGCTAATTTTCCAGCACCAGCATTTCTGCAAAGGCAGGAAATACTGTTTGGTGCAGGCAGGTGAACAGCGAGAAAAACAAAGCCTTGCCCTAAGCCACCATTTCAAATCAGTGGTGGAAACTAGCAAATGCCAGGAGATTCCCAGACCCTTGTTTCAGCCAGGAGGCAAATCCTGTTTTTGCAGTGACATCAGTAGCTCACTAACACGTATTGACTGCAGCATCCAATTCATTTTTACAAGCTACGTGGCACTATGGTTTGCCAAGGAACCCAGAGTGAACAATAATTTTAATTTGAACCATTTTTCAGATGTGGATATTAAAGACTTAGGTGAATGGAAATAACCCCATATGGAGCATCTGTCATTCTTCCACCTTTTTCATTGTCTTTGATGTGGGAGCTGCTCCACTGTGCCCTCCATATCACTACATCATCTAAAACATTGATTAAAGTGCCGCTGAAATGTCTATACTAAAGAGTGAAAACATGTCAGCTTATGTTTTATTTAGACTGAGAGCACAAATGTTTACCCTACACTCCCTTTGGGACAAGTGGCCGTGCCCAGGACTGAAGCAGTGGTGCCATCCAAACCTCGGCTGATCCTGAGATGTCACCCCTGACATACCAGTTTGGAGATGCTATTTCCCAAATGCAAATGTCAAAAGGGTGGCACTCATTCAAAAAACAGCCCCCTGCTTTTGTTGATTGTATGAAATAGCTGTGAATGTGTTTAGAAGCAGGCCAGGTCCCTTAAAGCAGGCTGTAAAACAGAAAATCTGGGGTAGGGAAGAAACAATTTAGAAAGAGGTGAAGAGGACTGAGACAGGGAGGGAAAAGGGCCCAGCCAGCTGTGCCAGTGGCTGTGTGTCAATAGGGTATCACCATGAGATGAACTCTCTTCCTAAACAGCCTTATTTGAGGATTAGCTCTGGAACAGCATCATCTGCTCTCAATCCTTTCCAACCAGGC
This sequence comes from Bombycilla garrulus, assembly GCA_013400315.1. NCBI lineage: Eukaryota > Metazoa > Chordata > Aves > Passeriformes > Bombycillidae > Bombycilla > Bombycilla garrulus. The sequence goes on from VXBU01001993.1 coordinate 1,917,582, forward strand.
TTAGCTGCCACTTGGCTCCTGCACTCTCCATGCTCAAAGCATCCGGTGAGCCACACAGGTGGGTGGAGCACTGACCCTGGCACCTCCTACAGACCGTGCTGCGGGGCACTAAAGGCCTGACAGCCCTGGCACCTCCTGCAGACCGTGCTGCGGGGCACTAAAGGCCTGACAGCCACACCGTCAGCCTCGCACAAACGTGGGCCTGTTCCTCTCAGATCTTCATCACCATGTACCAAGAAAACACCAGACATCCCTGACACCCTTCTAAATAGCATGGAGGGAGGGTCTGTTCCTTAAGTATTTCCAGATCCCAGCTTTCCAACCAAATGAATAACAAGCATGAAGCACTGGGTTAGCCCCACTCCTCTTGGAAGCATCATCCCACTTGGCCCCCAGAATGGCAGGACACAATAAGATCTATTCTGGATGATCTGTGTGACAGTACTGAGCATTTCTTTTTTCTTTTTTTTTTTTTTTTCATTTTGCTGCTGGGTGAGATTGCTTCTGGGATGCTTCTGTAGGTTTTGGCTCTGGCTAAATAGCAGGAGAGCTCCCAATAACAGGAGTCATATGACCATGCTCTTGTGCACTTGTGAATGGAAAATCATGTGACTTCATAGATCACAGGAATATAAAGACCAGATGTGATGTTCAGAGCTCCCACATATTCACATGAGAATGGGCCAATGCTAGCAAAGAAATATGAAAGAAGAATTATCTGCACTATGTGTTTTACTTTGCTTTAATACTGAATGTAAGTGGAAAAGGGAAAAATACAAATAAAAGAGAATGTCAAGAATAATGAAAAAATCGTGTGTTCCAGGCTCAGAAAAATTATTTTGACACCAGCTTTCACATTTTTTTATTGTCACCCCTTTGGGCAAAGTCATTCAAAAGAACAAACAGAAAATCATACCTCAGACTAAGATACAGAACCTACCTCTCTTTATAGACTGGATGTGACAGCAGAAATAAGATCCCAGGATCCAAGCATGGTAGAAAATAAAGCTGTTATTTTAAATTATTTTAGTAAGTGGGGAAGTGAGGGGGGAACCCTTTGTTATTAAGAAGGCAATTGTCTTACTATTACCTAACCCTAATTTTTCCCCAGTTTTAATACAGGCAGATTGAACCACTAGATCCTGAATTTGATAAGCATCTGCCAGTATTTGCTCCAGAACTTACTAGGGCTGTCCCTAAAGAGAACTGATTTGCCCTTGAGCATGTCTGTCCTCTGTGGATGCTGGAGAGCCACCCACAGTTGGTGCGGAGTGTGCTCCTGTGTCTGGAGCTTTATGTGCTACTTCTCATCTTCACATGGAGTACCTACCTACCTACCACACTCAAGTTAGCAAAGATTAGTTGGACTTCCCTTTGTAGCAGCTCTTTGCAGAAAATAGGGTGCACAGCTGGCCCTCCTTGCTCTTTTCCATTAATTCTTTCTGTTTTATAGGGTTTTTATTTTTTTCAGCCTTCTCCAGTATATCACTGTCATGGAAGTTGTTTCACTCACCTTTGAGTTGTAATACATGAACACACATACAAGCAAGACCTTTGGACCATTGAATTAGCATTCCTCTGCCCTATGGGGCTCCTTCTTTTCCCTTGGGATTTGCTTTCTAACTACTTTTGGAGCTATGACTCTGGCCTATATGAATTAAAGTTTCTCCCATGTCTTTTTACAGAGCGAAAAATAATTAAGGGACATAAACATTGGAATAGTTTGAGTTGGAAGTGACCTCAAAGATCATCTAGTTCCAACTCCCCCAACATGGCCAGAGACACCTTCTATTAGACCAGGTTGCTCTGAGCCCTATCCAGCCTGGGCTTGAACACTGCCAGGGATGGAGTATCGACAGCTTCTCTGAGCAACCTGGACCAGTGCCTCACCACTCTCACAGTAAAGAATTTCTTACTAATATCTACTCTGGATCTACCCTCTTGCAATTTAAAGCCATTCCCCCTTGTCCTATGCTTTTGTTAAGAAGTCCCTCTCCAGCCCTCTTGTAGCCCCTTTACATTCTGGAAGACACTCAAAGGTCTCTCTGGAGCCTTCACTTCTCCAGGCTGTACAAACCCAACCCTCTCAGCCTGTCTTCATACGAGAGGAGCTCAAGCCCACTGATAATTTTCATGACCCTCCTCTTAACTCACTGCAACAGGTCCATGTCCTCCTTGTGCTGAGAGACCCAGAGCTGGATGCAGTATACCAGGTGGGATCTCATAAGGCCATCACCTCATGAGGTCCCATCACCTATTAAGTTTGATAAAATGTGCTCCAGGGGCTGGCTTGTCTCTTGTAAGAGCTGTTTCCACATCCTGTTCAGACCTTCCTCATGACCTTTAGTGGGCTATTTAGGACCCGATCCTCCAGGCTCTTCAAACCTTGGCAGGCCTGGGTGTAGGATGTGTCTATCTTGCAGAAATACCAGCTGGATGTGCAGCCCGAGATTCTGCAGGGATTGGTTTATCTTGCCGCAAATAAGGGAAATTGTGAACTATGTTTTATGATTACTTTAAACCAGAGATTTCTGTTATATCTCTACAATGATGCTACCACTTTTTAACTGTAGTGAAGATACACACATAGTGTTGCTGCAGATATGCCAAGGGATATATGCACTGAAAACTGGGGTAAAATGAGGGGATTCACAGCAATTAGCACCAACCAAACAGGGAAAAAAATCCTTCATGTCTGGAAATAAGATATTGCTACACCACAAAGCAAATCAGCACTCATTTGGCATAAAGAGCACCGGGGAGCAGAATCAAACACTGGAACATCAACACTGTGAAACTCTGGAGTGTTCTTGGCTGTGACTATGGCCCAGGGTAACCAGCAGCCTCCTCAGGAAAGGTTCAGGAGTTAGGCTGGATCAGGGACTAATAATAATAGTAGGAAATTTGCAAACTTTTTTGGGAAGCAAAGCTAAAAGTGGGAAGATGGCCAGATGATGCCAGCTGGCCCCAGGACCCAGGGATGGGCACTGGCACCAGTTCCTCAGCACAGGTGTAGCCAGGAGAGGCCAACGGGCCCCACAGCCATCAGCAACTTGGCACCTGCCACTGCTATTCATCAGCTACTTGGCCCCATTCCGGGCTGTAATTTTTTTATGCCCTAAAGAGCAGCTGGCACCTCCACAGAGCCAACAGGTTTCTGCTCCACCGAGTGTCTGTTAAGGTGTAAAGGAGATGTATCTGGGTCAAGGATGGAGGATGAGACACAGAAGGACATCACAAAGCTCTGAATGCTCAGCAAGTGTAGGCATATTTCAGGTGAATAAAAAGTGATGGTGCACAAGCTGTGGGCAAAAACATGTAAACATAGCCCAGTGAACATAACAAGGAAGAATATTAAAGAATCTCAGTAAGTCTTTTTTGCCAAGTCCATCATGGTTTCAAAGACTGAAGGAGTAAAAGATAAGAGGTGTTTTAATCCATCTCATTACATGAGCTGTGAGAAGACCAGCTAGGTCAAGCTAGCTTTGCACACAAGTAGAAGAAAACCTCTGGAATCTGATGAGGTTTAGACATGCACTTATAATGTCTACAGAGGCATTTCTGGTCTCACCCCAAGTCACACCTTGTGATGCAGTAAAGAGTTGTGGTTCTAGGTCCTCTCCCCACCCTTTACCTCACTCCCTGTGTCGCCCCCTTAATCACTGTGTTACATCCCTCACCCAGGAGGTACCTAAAAAGAGCAATACGGTTGAATTCTTATAGATGAGGCCTAATATTTTGACTTGTATTAAAATGTCCTTCATAAAGAGAGCTATTTTTTGTGTTATTTTCCAGCGGACATATTGCTGAAGTGTATCTTTTAGGCACACCTCTGGTTACAAGGGGTCTATGTAATAATCTGTGTAACAGAGGAGTTCTGAACCCACAGCTCTGCCAGAGCATGGCCAGAAGTCTTCAGAATGAAGCCTCTGACCTGCACGTTGGTGATTGCCCAGGAAAAACTGAGTGGACTTTGAAACATTTGTCAAGGCTCACAATAAAGATTCAAGGGAAAGGATGATTCACAGGAAGAATAATTTTTCCCACTCAAATCAACCCTTCCATCAAAAGACACTTTTTGGGAACATGGGAACTTGTTAAAAACAGAACTCATCTAGTGCTTGAAATATCTGGTCTTGCTGTACTTTCACTAACTGTTGGGCTGTAGCAGGTACAGGTGGATGGTTTTGCCTGGCTAAATAACATGACTGTCTTTGTAACGCTGGATTCCAGGGAAAGAAACTGTGAACGGGCCCACAACAGAGCCGAGCTTTCATGAGCTGCAGTAAAGTGACACTTAGGTCTGAAGGGGGACGGGGAAATGGAAAAATATTAATTTGAGGATAAAAAGTCTTGATACAGCTCCTGTAGCTGTATTCTTAGTTTGAGTCCTGATTGGGGTTTGTCATGGTTAACTTGAGTCCTGATTTCCCTGTGTAGAAATATGATCCAGAAGAGAAATTCTGGTTTTGAAGTTCAGTCCCATGAGTAATGCATGAACTTTTCAACTTAGCACTGGTTTTCAAACACTTAACTGCAAGTTTGCAGTTTTTCATCAGAAGCAAAGGAAAAAAGCAAAACGTAATTTGCACAAAAAGTGTATTAAGGCTGTCACAGTAGAGCACACTAGGATGGAGCTCCTTAGCCCCCCACTCACAATGTGAATGATATCCACATTACATTAATAGTGAAGGGAAATGAAGAAATAGGGAAAAAAAATCTCTGCATCAGTGTGTATCTGTGCTGTATTTTATAGATGAATAATGATGCTTAATGGCTTAGAATAAAGCAAGGGGCTCAGGGTCTCCACTGAATGTCACCATTTGGGGCTGTAGTGCTGTATTTTTATATAATTTGAATCTGTGAAGGTCTAATTCACCCATGCTTCAGCCGCTGAAGTGAGGAGGAGCGTGAGTGGGGTCACAGACAGAGTAAGAGCAAGTCAGTTAATTTAGAAGAAAAATAACATCAGTAGATTAGAAGATCAGACTATGGGGTTAGTCTAAGATCCTCATGAACAGTTCCTCTCTCTGCAGCACTCGGGCTCACTAGATTCATAGATGTAAACTGCTTTGAGATTTCAATGGGAGAGGAAAGCAGGTGCCAAACATTGTTATTTACACTATGTAATTGCATAAAGAAAATCCCAGAATCAGATCTTTGTTCTACATTCACAAATGTATTCCCTTAATGATTTCTTTTCAAGCATTTCGAGCTATAAATAGGTTTGTGAGTTTAAGACCTGGAAATAAGCCACCAGCATTTGTGACTGAGTCTTATGAGAAGGGTTTCTTAGTTTTGTGTTGGGGGAAGGGGCTAGGCTAAATCAGAGTGGAGCAGACATGCTGAAACCAGCCTGTTGGGCTGGGATCCACCAAGTAGAGGGAGCAAGGAATGAAGGGAATAGGGAATAGGGGAAAAAAGTAACACAAAATAATTGGGACCAATATGATATTACACATTATGGTTTTTGAAAATAAGCAGAGAGAACAATGAAAAGTCCTTGCCTAGCTAAAAATAGTTATAGGTTATATAAACAGAGGAAAAACACAAGCACATAGACTTATGCTGTAGGAATTTCTTGATGCAAGTGGCAAGGGATTCTGTTTCTCACAGCTAAAAAAATATTTCACCACCAAACACTGCCTTTGCAACAACGGGCCAGTGTGGCCAAGCAGGAGCAGCATGTGAGAAGTGAGTGGCTGCGATGGAAATCAGGGGAAGACGGTCTGCTGAAAGATCTCTTCCCTCCCAACAATTTGCGAGTGCTCTGCTTACCGTGCGAACCCCACAGACTCCAGACACTAAACTCAGGACATTATCTGCTGGAGATGAGCTGCTGCAAGCAGAGGAACACATCTGTGGAAGGAACACAGCAGAATTCTGAAGCATGCTACTGGTGCTTCTCCAAGGAGTGGAAGCCAGGCTTTATGTTTTGGACCATTTTACCCCTATTTGACAAGAGCTTTGTAGCTCCTCAAGGTCACAATTTTGGTGCTACTCATTGTGAATTTAGTGAAGACTAATCAGCCTTTCCCTGTGCATTGAAATGTTTATTGTTACATTGTAACTCACAGAACAAAGAACTGAGTAACAGCATCACCAAGGACTTTTTTTTTTAATGAACTGTGCTAGCAAAAATAACTCTAATAATCTCTAGCATCTTGGATGCATACATTTCTCTGGCCAAAAACTGTCTAAAAGGGACTTCAAAACCATCCTCTTCCAGCATTGCTCACAACAGGGGAGGGCTGAGGTCTACAAAATATCCCAGACTCCACACCCAGTGTGACTCCTGTTGAAGACACCAAAGTAGATTTAATGATGTCAGCAGGAGCCCCTCTGTTCTAGCCCTTGGTTCATCATCCACCTTCTCTGTCTTTCAAAAGTATTTTTTGATTAAATTTGCACTTAACTATCAGCTACATGATAGGTTTTTCTGTGCATTGCACCAGGATTCTGTCTCTCAGTGGGACAATCAAGTTTGTTACTTGTGCCCAGGGAGGCAGGTAGAGGTTGTGGGAATTAGAAAGCAGTGGGTTGAAACAAGTGAAAGAGTTTTTTTCCCAGTTAATTTTTTCTCTTCCCTTCTGGCAATTATAAGACACAGACCAGGCTTTTGAGTTATTTTAATCTTGGTAGGTCAGAGTTGCTTTTTTAGCCTTTAAATACAGAGAACAGAGAAGATGCCTGCCCTTATAGCCTCATGCAGTGAGTCCACAGTAGAGATGGGGATGTCTCTGAGCATCCTGCACCTGCATCCAGAGAGCCAGTCTGTTCCCCATCCCACTGTGTCTTGTCCCACAGCACACAGCCAAACCAACCTGAGGCTGAGTTTGGGGGTGACAAAGCAGTGCAGAGGGCAGCCTCACCTATCATATCATCTTTGTGTGTAAAATGTATAAAAGCTACAGTCCCACCTTCACTCAGGGGCTTTCCAAAGTGCTGCTGTCCCCTGCTAGAGCTGAGGTCTGCAGAGACACAGGTGCCAGACAAGCTGTGAGATGGGAAAGAGGCAGGTGGGGGATCCTCTGCTGCAGGCTGGGAAAGGATTGCAAGGGGAGATCCACTCTGGGTGCCTGGCTGCTGAGGATGGTGCTACATGGGCATGTGAGAGACTGCCAGTGGAGGCAGATGCTGTGTGAGGAGCGGCTGCCATCACCTCTCGCCGAGCTGACGTGTTTGCACACACGGTCTGGTTACTCCCCCTCAGAGTCGTCGTGGGAGGCAGGTTTGGCTGAAAAACCACTTCTCTCTGCTGAGTCACCCTTGCTACTGATATGCTCCCCAATCCCAGGCCCCTTCGAGGATGGTGAAACAAATGTTCCAGAAGTGCTTTTGAAAGGTAGACAGGAAGTGAAGAAATCAGTCTGAGTTCTTCTCGGAATGGGATAGGCAAAGAGAAGGGGTGAGGAAAAAGCCATTTGACTTCACAAATTTGGGTGGTTCCTTCCTTGGATTTAGCTTTTAAATCACCAGTGTCTGGTCTCATTTGCTGAGAAGTTGAAGACCACCAGCTTAAGATCCTCAGATATTCAAGTATCTTGGAAAATCAGGCCAATTGCATCAAAATTGCTGTGTATGTATGGAAATATGGCCTCCCCACATTACATTAGAAGCCTGTTATCAAAAGACCCAGCCTTAAACTTACCAAAAAGAAAATGCTTGTGCTTTTTCAATCATCAGAATTATAGTGTAGATTCAGAGCTACACTGCTGTTGGAAAGAGCATAGAAAGTGAAATATAGTGTAGATCCCACTGGGTAACACATTCCTTAATGGCATTTTTAAAGCATTTCACATTGGCAATAAAATACAGAGAGGGAGAAAAGAGCACAGCCTTCACTGAACATGGAAGATGAAAAAAGTAATAATCACAAGAGCTTTTCACTGATGTGGATTGTGGCATCGTGCTATCTGCTGCTCAGAGCAGACAGTGTTTCCAAAATATACACAGCACAAATCCAGAAGAGCAAAACTTGAATAACTAGTCATGATTCCCTGGATTTAAATAGGTTGTCAAGTCCCTATGGAAAGGGACACCAAAAATAACTAAATCTGGATCACTGGAATATTCCAGTTGTTCATCAAATAAACAATCTCTGTATTAACATGTGATTTCCAGTAGTTTCCCACTGTAGCTACAAAGGTCTGTTCACGGTGTCCAGTGATACATGACACTGTTGATCCCATTTTCAGAACAATTAGGGGATATTTATTTGTTGTTACCCCTTGACAGAAGGATGTGATTTATCACAAAAGAACGGTGAATTTCACAGGAGGGTGCCAGACTCCGTTCAGCTGTGATAGAAAGGTCAGCATTGAGCAGGCAGTGTTTTTTGTACAGCCCTGGAAATCTTTTAGGACAGTATTATAGTGAAATTTAGACACCACTGAAGTTGATTCCAAAACTCTTGTTGACTTCACCAGAGCCAAGATTTCCTCAAAAGAATCCCTATGAATATTTTAAGTCCCTGGAGCTTTACTTTAATAGCAATGTTTTCCCTGTGGAACTAGAAATAGATAGGGAAAAAAGGGAAGTGAAGGCATGTGGCAGAAAGAGGAGTCTTCCTTCCCCTATTTTTTTCATGGGAAGATGTTCCTGATTATCCTCAGAAGTCCACATCTCTCTGCTCTCCTTTTTCTTTTGTTCTTACAAGTGTCATCCCTTCAAAGCAAAGGAGCCAATGGGCAGCCTGAGCCTGGTAATGCTCCACTGCTTGCACTTCTTGCTCCCTGGAATTAGCGAACAGCTTAACAGCATCCTGCCTCCTTGTTCACCTTTATACTTACTCACAAAAGGTTGACAAGACAGAAATGTAATGGCTTCACTACACCTACAAGTGAAGAAAAGACAATGACTTCTTTCAAGTGAGTCCTGCTGAAGGTCCAGCTTACAAATGGGCTGAAATGGGGCTTTAGCTGAGGTACCTCTCAGTGTGTTGTAGGCAGTCAGTGCTGAAGAGGGAAGAAACATGACAATCTGTATCTATGATGGTTTGTTTCTCATGAATGTCTTACCTTTAATTACAAATAATCAGAGCCTGACTTGGTCCCCAAACAGGAAACTTCTTTCTCCTTTTCAAAATGTTATTGATTACAAACTGTGATTAGATGGCCTTGCTACCTATAGAATTGGCAAGATGTCTGATTTGATTCCAGAGTAAACCTACAGCTAAGCTGTCCACAGCCAAAGTGTATGTGAAATAAAAGCAATTTTCTTATTTTGGTGAAAGCTATTTGCTATTTCAGTATCATGAGTGATAGTGCTTTGAGACAATCTGGTGGCTGGAGTTTCAGAGGATGTTGCCAAGAAATCACGCATTGGAGAAAGCTGCTTGCAGCAGTACACTTTGCCTCCCTTCCCTTTTTATCTTTTTTTAATCTATTTTTTTTTCCAGGAAGTCATCATCCCCCCAGCCTGGGGAAGGAGGGACTGCTGCATTCATAAGACCAGCAAAGAGAGCCACTGCTCCCAGCAAGCTCCTGCAAACACATTGCAGCAGGTGAGCAGCAGCACTGTCTGCCACTGTGAGCAGATCCCACCAGCCAGCTGATGGTGATTTCCTGCTTCTGAGACAGGCTGGAGCAATTGGTTTGTAATCCAATTGAATTCTGGCCAGAACGCAGCCCAGGAGACTCACTGCTGAACCATTTCACTTTGACAGCTGGCAACAATTTGGGGACCACAGGAACGCCTGCTGGGCTCTCTGCTCAGAGGTGGATGCAGGCTTTCACAGAGCTTGCCAAAGTGAGAGACACCTGCTCCTGCCTCCCAGATCCCACCTGGAGATGAAACCCTCCGTGTCTCTCAAAACAGAAATTCTCCTATCACTTGTGAAATGCAGGAGCCCCTGACATATAAACCATCCCTCTTTCTTTTTTCTTTCTCTATTTTGGCCATTGCATAAAATAATTTTATAAAAGACTGTTTTAGTTTCAAGGACTACATTAAGTTCAGAGTATTAATGCAGATCAAGGCATGGACATTAAATCAAATAAATAATGCAGTGCCATATCTACAAAATCCTCATTATCAGATTTCACATACAATATGCATACAATACAATTTCACATACAATATCATATCCTAAATATAGTCCTCCCAGCATTTGTAAGTGGGAGACTTGCCAATAGGCCCAATAGAAAGTACATTGGATACTGAAGAAATAAAATAGCAACCTGGCAAAATACAGCTCAGGCATTACATAGACTGCAATAGTATAAATAAACACCCACATCTTGAAAAATTAATGCTCCAAAAGCTCTGTTTCATTGGGATATCAGAGAGACAAGCTGACACAGTGTTTCAAAGAGCTTATGCTGCAGCAGCTGTGCACTACTGTGCCCTCTGTGTTTGGTCCACGTAGGAGCAGGAGGACCAGGTTTCACAACACAGACACAAACCATCGTTCCTCCTTGGCACACTCAGCTTCTTGCCTGTGATGGAGGCATGGGATGGAGAAGGAAAGCAAGCCCAATGAGTGATCACAGTGGGAGAGAAATAACAAAACCTGGAAGCATGTTTCCTGTTTGGTACCACTATGTCAGATTACATTGGCAAACAATGAGTGATTAATGCAAGGGAATATTATTGTGCTCCTTTTAAAAGTACTTCATCTAGCTGCATTAAATTAATTCATAAACAAAAATGGGGGAATGGAATATATCTAGCCCTGATAAATATTTTAAATGTGATGCTTGCCATCTTTGCATTTACTTTATTACTTGGAAAGCTCAGTACCTTTAAGAGTAAAGTTGCTGAATTCAACCAAAAGTTAAACTTGTGGCAGGCAACAGACAAATCAGCTCACTGACTTCTCATTTTATCTTATTTTTAATCCACTGGTGCCTCTGAAATGCTATGCAGTGGATTTTGTATGCAGAAGTAAACAATCTACACTTTTCAATGAGGTATTCAGTTCAACGATTTGAATAGAACAGTTTCTGATAATATCCTGTCCCTCAAAAAAATATCCTAAATATAGTCTATACTGTCAAATCATATATGTCTGCTTAAAATAGCCTCCAGACCTACATCTCTGATCACATCACTCTGTCTGCCTTTGCAGCCTGGGGAAGATGGGCCTTGCAATGTACACTGAGAGGTGAGGAAGGCAAGTCAGTTCCCAGCTTCAGGAACCCTTTGTGGGAAAGATGGAAACAAAAGATTCAACTTGTTTGTCCTGGGGCAAGCTTCACCGCAGTTTGGTTCTGCTCAGATGAAATAAATTTGTGTGGCGCTGGGTGACAAGAAGCCTTTCCCCAGAGTAGTGGAGCACCAAACTTTTAGGGCATTGTGTCCTTTGTCACCTGACAATCTCCACAAAAGTCAGCTGGGCACTGGCTTTCAAGGCTGTCAGTCTTCCTTTGATGAAGTCCAGCCTCTGTTCCTAACCACACAAGTGCTCTGAAGTCTTCAGGCAGTGAGAAAACATCCTGTAAACGCTTGTTCCTTGGGGATCTGTTCTCAAAACCCAATCCTGTTGCCACACAGCTTCTTCATCACTCTCTCCTGCCACCCAGCTTTGTTACTCTGACTTTACTCTGCATTTGAGGATTTGGCCCAGGCAAGAGTGTGGATGTAGAAGAAAGATCAGAGTTTAATCAGAGGCCACTGAGGGAGAAAAAGAAGTGGCTTGAGGTAAAAATGAGGCTGACATTTCCCCAGACCAGTCCTTGTCACAGTGCCTCTATTGGCAAGAGCACTTAAGGAAACACTGCTATTTTTATTATCTCAAGAAGAAAAGCAGCAAAGATCATAGGCCAGGATTCTCAGAACTCATCTCCTTTGGCTTCTCCCTTCCTTAGGAAAAGATGCCTCCTGAAGTCAGGGGATCCCCCCACTTCTCTTGAGATGCTCATATTTACAGCATTGGTTTTTTTAAATTCTAAGAAATTGTCAGGCTCCAAAGTTCTATTTTTATATATCTTGGAGTAAGGCTGCATTGTTTCCCCTGGCTTCTGCATTATTCACTTTGCCCTGCAAATCCTATTGAGTGGATTACAATATTTATTGCTCTGCCTTGCAGTATTTTCTTCCAACTTATCTGAACAATCTTGTCTGCAAGAAAACCTGTCAGTATGTGGCTGAATAGTCATTCCATCATTTCATGCCACCAAACACAAAGCCAAAACCACATTGTCCATCCTGCTGGACAGACACCACCACAGTTCTCGTGCAGCACACCGGGGCAGCTGGTACCTCTGAGGCTGCAGCAGCATTCTAATGAAGATAGGAAATCAAGGGATGGAGTTTGAGCACTCTGGTATGAATGATTCATTTCAGGAATGAATGGATGAGCAGGGAACCAAGCCTGTGGCCCCACATGGTTCCGAGCAGCAGGGATTTTATTCAGAGCAGTCAGCAGTGCACCAGCTTCTACCAAGAAGTCTCCAGGCAAGGTGGCAAGAGAGTACAACACTGTGCTTCATCCTGCTGCAAGATGCTGTGTCTTCTCAAGGCCTTGTGCTGTCACACAAAGCAAACCAGGATGAGGAAATTTGCCTTCTGGGATTTTCTGATGGTGTTGTCCTGTAGTTGTCTATAGGAAGACTACAAACATTAATATTCCCCTTTAATGGTGTTCCCAGATAAACCTTTATTCCTGTTAATTTTTTAAAGAAAAAAAATAGATTTGACAATGTAATTTGATTCTAGTGAAATTTCAGAAGCCATTAAAGGTTTGCTTTTCGTCTTTTTTTTGTATTCCTCCCTAGTAGAGACTAGCAGCCATAAAGACACTTTCATATTATCTACTATACATCTTAAAATGGCAGAAGCATTAAGGTTGGAAAAGACCTCCAAGGTTATCAAGTCCAACCTTTGACCAATCACCACCTTGTCAAATAAACCATAGCATTAAGTGCCACATCCAGTCATTTCTTGGACACTTCCAGCAACGGTGCCTCCACCACTTCCCTTGGCAGCCCATTCCAATACTTAACAACCCTTTCCATGAAGTTTTTCCTCCTGTCCAACCTGAATCTCCCCTGGCACAGCTTGAGACTATGTTCTCTTATCCTGTCACTCCTTGCCTGGGAGAAGAGCCCAATCCCCACCTGGCCACTCCTACAGGTAATTATAGCAATAAGGTCTCCTGTGAGCCTCCTTTGATCCAGACTAAACACCCCCAGCTCCCTCAGCTGCTCCTGGTGTGACCTGCTCTCCAGATCCCTCACCAGCATTGTTGACCTTCTCTGGACACACTCCAGTACCTCAATGTCTTGAAGTGACAAGAACCAGAACTGGCCCAGAACTGGACACAGGACTCAAGGTGCATCCTCCTTGATGCTGGACTGAATCCCTGGTTAACAATACTCTCTGGAGTACAACATGAACATCTCAGGTGACTGCTGCAGGGGCCCAGGCTTGCCCACCTTGTGGGCTCCCCTCTTTACCTCATAAATTGCTCTCTCTACTCTCTGTTGACATACTATGGCACACATGGAAGAGATGCAAGGAAAGCAGAGAATGGAGATGGCACATTTCTCTTCTTTTAAGGACAGCATATGTTAGAAATGTGTCAGGATTCCTGAGTTAAAGCAGCATAATGAGATGTCAGGGAAGGCGAACAGAAGGGGAAAATTAAGGCAACAGATTTCCCTGGGAAGCTGTTTTGCGAAAAATCATTGGAGGAAAATGCTATTCTGATTAACATTAATTTGTCCCTTTTTTTTTTTTTCCTTTCAATTTAATCTCTGAGGCAGGATATAGGGCAGAACAGAGACCAGGGAAATGGCAGCCCCGTCACTGAGCTAGCGCTGCAGCAGAGCTGATGGAGTATCTGGGTCAGCATGCAGCAATTCTTCGCAGATCACTGAGATCTACAGAGGCGAAGGCCAGCCTTGGCAGTAGAGCCAAGGGCTCTTTTTGTATCTGAAGGGATGTAAAATCTGCTCCCCCTTTCAAGCAGCATTTGCAGGAGGGAACCCCATGCTGCAGCCTCCGTCAGCTGGAACTAACGCCCGTCGGCTCTGCTCACCCATCCCTGCTCAGCAGAGCACAGGCTGGGAAATCAGCGTTGCCATGGGATTCGGCTAAAAAGGCCAAAAGATGTGAATGTCAACCAAGTACACAGATATACAGGGAGGGTATTTTCCACTCTAAATCTGATGTGGAAGCTCTTCTCTAAGAAACAACATTTTACTTTTTCACTCATGAATGCAATGTCAAAGGTTACCCGGAGTAACCTATTTTTTGTATTTTAAATGTCCTCACTTAGCTTTGAAGATCTTTGTCTGTTTCAGGCAGGCCTGTTTCAGGTAGATTTTAGGAAAAGCTCATTCCTGCATTCAAATATTTGGCTACTTTTTCCAAATATCCTGCTTGGCTTAAGGAGAGACATTATTACCTTTGCTGACAGCTGTAGGGCCCTTAGAAGAGATACGGCTTTGGAGACCAGCACACTGCCCACTGGGCATACACAGATCATGTATCATGGGATCTTTCCCCCTTCTGCTTCTATGCTTCAACCCACTGGGACAGGAGCATGAAAGGATCGGTGCTTTCCTTATATATCATCCCTGATCATCAGTAAGACTAGCAGCTGTCTCTCAGGATTTGTGCTAAACCTTTTGTTAGAGGTTGATTCATACAGCCATAGCCTTCAAAGTCAAATGGCACTGTTAGATCATCCTGTCAGGTAGCACAGGGCATCAGGATTTGTGCTGATGTGTGTTTTGTTAAAACATGTCCTTCACAAAAGGGTAGTCCACTCTTGCTATGACAGCCATGGTAGAGGGAAGATCTGTTATTTCCCTGTATTAACCAAAGTTTAGAAAGTCATTCAGGAGGTTTTTTTTCTCAGATGTTGAAAGCACTAGGAGAATTTTTCTGATGATCTTGATTCCTGACAGAATACATCAAGTTTTATGCTCAGGACCTAAATTTTTGATAAAATGTGATGCCAACCTGCCTTGCCACTCAATGTTTAAAGACACAATATAGAAGAAGTGCCTGATTTTCAGCAGTAATACTGAGGAAAAGTTAAGGCCAGAAGAAATGTCCGTTTCTAGAATAAAGGCAGCTGCTTCTGCATATGCGTGAAAGGATGGTGAATATTAACACAAGGATTTTGAGGAAGTAGCTATTTACTACTGGAATTTTGGATGACAGCTGCCACATTATAGGTGTTTATCTAATAATATTCACCCTAGTATCGGTATGCTTTGCCTGAATTAGTCAGCCTAATGCAGATCACTCATTTGTCTCTGCCATAGCAGAACTTGCTAGAACAAGCTAGAACTTGCTTGATTTTTTATTATGAACATTTCTGCTTAAATCCTTTATGTTATGATGCTGGCTAATTTCGTCTTCAAACTGACAATGTAGGGCAAAAGACAAAAACTATCTGGAGCAGAAAGCACTTAATTTAATGATTGAATATTATTTTATTCTTTTTATGTGGACACATAGAGGTACAGCATTTGACAAGGCATAAGGATTCACACCGATCTCAGACCAGTCCATGCACTTTTGCCTTGGTCCACAGAGATGACCTCATACATTAAGTGCAGGGATGGTTGTTCGCAGGCTGTGTGATACAGATTCTGAACAGCATATAATGCACATTTAATTGTATTTTTTTAGTGGCCATGGTTACAGAGATGGGACTTTTGTACTTTTTTCCCACTGTAGTCATGTCACACTGAAAAATTGTCTGTACATCACTAGCTCCTGCATAGGTGTATACCTGTGAGGGGTTAGCAGAAAATAAGAAGGCAGGAAGGACCTCCTGTAATCTCTGTATCCTGCTCAAACTTCATATGTCTGCTTACTAAGAAAATAAAGGCTATTATGTTCCCAGACATTTTAACTCAGAGTCTTGTGGAGTCAGGAGTATTGCAATCCACGTAGTAAAATTGGTACAAAATGTTGCTAATCAAAGGCTTGGAAGGAAGATGAAGGGAAGAGGGAATGAAGCTGTGATTACCCACTATTTTGACTGTTGAATCTGCACTATTCATAGTAACACACCAACTGTATCTATCCAATTGCAGTAACAAGTGATAGCTCACTACTCAACAATTAGGTTTTCCTTCCCCACCTCTGCAATTAAGGTCATAACCTTTTCTATTTACTTTTGGGATGTGGTAAATTAGAGCTTTGGCTTCATTACAAAAATTAATTAAAATAGTCACACAATGGCACCATTCATGGCTGTGCTTGTCCTTCTCTGCAGTATGTCCTCATGTCAGCTCTCATTGGTTTTAGTCCCAAATTCCAGTACGTGCCAGTCTGCCTGTATTATCTGGATCAGTAGACTAGATTTTTCTTTTTGTCCATCTTCTTTGATTCATTGGAAGGGGTCCTCTTGTTTCTAATTCCTCTGTTTCTTTTTTTTTTCTTTTAAGAAAGTGTACACTAGCAGGCTGTCAGCATGATCTGATGTCCCCAAAATGATTTTTGTTTGCAGTAGAACTTTGTCTCACAGCAGAGACCTCTGCCTAACAATTTCTCCTTACTGACATCCCAGGTGTCTAGGTCTGGAAAAGAGGATTAATGCTCTTTTCCTCAGAATTTCAGAAACTAAACAGAACTACAGAGATAGGAGGAAAAAAGCCTGACTATTCCCCAGTTACACAGAGTTGGGAGTCTGCCCATTGAAATAAGGTTTTTTCTTTTCCTAAGCCATTTCTTTGTGAATGTAGTGCTTGTTTTAAAAGCTGGATTTATGAACTGGCAAAAAATAATATTTTCTTTTGTAGAAGAAAGTGTTGCATTATGTTTCACATGACCATGTCCTGAGATTGTTCAACATACAGAGTTCTGTGCATACCAATAAATAGAGATCTTGGCGATTTCAGGAGAAGCGATTTACTAAAAATTATTGCTTGATGGGAAGTACAGAAGAGCTCAGATTCATTTATATAACACCTAAAAGGAGAAATGGCCAACAAAGGCTGGGATTAATATATGTGCTGGTAATACAGTCCAACAGGCAACTTTGATACATATGTGTAATTTTATTGAAGTTAAAGTTGATGTTGTTTTAAAGATGAGGACATGAGATATTTGCAAAAGTGAAACTTATTATGAGCTTTATTTCTTCAGAGCATTTAAGCATGTGTGTAACTGCAAGTATAACCCAATTTATTTTTTTTTAACTTACTGCTTGACTACACAGGTGCCTTCAGGAAATTGTATCAAAGTTAATATAGGGCATGATTTCAAGATGCATCAACTGAACAGCTTTGAAATGTAATCAGGGAGGCCTGGTTTTGTGGAGGGAATGTGTCCATGCCAGAAGCTGATATAAGGTAATGAAGCCAGTTTCAACATGGGTTCAGATCAACAGTTCTGTTTCTAAACCCGTGTTGGCTGCAGATGAGAAACAAGAATGTCTGCTGCAGAATGAGCATGGAAAGGGTTATACAAACTGCCCCTTCTTTGTGAAACACAAAGAGGCCGGGTCCTCCTCTGGGCCAAAATGATCTTTCCTTGTAGGCTTTGTTTTCAGCCACATCAGATCCCTGTGTTACCCATCCCATGGGTGCCTGAGCTGTGCTGGTGGCACAGGATGGTGCAGGAAGGAGGCCATGGGTAGAAGGTCATGTGAAAACACTCTCGGTGCTACTGCGGACTTGCATGGGATGAAAGCGCCCGCACAACCTTGGCCATGGGGCACCCTTGGCCTTTTACTGCGGTTGATCATGGAGGAGATTCGAAAGCAATGACAGGACCATTGCTTAGAAGGAGGCAAGAGACCTGAGCTCCTTTTCTGAACCTACCAGCCTCAGATGGCACGTGAGCAAGGACATCCCACCTTCCCACCACTGCAAAAAGTGGCCTCTCTGTAATGCCCTTGATATAAGACACAAACCCCAGTTTTCAGATTTTGTGCCTTGAATGGAAATACCTGAGGGCAGGACTTTTTTCCCTATTTGTTGGTGAGGAGGAAATGGAAGACAAGTTTAGTCCCTTAAAAATAAGCATTGTGTCCTCTATGTGCCCTGAATAAATTGCATCCCGTGTTGAACTTTGCTGAAAATGCTTTTTTTTCCCCCTTCTGAGGAACACCGAAAATGAGACCGCATTGATATTTTGCTGCAGAGTTGTTGTCTGTAGGAAGGCTTTAGATGGAGCTGTTCTATGGAAATCAATCCTGGTAGAGCAATAACAGCTGTTATTTTGCCAGCACGCAGCAAGCAGAAACAATTGCCGAGGTACCCTCACTACAGCAATGCTACTTGGTAATTTAAAAACAATGCATGACATAAAATAACCCAGATAAGGCTGGGCAACCACAGCATTGTTATTTCTCCTGTTCTGAATCTGCAGACTGTAAATACACACTCATGAGAAAAAAGGAATTATCCTTCACCTCTACGTATGGCCAGAGAATCATATAATATTTATAATGCTGTTGGGACAGCTATGTGAAATGGATTCTGTTTGGTTTGCTCCATTTTTCATCAATTTCTTTTGTCATGCTTCTGGCTGTGTTGCCTGCAATCCTACCTTTCTGTCTAATAAGGCACTGCATAGTGAGCTCATCTGCTTCCATGGACAGAGCAGGATTGTACCCTGTGATCACCTTGAGGACTGGAGGGATGTGAGAGGTTCTACTTCTTGGAAGCTCTTGGGCTCTTTTTTCTTAATCTATAAATAGGAAAACACCATCATCCTTCAAAATATAAATCATTATTAGAAAGCCTCAAATGGGGACACAATAAACTGGTTTCAGAAAAAAAAAATAAAGTATTAATTTTCTTCTCAAGTTTATTGATATATTTTATGAAGGCTCAAGGATGAAAGATTCTGAGGCAATATAATGGAGTATTATAATATTAATTTGCATCAATTTCTTAAAGAGATAATTCAATTAAATCATTCAGCCTTTAGCAACCTGTTCTTTTAAAGTCCTATCTCTTTTTGAACTGTCAACCACTTGAAGGAACAGCCCTAGATTCTTTCTTGATTGTAAGCTAGATGAGGCAATTTTTCCTTGGGGAACATTAGCTAAATTGGGAACACTGTAATTTAAAGGTGATTAAGTACCTTTTGTGATTATTGTTCTACGACTTCAATCTGATAACACTTAAGTGCATGTGTAATCTAGTCTTCCACAGGGCTACTCTCATTCATAAATGGGTTTAAATCCTCATAAGATCAGGACCTAAATAAGTATCACAGTTAAACCTTTTATGGCACATTGACAGAGCATGTATTTGTTCCGACTGCAATGACATTTCACACCTGTGCTTGGTGCATAAACAGTAGAAATGCTTTTTAAAATTGGTATTTTCATTTTACAGGAGAAAGAAAGGACCAGGAATGTGAATGGATACATTCTGGTCACACAGCAAGTCTGCTGGAACACCTGGGAACGCACTGTGGACTCCTGACCCACATGCATTTATGTCCGGCTTCACTCCAGCTGTACTTTGTGCTTTGATGCTCGGCACAGGCAAAGCAGCAGGAACCATCTAGACCAGGCAAAGTGACCAAGTCATTGCTCAACTTGCCCACTTAGGTCTTCTTGGGGTTGCAGTGGAATTTTTGTCAGCAGAGCACCCAATGTGTGAAAGGATGTCAGAACATGGGCTACTGTTGCACCATTGACTAATTTAGGGTTGACATCTGTTGGGGGCAGCTGAGTAAGATGCACTCAGCCAACCCATTGTCAAGAAGTGGTGCTGGCATTTGTCCATGCACCAGGATATTTTACAGAATGTCATCACTTGGTAATGAAATCTTCCCCGGTAACGATGGCTCACGAACACAGAAATAGCCTTTGCCCATAATAAAGTTTTGCAAATAATGCTTGCAGGAAGTGATTTGCTACGAATCAATCAAGCAGATCCCAGAAATAATGTGGCAGATGGTAACCCGACACTACTACAACATCACCACACTACTTCTTACTCACACTTTAAACAACCATTTGGACTCAGGTCTTTAAAGAAAAATGTTCACTCTCACTCTACAGCTGGTTGGAGCTGAATTGTCACCCCACAGAAAATTCTATCCTTAGAAGTCAGTAAAAGGTAGAATAAAATTAAAAGTCTGAAATGTCCTTCAATGCAAAAGAAAAGAAAAATTCAATTATCAAGAATCTATTTTGATGCCTTCAGGCTGTATGCCCTTTTTTTATTTTTAGCTATGTTATGCTACAAACAAAAAAAAATTTAAATATAAAATGAACACAATCTTTGTTCTAAGTGATATATACAAAGAAAATTAAACAAAGTAGATTTGAAAAAGAAAATGCTGGAAAGAACAAACATCTTCCTGTTTGCACTTTGATTTTTTGTCCCATGAATATAAAAGTTTGTTGAAATAATCATGTCTCCATTTTTCACATCTTAGCACCTTCTGACAGAAAAAATATTCCACCTGAATAGTTTTAATTAGGTCTCTCTAGGTTGTGACTGGTATACTCGAGTTACAGTGGTTTAAAAAGTTACTAATCGTAACCAGTGAGGTGCACTTTCTTATTTGCAAGGCAAAACCCATTATCTTACATTGTACAGTTAATCTACTTGTTATAACTGATTGAGATTTTAAATTATTAATTAATTTTTCTGTTTATACCTGCTTATTTTTTTCATCCCTATATGAAGACTTGTTGCATGCCACAGAGCAGGTAGCCCTGATTTATTTACTAAAGTATCAATGTGGTCCTTAAACAACAGCTTTACTTACAGAAGGAGATTTTTCACCCTCCTCCTCCATGCGCATCATTGCACTCTGAAACCTTTCCAAAAATAAGGTTAGCCATGCCACTGTTTGCACTAAAACAAGGATCATCCCAGAAATGGGGTGGCTGAAGAAAGCAAAGTAGGCCACCAACTTTCCCTGCCGGATTGCTGGCTGTGACTCTGTCCCAGAGGAACGCTGTCACACTGGTTATGCACCTGGAGGTCGGCATGAGATGAGCAGGTGTCGTTATCATGAGCCGCTGGGGACTTTTACTGGGCTCGTCTTTGGCAGTGAGGGTCATGCAGAACTCCAAATAAATCGCCTGGTCAGACCCATGTGGCCAAGCAGAGGGAAATTACTGCTGCAGCCTGTGCTGCCATGGCCCTGCTGGAGACAGGGCACCTGTCCAGCCTTTTCCCTCAGAGATATACTAACACAGAGGATGCAATCCCTCATGTGCACCTACCTAGGTACTGGCTGAAATGAATCAAAATGCATGGGCACAGGCAATGGCTCTTCTCAGGTAGAGTTTGTAGGATAAATTTTAATGACTTGAACTCCTAAATTTCTGTCTCAGCCATGGCTGTTCATGCACCACTGTGTGTATGAATGGAAAGACAGATACCTTGCACCTCTTTCAAGGTCTAAGTTTTATTCTTCCACATGTCCATGTTCCTGGTTCTACAGGAGTTTCTTACTAAAACACATAGCAACACAGCCCATGTCCCTCGATGTGTGACTTCCCTGGGGTGAGCCGCAGCTGGACCTTTGGAGCTCGGCACCTCAAACCACCAAGTGCTCCATTTATATCAACGGAGGCCTCGGCGCGTTTGGCGTGTGCTGCCATGTGCCGGTTTCCCACACGTGCAGGGTATGAGCCACCGCCTGTCTGTGTGTAGAACAGAGGACTTTGACCACGATGTTTCGTAAAATTTGGTAGAGTTAATGTGCAAACTGAATTACTTTAAACCCTCAAGTTTTATACAACCCATTCTCACAGTCTTATATTTCGTCTGGCATTTGGGGGAGAGGATGAATGAGCAGCCTCACAGCTGCTGCCGGCTGCACTCTCCAGGCTGCAGTTTTGCTGAGGGCTCTCAGCTCAGTATCGGGGAACTCGGGCAGACGCTTGTCACCAGAAACAGCCGAACTTCGGCCACTTCGGCGAATGTCACCGGAATAAAACAGTTTCTTCGCCGAATGCTAAACACACAAGTCAGCTTCTGCGCGACAGAACTAGACCGTGACCGGGACCAGCGGAGTCCTTGGGGCCGCTCCGTCGGCAGCAGGGCACGAACCCGCGGTCCCCCGGCCGCGCGGGGCCAATCGGCGGCCGCGCTGGTGACGCGACGGGGAGGGCGGGGCGCTCGGCGCGGGGCCGGG
>VXBU01001993.1:1939619-1958472 GCA_013400315.1 Bombycilla garrulus
GGCTGCTACCGTATGGGCTCGTAGTGCCCTCTCGGCGCTGAGTGCCCGGTTGCCGGGGAGGTGCGTGTAGGAAGAGAGGCGCCAGTAGCGCTGGATTTTATCCCGCTGTAGAGGTGCAGAAAGACAGGGGTTCAGGTGTGTTGGGGTGTGGTTTTATTTTTTTTTTCTCCTCTCGTTGCCTTTTTGCTTGTTTGCCCCTTTCCCCCCCCCTNCTGATTTTCCTCCAGCTGAGCAGTACAGTTGCAGTGGTAGCGGTGAAATCCTGCTCCTCCTGTGAGCTCGAGCCAGGAAAATGGAGGCTGTGATAGAGAAGGAATGTAGTGCGCTCGGAGGACTCTTCCAGACCATCATAAGCGACATGAAGGTAAGAGGCTGAGGGGTGTGGGGGAGCACAGCGGAGGGGAAGCGCCTTCCCACCTGGGCCGGCGAAACTTCGCCGCGGGCGGTGCAGCCGCATCGGGGGCTGGCGGCGGCGCGACCTCCCCGCGGTGCTGGGGGAACGCTGCCCGGGGCTGGGTCCGCGTCCCCGCCGGCAGGACCAGACTGGCTCCTTGGGGCCAGGGGCTCCCTGCCTTCGAACCCGGGCTTTCGGGCTCTCGAATTGGTTGCAGGACACCATCTCTCCCTCCCTCCTCTTCCTCCTCTTTTTCTCTGTCGTGCTCAAACATGCAAGCTGTTACCTTGCACCAGGGTCAGCGATTTCCAAGGCTGCCTCTTTATTTGACAAATATTTTTATTCTCCTTTTTTCTCCGCTGGTGTGGGGTGTCAGATCGGTAGCAGAATGAATGCAGCGGGGCGAGAGCGTGGTGCGGAGGAGCCGGCCACGGAGCATGTCAGCCGTGGGGTGGGGCTGGGAAGGGCAGTGTGAGCGTTTCGGTGCCAAGCTGATGGGCGCGATGGAAAAAAATCTCTGCCTGGAGATGCTCAAAAGTTGATGTGTGCCTGAATTAAAATTGCTGCTCAGTCGGTTATGTGGTATTATTTTTAGCTGTATATGCTCGTGGAGGTGGCATTTCCTTCTTTCTGTGAATGGATGCAAAGGTTTCAAGTCCCCTGGTCTCTCCACCAGCCACCAGAAACCTGACTGTGCTGATCCTGTCTTTGCCAAAGGGTCCCTTTGAGAGAGGCGCTCCCACTGTATCCTTGGCAGCCAAGGGCACTTCTGCAGGGTTTTCTTTGGGTGAGCGGGTGCCTCCCACCCTTCTCCCGTTGAAATAAATAGCGTAAAAGCGTTGCTGTGTTCTGCCCGTCATGTTTCCCCCAAACCCCAGGGTTGGAGGCGCCCAGCCTCCGGCACACGGCCGTACTGCAGAATACTGCAGTGTTCCCCTGGACAAGGGCAGCTTGTCTTCCTGCCAGGGCCGATTGGGGAGGATGCAGTTGTCAGGAGATGTTGAGGGACGTGTCAGATAATGGGGCATTGCCGTAATTTAAAGACGGCAGCCGTGCACGCTGTGCTCTTCCCAGCCAGGGCACGGGATTTCTCTGGTGTTTTAATCCATGCAGGGCTGGCGAGCAGCGAGGGCTGCGGGAGAAAGAGCTGCCAGGTAGTAGTAGAGGAGAGGGTCTGCTCTAACCGGGAGCCTGGCAGAGGTGAATGGCTTTTAGTGTATTTTTTTGAGAGGGGGGAGAAGCTGTTTGCACTAGGAGTTATTTTTTTTGGCAAGTGTTCATATGCACTTTCCTCTCAACAGACCTTAGGAGACATGGAATTAAAAGCATGGCTTGTCAAGAGCAGGCAGGTTGGGGAGAGGAGGGGGGCGTTTGTGTATATGTCAAGACAATGCTGCAGACCTGACAGTGGTGGTCCTCAAGCTCTCAACCCTCTTGGATTTTTATTAATGACTGCACTTTAAAATAAAAGAAACTCCCCAAAAAGCAGGAAACAATCACAAATCGTGGAATCATTTTAGTGGTCAGTGCAGGGAACAGGCAGGAGATGTTCTGTTCCATGAGAAGTGTGGTTTTGGGTTTCATCACAGAGGGACACTGAGTATGTTTATTCTTAACCTTCTTTTCATAAGTGATGCGTTTGGTTTTTTTCTTGCTCTTAAAACAGTGGGCCTCAATGTGGATTATTTATTTTTTTTTCTACACATTGCTACTTGCATGGGAATGCTGTTCATCAGAAAACATGTTGACATGAACATATGGAGATGGGCACAGGTGTGAATATTTTTTTCTTAATGCTCCATAGTAGTGGAACCTGTTTTGTGAACTGGCAATTACTGAAGGGGGAGGTTTGGAAGGAATCGCTGCAGATCTTTAGCAGCATGGTAGTTGTTATGGTTAAAAAAATATGCTCATTATTTAACATGAGTAGAACAAAGAATTTTTACCTGTAGTTGGATTTGATACAGCTGATGCTGTACTACTGATGAGATGCACTAGGATTCTTTGTGAATTGTGCACAAAGGAGCACAATTTCTGAGGAAAAGCAGCTATTTTTTGATAGCTTTCAACTAATCGTACCTTTAGTAGTAAAGTGAAAATTAGCATTTTAAGTGCTGTTTCACGTAGTCAGATCTGTGTGGGCAGGCTTCTGGCAGGATCTTGGAGATGTTGCGTAGGGGTCTGCCCACGCATACCCAAGTGCATGATCCATGCCTATTTCTCATCGCAGGCTGTGATCAAGGCCCCACATGCCCTGCAGTGCTGAGGGATTTGATGCAGCATCCGCCTTCTTTTAACTAAATGGTTCACAGTTTCTTTTATCATATGTATTGCTTTACCTTAAACTTTGTTATAAAGATAGTAGGGTTAATCAACCGCTTAAATTACCCTGAAGTCTTGCCAGTGGATGCAGATGGATGCTGCAGCTGAGGTGATGAAGATATAGTACATGTGGACTGATTTTTGTCTTTGTTCACAGTAACACAGAACTGGCTCAGGTGTACTTGTTGTTAATTTTGAGCTCTGACTGATCTTGACAAGGTTACAGAAACTGGAATTGGAATGCTGAGCAGTGTGATTGTTTCCATTTTTCTCCATATACTGTGTTAGATTTGAAACTTCATATAGGCAATATATGTCAGTGTGACTAACACATCACATTTTTTGACCAGCAAGATTGTGACTTGCTGGCTGAGGTCTCTTGAATGGCATTTAATGTTTTCTCCATATACCCCAAATTCCTCTTCACCCGCTAACGAAAATATTTTTGTGTCTTAATACTCAATAAAATCTGCTCCAAAACAACTCAGCATAAAGCTAAGTGATTTGGAGAAATGATGCTACTGAGTAAGTGTAAGAACCGTTAATAAACATCCCGTTTGTACTGCACATTATTGTACATCACAGAGTCACAAAATATTCTGAATTGGAAGGTACTCACAAGGATCATTGAATCCAGCTCTTAGGACTACACAGGACAACCCAACAATCCCACCAGGTGCCTGAGTGCTTTGTCCAAATGTTTCTTAAAATCTGTCAGGTTCTGGGCTATGACCACTTCCCTGGGGAGCCTGTTCCAGTACCCAGACAGCTCCTGGGTGAAGAGACTTTTCCTGATAGCCAACCTAAACCTTCCCTGAGTTAGCTTCATGCTGTTCCCTCTGGTCCTGTCACTGGTCACCAGAGAGGAGAGATCAGTGCCTGCCTGCCCCTTGACTTCCCCTCCTGAGGAAGCTGTAGACTGCAATGAGCTTGCCCTTCAGTCTCCTCCAGGCTGAACAGAACATCTGGAACTTCAATCCCTGACAGGGGAAGTCCATTTTTTTCCATGCCAAGCAAGAGTCGTGTTTGTTGAGTAATATGGTGGTGTACATGATGACAGGGTTGTTTGTGTAAAGTCCACAGTGGGAACTGTACTTGACTGTTGTGCTCTAGAATTGGATTTCTGTGCTTTGAGATTTCAGGATCTGATTAAAGAATCATAAAGGTGGGAGCATGTGTGCCCATCCCATCCTTATTTTGACCCATTGTCACAGCCCTGATGTTTCCTGCTATAAATCACTGAGCCTGTGACACTTAAGATTTGTTGCACCCTTTGCAAGATCTTTTTCAAAGCAATCAAAGTTTATAAAAACAAAAATAAAATGTGCATGTCTCCTCAGAGGAGTAGTCCTGTGTGCTACATGGAGATGCTGTGTGACTTGTTTTTGAATATGGTGAATTTTCTTTAGCTCCCTGTGGGAAGGGAGTATTTGATCTGAATGGTTTTGTAACTCATTTCTTGCAACTGGGAAATCAGATGCTGCAATGTGCTGTTAATTTCAGTATCTCTTTTAGTGCAAAGCAAATCATTGTTAATTTTTGGGAGGCCCTGTTGTGGATGGGTTTCCAAAGAACTTATCTTCTTATGCAGAGCAGATTTTCTTTAATGCTTCTCTCCTTCTGAGTTGATTTTACATTCCTTTTAATCACATTGTTCTCTGCTATCCTGAAAAAAAAACCCTCTGGAAACATTGAAATTGGCTGTCTTTGTAGTTCATCACTTGCTTGATGGTGTTTCTTTGACTTTTAGCATTCTCTTTACTTGTCTCTTCTGCCAGCATGTGTTTTGATAGAGCAGAGGCTTGCTGTGTAAGTACAGCACCTGACACCTGGGGGTGGGCATGGGAGGAAGGTGAGTAATGAGCAGTTAGATGAACAGAGGTTGTCTGTGACTTCATTTATACAGAGTATTTACTAAATTTTTATGGGTCAGGTGTGTATTACCAATTAGTCTCATTCATCTCCCTGCATGTGAAGGATGTGCAGGTATTGTCCTGAAACAAAGTTCCCAACAGATGTGTGAGTTCTTGGAAAAATTTAAAAATTCTTTTATATGTTTATGTGCCTTATTTGTATTTGTTTAGCTGAAAGTTTAATAGAAACAACTATTTACCTCTGGTAGTAACCTCTACTTTAATACTCTAGAGGAAGTGCTGGGACTCCTGGACTAGGACTGCACCTTTTCTTTCAGCTGTGCAAAGCTCTTGGTCGAAGCAGAAGAAAGAGACATGAACATATGGGCATGAGAAACATTTATGTTTTTGCAGCCTCTTACTTGCTTTCAGAAAGTGATCCGTGAGAGGCAGCATTTTAATCTTGCTTTTGTAGAAGTTGTGACCAGGGGTGGCCACATCAAGGACTGAGTTGTTTGTTAAGTAGCCCTATTTGCTTAAAGGGATGGCCTTATGATATTCGCACAAATAACACAAACTGAGGAAAAAATATTTGATGGAACAAATAGAACTGCTGAGACAGTTGCTACAGCAAGGCAAGTACAGCTGCAAGTCTTCAGCATTTATGTTAATCTAAGGAACAGCACTCATGTACCGGAGAACCTGGGCAAATTTATTATACTGTGACATACTGTAGTGCAACAGCTCTTCCCCAGCTGTGCTTTATTCAAAGCTTGAGATCTCTGTGAGGATTAGGAGTGTTCAGTTGGATAATTTTAGGGGCTAGTTTCAGTCCAGCTGTTAAGGATGATAACTACTGTAAGGAAAGACAGTTGTGTCATGTGCTGGGACTGGCACTGTTTAACATCTTCATTGGTGACATTGACAGTGGGATTGAGTGTTCCCTCAGCAGGTTTCATGATGTCACCCAGCTGGGTGGTGCAGTCACCTTGCTAGAGGGGAGCAGTGCCATTCAGAGCGGTTTTGACAGGTTTTAGAGGGGATACTGTGTACCAGGGAGGCTTTTTCTTGCACCTTGAATACAAAAAGGGGTCTGCAGGAGAGTTGGAGAAGGACCTTTGACAAGGGCATGTAGTGACAGGATGAGGGAAAATGGCTTCAATAAAGAGGGCAGAGTTAGATTAGATATAAGTAACAAATTTTTTCTTGCTGTGTGTTGAGAACAGATTTTTCAGAGAAGCTGTGGTTGCCCCTTCCTGGAACTTCAAGGGCAGGTTGGATGGAGCCCTGAGCAAGCTGGTCTGTTGGAAGGTGTCCCTGCCCATGGCAGGGGGGTTAGAGCAGATGATCTCTAAGGCCCCTTCCAACCCAAAGCATTCTGTGATTTTCTGTGCAGCAGACAGGTAGGTACAGGCTTGGAGAAGAAGCACACCTGCCATGTTTCACTGGCATGTCCCTTACAGAACAGTCTTTAGGACAGCTATCTATTTCAAACCTAGCAAACTGGTGTTTCTTTCCCTTCACAAAAAGTCTGAAATGAGTTAATTCGGAGCTTTTCTTCCCACTTATTTTCCTGAAAGGTTTTACCACGAAGGCATTTGGAACATAGCTGGCTGCTCTGATTTCTTACCCCTCTGCCTCCCAACAACCTGCTTGCTCAGGCAGTTGCTTGCTTTGTGTACACTGAAATTGTTGCCTTTTCCAAGTAGCTGCAGTATCTTTCTGTAAATATCTTGGAGGGGGGAGAGATTGATACATAGCAAAGGCTGAAAGATGATGCAGGAAGGGAACCGCTCCATGCCTGCCTAGTCACTGGGGTTCAAGCAACAGGGCTTAGCTGGGAACGTACTTAGTCACAAGTAGTTTATTTTTTAGGGATGCATGCTTTCTCGATCCAAATACTGTTGTGTGAGTGTTAACAGTTTATACAACTGCTGAACATTTGCTACGCAAGTGTGTATGGAGTTGGCTTATCCTGTGCCATACCCAGAACAAGGATTTTTAATGTCTCTTCAGAGTACTCCTTTTGGACCTGGCAGGATGCCAAAAGCCGCACAATAATGTTTGTGAGGTTCTAAGTGTTGAAGGAGTTGTGCAGTGCTGCATGAAACACAATTGACTGAACAAATGTTGGAGAACATGAAGTCTGTGTAATTACAGGCTTAGTGCTGGTTAATACCTAACAGAGGGTGATATGCAGTGGAGGTTGTGGCTTCCTTCCTGAGTTCTGAGTGTGCCAAACTGAACCCAAATCTTTGTTATAAAACACCTGAAAAGCTCAATTTCTCTTTGCCTTCTTTTTTTTGTTGAAGTACAGAAGTTGCAAGAGTTGATGGAGTATTCTTGTGAATCTGAGAACAGCATCTTCTGTGTAGCAGTCTATGTGTTCTCAACTTCTGAAGAACATGTTTAAGGTTCATGATCTACCAAAGACAGTGTGGTCTTGAAGATAAGCAGAGAGCAGAATAGGAGCTATATCTTAAAAGGCTTTTTGGTCTACTTCAGAGTGTGCAAAGATGAGTACAGAGAAGTTTGAGTTAGTATAATAAAGAAGCTACTTTTCAGAATAAAGTAATCTCTTCAGGCTACATATATAGAAATGCATTTTCCTCTTCAAGGGTACAATTTCAATTGGAAAATTATGTCTACCTTGATATTGTAAGGTGCCAGGCACTGCTTTGTTTGCTGGGATCTATGCTGACCTTTAAGGACACTGATTGACTTCTTCCTGCTGGGCTGAGAAAGGATGAATGCTAAGAATGTTTGGAAGGATTGGAGGCAAAATGTCTGGTAGCTTTGTGGCTAAGACCATAGCAGCTTTCATCTTCAAAGTGCTCTCTGTGTGACTTGGCTCCAAAGAATGGCTCCCATTTTACAGAAAGGCAAGCTATGGCTGCAGGTTTAGTGACTTCTTCTCCCTCCCCCTAGGACAAGAAGAAATTGGGTGCATCTACAACATGGAGTTAATGAGGGGATGTTGTTTAAGCTCCCAGTATAATAGGTTTCTATCTTCACATACACACTACTTTGTTTTTACTGATTAAGACGTGTTGCAGTTCACCCCTGCAATAACCTGGTGTTTGCGGGCAGAAGAGATGACTGATCTAAAAATGACTGATATATTCTCAACAGAAGCATCCTGAACTCCTCTCCTGTAACTGAAACTACAGGACCTCTCTCAGTTTTTAGTGGAGAAGCCTGACTGGAACATCTTAACCATAAGGTGGTTGATCATGAGGAATTTGTGTCTTATGGGGTTTT
Organism: Bombycilla garrulus; assembly: GCA_013400315.1. Taxonomy (NCBI): domain Eukaryota; kingdom Metazoa; phylum Chordata; class Aves; order Passeriformes; family Bombycillidae; genus Bombycilla; species Bombycilla garrulus. Next base: position 1,947,450 of record VXBU01001993.1, read on the forward strand.
GTGTGAGCTCTGTACTTTCCACTCTTCTGGTCAACAACCGTAAGTGATATGTAGTTGATTTGAATTTCAGGGTGCTAGCTGCAGTACAGTCATCCTTTAACAAACCATTCTTGCAGGAATGAGCTTGTGTTGCTGTGTACATTGCTACTGATGAGTGTGTAACTAGAGACACTTGATTGACAGTACAGATGGGTTCACATTTATTGTTTTTTTGTCTTCTACATAAACTGCCACCATGCTTCTCACCTGAGCATGAGATGTATCTTTTTGAGGGTTTTTTGCCACAAAAGTCATGTGTGCTTTCTAATGTCTCTGATGCCCTCTGTGTAGAGGCATAATTTGGAATTTTTTGTTAATAAAGCTGTATTTATGATGTCTCCTAACAATACCATCCGTGAGCGAACCATATGGATTCTCATTGCCCATGAGCAAACCAAGGGTCTAATTTGGAGCTTGAAAGGGATTATTTATCTACTCATGAGTAAAATGGAAATAAAGTAGCCTGTGATAAAGCATACTTGCACTTCACTGTCTGTCATGAGGCAAAGTTCAATAAGCATTAAAAGCTTGGGTACCTGGCTGCTGCCTTTCTCCCAGTAGATACTTTTCTGGTCAGCTCAAGTGACTGTTAGTAGTTTGGGTCCTGGAGATTATTATGACTGCTTGTGTGATGGATATCATGTTGAGTGGATGGTCAGAAATTAGAGTTTCTGCTTGCTTGGAAAGAAGTGATGAGACCCCAGTGGTGTTGGTGACATTACCAATGCAGGGCTGTTGGCTTGAGGCTGTCCTCAGTCAGTCAATACCTACTGTGTAGGTATTAACTTGACTGCCTCCTGATATTTTAATTATCTTTGTTTTGATCCAGCTGAAATATTGTGGGTTTAGAAAACAGCTGCTGAGTATGTACAGTGGCCACTTAATGACTGAGTGGATGAAAGGCATTACAGATGAGTCTCTGAGGAGAAATCTGCTATTCAGGCTTGCAAACTTGTTCAGACCTGCAGTGAAGAATGTGGAACTAAATGCTTCCTCTGGAAGACTACTTAATGTCCAGCTTTTTTAATGTGGCATAGGATAAAAGGTCTCTAGAAGCTGTGGCTAGTTGTTTCCCACCGCCCCCCATCTCTTTTGAATAACTTCCTCTGTTTAGGGAAGGAGAGACTGTATGTTTATGCATGATGTATTTTCTCACAGTATGAGTCTAACTTTTGTTTGCTAATTACCCAATCTTGGATTTAAACCATAAAGCAACTGCTTTGGAGCTGAGTTTCTTCATCTTATAAATCATGAAACTGAGCTGTGGACAGTACAGATTTGATGTGGTCCCCATTGACATACAAGGAGCTCATGAGTTGGATTTGTAAGCCAGGATGAGTTCTCATGGGTACTTGCTGTACTACAGATTGGAGTCACAACCATAGAGCAACTGGTGTCCTCCGCTGGGGATGTTTAAGCATGGACTAATGCAGTGCAGGCATTATTATAATATAAATTAAAGACTGCAGAGCTCTGAGAATCAGAATGGTACCAGACTTAGGTTCCCTCCCCCTTTAAATGTTTAGTGATACCTAATAAATACATGTGTTCTTGCAAAGTAGTGCTGCATTTCAGTGCTGCTGCTAAGGGAACTGGGCATTCTTTGGAGTTCTTCAGGTGGTTTGAGAATGTGGAAAAATTGGGTGCCTGTGGTGGTGTTGTTGTCTGGGTTTTTTTACCCCAGTGATGTGAATACCCTTTTCTGGACTTCCCTGACTGTATTTTAGTCTTGATTTTTTTTCATGTTATTATCTGCTTTCTTTATTGTCCTAATGTACCATTTAAACTAAAAACTAAACAGTTTTGAAAATACTAAACACATGGTTCTGTGATCCATAGAAGAAATACTCAGTTGACAGGTTTTTTCAATAGCATATTAAAAACAGCATATCTTCAGTAGTGTTTTGTTGCACAGTTTTCAAGTTGTGATAATGTATCACCTTGAAAAGCAAAGCTTGGCATGCCTGTTTATACTATGCATGCTGAGGGAAGCTAGTTTCTAATCCTGCCATTCTCTAAACAAGAGGCAGAAATAATTGAAGTAAATGTATGGATACATGACTGTGATTTTAATTACCCCTGCTTTCTTTCCTGAAGGGTAGTTACTGCTTAAATGACATCTTATTCTGATCTTGGATATGCTTTCACTTCCACCTGCATGCACTACGGTCTCTTAGACCCTGAGTCTGTACCTGTTTGCTCCTCCATTCAGTAATGTGTGTGTTCAGCTCTTGATGTGAAATCCTGTGAAGTTCACGTCTTTTGCTGTTGATGCCTTTTCACTCCTGGCCCAGCACAGGTTGAGAGTCCCTTTTGCTGATGGAGCTAAGCCCAAACTTCCCCTATGCACGGCAATACCTCTAGCTTAAAAAGACAGATGGGACTTTGAAGTCAGGTGGTCCCTTTCTTTGTCTCGGTGGAGTATTTTTGCAAGACCTCTGCACAAGTATGTTACTCTCCCTGGAAGAGTTCTAGTGAAAAGAAGCTACCCGACGTTTCAGAGTCGCCTGTTACCTGGTCTCATAGTTGAATGGGTTGTGCAATCTGAAACTTCTTTGCTGAAGCCAAACTGATTGTTTCTTGTCCTGCTCTTCTGGAGAAGAGATGATGGACAGCATCAGGCTATGTGATGCTCTTGAAACCAGTATTGGGACTTGGCTGAGTTCTTATTCTGAAGAAAAGAAATTGGGGATAGGGTAGATTTAGACTGGACACAAATTGATTTATTTTACAATGAAGGTGGTGAGACAGTGAAAAAGGTCTCCCAGAAAAGTTGTATATTCTTCATCACTGGAATTGTTCACATTCAGTTTGGATGGGGCTGAGAACAACCTGATTTAGTAAAAGACATTCCTGCTCATGGCAGGGGGCTTGGACTAGATGGTCATTAATGTCCCTTCTAACTTAAGCCATTTTGTGATTCTGTGTATTTGAGATGAGGTGGGTAAAATCAAAGGAGTAATGGAAAAGGTTCTGTGTACACCTCTGTATCATTATGAAGAGTGAAATCTCTCTTGTCAGCAAAATTCCTGCTTCAGTGTGTTGAAAGACTTAAGACTTTAGATGTAGCTTAGAAATATTAATGAGACAGGTTCTTGATGCTTTTCAGAGTAGAAGGAGGCAAAGCCAACAAGCAGAGTATTTTGGATGGAGAAGAGCAGTTATGAACTTCAGGCAAGATGATGCTGATTCTGTGCTCCACCTGTATGTTGCAAAACCTTTTGTGACTTGTTAAGGTCCTAGGCAGTCTATCCATGAGTCATAGAGTTGGTTAAATGAGTGGATTGTACAGAGAATGTGTTAGTGTTTGGTAGCACTTTGTACTTCTTGCAGGCTGGCCAAGTACTCTTTCACCTAGTTGACTATTGGTTCTTCTAGAAAAGAGGAAAAACTTCCAGTACCAAATGTTACCTGGAAAGGGAAACTTGACTGTCAACCATTGTGTCTTCCAACATGTTGAGACATCTGTGGCTGGACCCTCCTTTTTTTTTTCCTCTCCTTNNNNCCTTTTTTTTTTTTTTTTTTTTTTTTTTTTTTCCTTGCCTTCTTTTCTTTCAGACTGTTACTGTTTTCCTGTGCCCTTCCCCTCTACTCTTTCCTTATTTTGTGTGTTAAAGGACTCTGGAAAAGTGGAAGTCTCTGTGTGCAGACCATACTTGCTGATTGCCATTCGTTATGTGTAACATCTGTGGCCTTGTGTGGTGTTTAGCACAATAAAGTCGCTTTGCTACTTGGAGGTAGTGTAGTGAATGTTACAAAATTGAGACATTCATAATAATCCTTGTGATTCTGTTATCTGGTAAAAATATAAAAAGAAATCTTTTGTTTCCAGAATAATTTACTTTGGAGGGGTGGGAGGACACATGCACAAGCCAAGTTACAATTTTTGTTCCAAAAATAGATGTATGGCATTTGGATGTGTTACTAGGGCGTGGAGCACTGTAACACTGTTGTGTGTTTGGAACTCAACGTTTTAGCTTATCTTAGCTGAACAACACTGAGGTGGAGAAGTTCTAACTCCTGTAGCTTGTGTAGTTTTGGTTTTTTTTTTTTTTTCTCCATTTCATTGAAGTCTTGCAGTTAGTCATTGTTAGTACTTTCCTGGAAGGCATACAGCTCTTGGTTTGATAACCCTTGAGCTAAAACCGAGGCACTGCTCTTGCCTGGTTCCTTTCTCTGTTACCTCTCTAGCTGAAACAGCCAAAATTAGATACTGGAATTGTTTTACTGAAGAGCACCTCCCTGTCTCTTTCCCCCCTATCCCAGAAGTTTAGATGGGTTGTTGCTGTGAACAAGATTCCAGAGTATTACTGCTGCCTTTGTACTTGATGTTCCAGCAAGAGCTGGTAATAGGGCTGCAAAGCCTTTCTGATAAATGAAAGCACTTAAAACAACACTGTCAAGGGTTTTTTTGAAGACGGAATGAGTCTTGTCTGTGGGAATTGGGATGCATGGAAATAAATTAATAAAGTAAACGTCTTTTTGCTTAATGGGAAAAGGAGAATCATAACTTCTTGACAGAAGGAGTGACAGAACATTTTAAAACTGTCAAGGCTGCTGATACTCAAGTTGTAATCTTAGATACAACAGTCTGGGTTCCTATTCTTGCCATTAGATTGCCATACAATTTCAGTAAATATGATCCTTTGCTGCAAGTCTACTCTTCCTGTTTTGAGGAATCATTGAGTTTCTCATGTGTGTCTCTTCTCTCTCCTGGTGTGGGATCACTGGCATGAAAGGAAGGGAAAAACTATTTTCCATTAAAAAACAAAATAAAATCCACCCAAAGCTTAAATTCTTTTTCCAAATCTGTATCTTGGTGCTAATTTCCTGCTCTTCCCTGGTGTGGTGGGCTGACCTTGGTCAGCTGCTTTTTCTCTCCTCTTCCTCAGTGAGATGGGGGAGAAAATAGTAAGAAAAAGCTCCGTGATTGAGACAAAGACACAGAAATCACGTAGTAGTTATTGTCACGAGCAAACCAGACTTGAGTGGAGAAGATAAACTTTATTGCCAATTAAAATAGATGTGAATGTTGAGGGAGGTGAACAAAAATTAAGACGTCTGCCCATGTCCATGGTCTGTGTGTCGGATGGGATTTCACTGAATCATGGTCCACCCTTTTCCCCGTGGCAGTCCAGGAGCTGTGGCTTCGGAGGACTCCGCCCGGATCTGGGTGTTGGTGTCTGGCGCTTCCAGACACACTTGCTATCCCTGAGGGAAAGCTGTTTCATGTCCCTAATTGCGGACTGGCTACCTGAGTGACAGGCACGAGGCACCGGCTTGTTTCTCAGCCCTGGGGCAGAAAGGTGTTTTCAGTGTTTTCCCTGCCTGTGTTTGGCATAGATTAGCTGGAGCTGGGCCGTGGGATCAGGTGACTAATCACCTATAAGCCCACTAATTAAGCAATGGGGTAGGATAATGGCATGCTACAGCTTACTGGTGACATGCTGGGCGGGCAGCTTAGCCCCACTGAGGAGCTCCAGGGACCCTGATGCCATGGAGTGTCCTATGGCAGTGGAAAACACCCATTCCGTGCAGGACAGGTCAAATTTCGTCCTTCAGTGATGAAGAAATAATTGGGCACAAAGTTATTTTGGGGGAAATAGTCCTTGGATTAATCCTTTAACAATTTTCAAGAGAAGTTTTTAAACAAACCCTCACTGTAATCAATCCCTGGCTTAATCCATGAGGCGCTAAATGGGAATTTGTGACCCAGAATCCTGCCGTGGCTCTTCCCTGAGCGTGGCTGGACCTGGGGGAGGCCTCCTGCTTTCACAGATAACACCAGGCCTGAGTAACCCTGACATTTAAAAGGGGAAAAATTATTTTCTTTATCAGTCAGTTGAAATTGGAAATTGCAGGGGGAGCAGAGGGAGCTCTGGGAGAGGCAGCATTAAAAATACTGTGTTATTATTCTTCAGAAGAGGCTTTATGTCGCAAAAGCATGTCTTGGACAGACATCAAATTCCACCTGCTGTTCCTTTGTGTTTAAATTCAGAAAGCAATACGTGTTGAATCAAGGATGTGTGTGTTTTTCCACCACTGTTAACACTTCTTTTGATGCTGCTTTGACAAGAGCAAGAGCAGTTGCTGGAGGTGAGACACAGTGGGGCTGCTGTGCTCCAGGTGGCTCAGGAAGAGGTCTTGGAGAAGGAGCTGTTGCCCGGGGCACTGGAACTGTGCAGATTTACAGCACCTGTTTGATTCCTGCCATCTCCTTGGTTTGTCCTCACAGGCATCACTTAAATGGCTTCCTTGCTTCCTAGGTGCTTGAGCTGGGATAAACCCCTGGTTATTTGGTCTTGTGAAGTGGGGAGTGTTAAGCACTTTTGCTGTAGGTAGGAATGAAGGGGTTTTGGTTTCAGCAGGGACATGGTGGTGGAAATGTTTTTTGGAAAAGCTGAAATTAATGATCTGAGGGAGAGATGAGCTTGTGGATGTGGATGTGGCTTCACCAGAGAAAAGTGAGAGCAAGTTATTCTGGAACCCAGATGAAGTGCATGCCTCTTATTTTCAGCTGAGTTCATTAGTGAGATCAAGAAATGGCAAGCTGAGCAGATAATGCAGGACTTCATACCACTAATGTAAAACTGCTGGAAGGTTTTCTTTAAAAATGCAAAAACAAGCAAAAAAAGAGCTCCCAGCAAAATCCAACAGCAAAAGTAATAATTCAGTGACATTAAAAACCGCTAAAAGCTCAATTTTTCTACTGTCTGAAATGAGATCATGTGCTCTTAGCCACTGTATAGGGAGCCCAGGTAGACAAACTTTGTTGATTTCAACCAAACAAATATAGCAATCTATTAAATAAAGGGAACTGTTAGCAGTTTACTTGAGCAAGCTTGGTTTGAGGAAAACAGCATTTTTGTAGGCAAGAACTAAATAGTTGTGGAAATGTTTGACTTCTCCAGTTTTGCTTTCAAGGCTGACCACAAAATAAAAGGGGGTTTCTTCCTGATCTGTGTTTTGATAGGAGTGTCTTAAGCTTCCCAGGAAAGCAGCTAAACGCAGCGCTGGTGTCAATCTCCTGCGTGCCATCAGGTGTGTTTAGCTGGATAATAGACCAGTGAGATGGAAACATAATCGGGCTGCTTTGGTATCCTCTGCTTGCCAGCTTGCATTTTGCTGAGGAATCCGGTAAAGCCTTGGGCCCTGCTGGTGATTGTCAGGGCTTTCAGGGCTTCTGGCATGCACATGCATAATGCATGCACGGCATGCAGGTGACAGTGAGAGACGGGCTTCAGAGTAGGGATTGCAGCAAGACTAACAGGTTTAAGGAAATAGCATTTTTTGCCTCTTTGAAATAATTGTGTTTCTTTCATTTTTAAAATGTCTGACAGTTTTTTGCTTATCACAAAGCACTTCCTATTCTAGGTCTTGCCACCCAGATAACTGCTATTCTCTCTTTCCCCTTCTGTATTTACCGCTGGTTCTGTCATGTGTAGGGTATAACAAGGTTTTATGAACACCTGCTTTGCCTTGTTTGGGGCCTTTTTTTTTTTCTTTTTTTTTTTTTTTTTTTTTTTTTTCCTTTCAGCAAAAACCCCACAAGCCTTGCTGAAAAATACAGAGAGTAGAGTACCAACAGGCTTGTGAGCAGGTGTCTGGGCGCTGCCTTGCCAGGATATACTGAGGAGCTGGAATTTGTCTGACAGCTTTTGGGGAAGGGCCTGTCTTTACCCTGAAAACGAAACACTGCCTCTCACAGCAGTGTGGGCTGTAGATTTTTGTTTACTTATAAAAATCAGACCAGTTTATAAGGGTGGATTGAGTTTGCTGCAAGCAACTGCACTTGCTTGCAACGTCTTCCAGTTAGAGCTGGGGTAATGTTAGCCTTGAGGATCTGCCTTATCTGAGTTTTATTATGTTGTTGCTCTGGTAACAGCAAGTCTTATATCTTTATTAAAGGAAGCAGGGATATTTTATTTTACTCTCTAGACTCCAATCAAAGGGAAATTTTGAGGTTTCTTTCTACTACATTTTGCTGTTAGGGGAAGAATTGTATGTACTCTGCAGAGAGCAATTTTGGTCTATATATTTTTTTAAACTTTGGAAAATAAAGATCAGGACTTGCAAGAATAGTCTGTGTCCATATTCTAAGCAAAACCTTAGGTTTTAATCCAGTTTTAAAAAATGGGGAAAATTTTACAGGAAACTTGAGGTCAGGAAGAATTAAACCTTCTTAAGCACTCTGCGTACAGTCAATGCTATGCTGCTTTTCAATGCCATGCTGTTTTATCAGCTTCAGTTCAGAAATTGTCTCCAAGGCTTTTGATTGTTTTGAAAACTGGTCTTGCAGTGACAAGGCAGCTGTTGGGAAAGTTGGTTGTTATGAGCTGTCACTGCTTTTGTGTGTCTGATTACAGAGTTATCTTGAGGCAGTGCTTGACGTGGTCTCTTGGTCGAGTCACACTTTAATTGTACAGACTCTCAACCTGGAATAAACACAGATGATCAATTGGTAAAAAAGAACAACTGATACTGCCTTTGGTTTTGGGGGCTTCTCTGTACATGCTTTTGCAATATACTAGTACCCTGCTTTGAATGGGCTTGGTTTTTGCTGTATCCGTCCAAAGGAAGGCATTTCTTTTTGCTCCTTCAGTTGAAATCCCCCTTGCCCAGTGTTTCTATTCAGAAAAACTGTAAAGCCTTATAAGAGGACTACTGTTTTATCTGGATTCAGAAGCAATGAATTTTAGTGTTCATTGATTAGGATTTAGTTTTTGTTTTATATCTAGTTTAATTTGATCTATAGTATTAAAATCAGAATGCTCAAATTAAGTGTTCATTGTTGTTTTGTTTTTCTTTCAGGGAAGTTACCCAGTGTGGGAAGATTTTATAAATAAAGCTGGGAAACTGCAGTCTCAGCTTCGGTAAGTTTTATGTTACACAATCGAGATCCCCTGCAGTTCCTTGGATGTGCAAACATTAAGATTAAATGCAGCTTTTGCAAGGATAATTTTCTAAGCAGGTCCTAGTACAATTGTACATATTTCTTAGTCAACACTTGCATGTATTTTTTTAAGACTGCTACTGGTGTTTTAAAGTATTTAGGAAAATTCACCATTCATATGCCAATATGAATGGCAGTATGAATCACCAATTCATGTGCTGCCAGCTATACATAATAAATGTAAAATGAGCTAAATTTCATGGATTTTGATAAAAAATTGGAAATATAGTTTATTGTTATTTAATGAGCACACATTTGGAGTTAGGTCTATGTTGCCCTTTTTATTAGTGTAGAATATAGAGGGGTTGTGTTGGAAGAGGGCTCAAAATATTAAAAAATCTTTGGTAGTCTTAACAGCATTTTCTTCTGACTTAAAAATGAAAGGAATTCCTGTGATGTATCATACATTGGTGATTATGAAAACATAAGGGTTTGGAGTACACTTTGAAAATGGCATTCTGGATTTTTTAATACATTGCAGAAGTATCACACTGAGACCAATTCTATGTCTAGAATTTGTTTATTTGTAAAATTTATTTCTGCTAATACAAATACAAGCTCCATTTCCTCACAACTCTCCCCAAACCACAATCTCCTCTCTGCTCTACAACACACCAGGTTTTCTCCCCAGCAGCTGTAGCAGTAACAGGTTATTGGCAGTCTGGTTTGTAGTTCTGTTGCATTATGAACCAAAGAAGCTGGGGGTTAGCTTCATTTGCCCTAAACAGCAGAATATGCTGTTCTACTATACCATGCCTAATGTGCCACACTTGCATGTGTTTTTTTTTCCTTTTCCAGCAGTCATGTCACAGTGAGTACAGAAGATATAGTGGAAGTAGAGAAGGAAGAGAAATTGAGAACTTTCCTAGCCTTTTGTACTCTTCAAACACAGGCTTTCTGGGATGACATGAGGCATAGTTTTGTTGATTCCCCAATCCTGTGGTGTTGCATTCAGTCAGTGGAGTGCTACAGGAACATGCAAGCAGGCAGCCTGAAAGCCTGTGTACGAGGATTTGCTGTTTGTTTCTAGCAAACGTGAGCCTTTTGCTGTTGTTTCATTTCTGTGTGCTCTGATAAAGGACAGCAGATGTCATTTGAGCTGGAGCCAGATCTTTCTGGATCTTGTTACTGGGGAAATGGAACTTTGTTATTAGCAATATAATTAATAATTAACAACATAGTACATGAATAGCAGTGTGACCCACAAGTTTGGAAGATGAACATGACAAACAGTGTTAAGGAAAAATTTAGAAAAGATGTTCTGGTTCCAGGGCTCAATGTTGCTAGCTAGCTGTCAGGGTTGGGGGGGGGTGGTGTTGACCTCCCTTTAATCTCCTGGGCATGTGGAGAGTCCTTATGCATTTGCTTGGTCCTCTCACGCCTGGGGTGGTTTTTTCTGTGTGTGTTCAAATCTTTTGTGCTGTCAGTAGGCCATTTACTATGCTGCCAGTTATGTCCTCTGTACCTTGAGCATACTTGGAGTGAGACTTGCATAAAATCTGACCTAATTAAGCAGTCCTGTGGTCTTTCTGGCCGAAGATCAGCTTCCCTGCAGGTCTGCTGGGTTTTTTGAGGCTAGCAAGGAGCTCTCGAAACAAAGTGAATATGATAGTCCCTATTCTGGATTTTGCTTGAAGAGGCTGGCTGACACCATCAGGAGAGAAAATCAGAGTTACTGTTAAAAAAGATGTGCAGAAACAGAGCCATGAGGTAACTGTGGAGAGGGCACAATTGTGCTTTACCTATAGAGCCCTGGCCTACTTTGTCTTTAATTGGGTCAACCAGACTCAGAAATTGGGACTGACCTGAGGTGCTCAGGGCTCTGGGACATGCTTATCTAGAACAAACGTGTCTGGAAAATCACGTTTGCTGTCCACTTGAACAGATATGTGGTCTGTGGGAGGGAGATGAGGCTAGTGAGGTTGACACTTTGGATTGTAAAGTGTGAGGTTGCGGGCATACCTCTCAGGAAGAGTCCTGCTTTTAGTTGGTTTGTTGTTTTTTGTTGTTTTTTGTTTTTTTTTTTTTTTT
>VXBU01001993.1:1958500-2094853 GCA_013400315.1 Bombycilla garrulus
AATTTTTTTTTCATTTTGTTTTGGGTTTTTTTTCTTTTGTTTTTTTCCTGAAATTGAGGTATTTTTTTTTTTCTTTTCCCACTTTTCCATTTGTCCAAGAGCTCCAGACCAGTCTGATTTCCTAAAAATTTTCTGTTTCAAGGGATGTTCATGCTCCCCACATGAAAAGTGCAAGAAATTGTTCGGCCAGGATCCTAGATAAAAGGAAGTTCTGCATGTTTATTCTTACAGTATGCATGTTCCCTGAAAATAGCAGTGGCTGTAATTTGTTCACTAATGGGTGAAATATAATGTGTGTTAGATTTGTTTTTCATGTTTGACTGCTTAATATTAGTTCATCAGAGGAAATCAGCTAGAAGGAGGGTGGCTGTGCTCTTTTGAAACAGCACCTGTCCTGTGCAATTCTCAGCATGGAATTAGCGTGGCTGCCTCCAAGTCCATAGTGCTAACACAAAGCGAGGAAGGGATTAAGAAATGAAGGAGGGAAAAGGCTAAGTTCAGATATAAAAGAGACTACTTTTTGTGGCCTCTGCAAGTTCACAGTGTTATTCTTTATAAGCCTAAATGTTTTTGGCAGTAATTATATAGGCATCAATGAGACACTGCTAATGTTTTGTTATCTGTATGCATTTCAGGACTACAGTAGTAGCAGCTGCTGCCTTTTTGGATGCCTTTCAGAAAGTGGCTGACATGGCTACTAATACACGTGGTAAGCAGATGTGTCAATATTGAGTTTAACAGAATGCTGTGTGGTTTATACCATTTGTCGTAATAAAAAGAAGTCTTAACTTGTTACATTGACAAGCAGATCTGTGAGACATCTGTTAGATGGACTTGCACTTTGAAAAAGTGGCACGTGAAAAAGGAAGTTGTCTTTACTGAAAAAAAATTCTGGAAACCTGTAATTTAAATGTGTCATCAATCATGTGAACACTTCTTAATTACCATTTGAATTATATGTTGATGAATAATATTTTGGAAAGCAAGATTTACAGAAATCTGTATTCACTGATGCTTCTTTACCTTGTGTAAATGTAGAAGGCTTGATAATCAGCTGGAATAAATAACTGTTGGACTGCTGGAGACAGAGCAGATGCTGACTAGTACTGTGGCCTTTGGGGTCTGCCAGTAATGATGACAGTGACCTGTACTTGTATCTTTGGCAAAGACTTTGCTTGTCCTTCTTCCTTAAGTCTGATGTTCTTGGTCAAACTGAATTTTCCTGGGCTGTGAGCTTCTCTAGGTAGCAGTCTCAGCTTATCGGTGAGTATGGAGAGCCAAAATAGTGCAGCTGGCCTTCTTTTCAGACTGCTGAGTGGGAAGGAGACAAAAAGCTGCTTCTCTCTGATGCTGGATTCCCAGTGACCAAGGCATCGTGTGCAGATGTCCCTGCAGTGGTGTAAGGCATTCTCCATGGTCACTGTCCTTGGACTGCTGCTGAAGAGTAAATCCAGAGTGCAGATAAATCACTGCTAAGGGAGCAGCTCTTGGTCACCTCTAACCCTAAAGCATTTTTAACAGTCCCAATGTGCTGTTGGCATTTGACTTGTAGAGTAAGAAAGTAATATTGCTGACATGAAGGGTGTTCATTCCCATTAGCAGAATGCAAGCTCAGTCAGACTTCCCTTACCTCTGGCTAACAGGAGTAGTAGCAGCTGCTGGAGTGAATACAATGTCATAGAATGACAAGAGGGAAGAATACTTATTTTTCCTGTCTAAAGCTAATATTTACATTCTGATAAGCATTTCCTGATTATATGCATACCTACTGTAAATAATAGGTAATTTACTCACATAAAATAATATACTTAGGGATGAGACCCAAGGCACTTGGATTTCTAACAAGTCCTTCCTTCAAGCATTCGCTCTTCCTCGCTCTTCCTCGCTCTTCCTCGCTCTTCCTCGCTCTTCCTCGCTCTTCCTCGCTCTTCCTCGCTCTTCCTCGCCTTCCCCAAGGGGAAACAAAGTAAACTACCAAAATCCTTGAGACTTGTCTTCTAGCTATGCTGGCAGGCTTATAGGACTTGTATTGAGATACCAGAATGACCGAAACTTTCCCACTCTCAAACAAAAATGGCTTGTGTGGGTTTTTGAAGGGTGTTTTACACTTTCTGCTGTGTCATGTCTTGTCTTTTATCTCTGTGAACACATCCTTTACAAAAGGAGCTCTGTGAATCAAGGCATGCCAAATTTGTATAGCTCCTCTGTTCTGTCTTCTGCCTTTCCTGACTGAAAGGATAGAAGATAATTTTGATTTTTATTTTTAGAAAGTGATGTTCTGGGCTATGAATCAAAACTCCCAAGTTAGCTGGTGGTTCTGATCTGCCTCCCAACCCAACTTCCATTTGTGTCCATTCAAGTTTATCTCTGAGGTTGCACCTTGATCCTTTAACAAATACAGATCATTCTACCTTGCTGTGGAGAGGGATAAACACCTGTCCCCAGACAAGGTGATGGCAAAAATCCCTATGACTTGTGAGGGCACTATTCAATAAAAACTTATTTTGCTGTCAGTATAAGGAATTCTATTCCAAAACTGAAATAGAACAAACTTGCTATTTTTCTTCTCTGATGTGAGCTTTTTAACAGGTTTTAACAGGTTTTTTGCTCTCAATTTTCCCTTTGCGGGGTTACCTAAAGTGAAAGATTATTTCTTAAATTTTGCCTGTTACTTACTCAGTTTATAAAATTATGTATCTGATTGTCTAATCAAACGTCTGGCTGTGTTTCATGCTGTTGAGAGGGTTAACAGATAAACCAAAGTTTACAGTTAACAGTTTAACCAAAGTCAGACAAGTTCATGTTCAGTTGTTGGGGATATATGAGACTTGTGTAGCACTTCCCATGACAAAGGCAGGGAGGTTGGTATATTTTACATCATGAGGCTGGTTTATTACTGCATGAGCCAAATGCTTCTTCTGGGAACTAACTGTATATGAAAATGCTGAAGCAGGTGCCTGCTCTGGTGGGACAGCATTAGTTCCTTGTAGGATAAATGAAGTGTTGTGAAGCTGGGTGCTGCCTTTAATTTGTAATTGCTTATAGTTCTACAGAAAGTGGCCTGTTATTTTAAGACTTAGTGATTTAGCTGATGAAAGTGTTTTATCAGTCAATAGAAGAACTCTGGCTACTCTTTAATCTGTTTGCATCAGCATTAGCTTTCAAAGAAGAAAAAGTGTTTGCATGGATATACACGTCCCCACACATGCAAGGGGAGACAGTCTCAGTCATGAAGTGTTCAAGAATGAGAGCTTATTTCCATCATTTCCAGTCCCTGTTCTAGGTGGTATCCTTCCCTTATGTGCCATTACTACTGTTCCCAAGCACTGTCTTTGCTCTTTTGCTGTATTGTTCTCTCCATGCCATTTGCTTCCTTCTAATCCTGCAATGGTAGCAATGTTAATCTTCATGTTCCCATCTGGAGCTCAGATAGAAGGCATAATTGGAGCTCTGCCTGTGGTAAAACCTATGATTGGATGAGTCAGATAACCTGTACTTTACTGCATTTTCTTTCCTTTGTAGCTTCTAAAGTAGGAAAAGCCCTGAACGTGAAGTACTTGATGTTTTGTGGTGATTCAATACACAAATTAATTTCCCAACCAGCTCATTTCAGCTTTTGCTTCCTCCTTTGCTGTCTCTCTATTTAGATATGCATCAACCCAAAGTTGTATTTTTCTTCCTCAGTTCAGTTCCCTGTGTACAATGCTTTGATTTTAGCCTGACAAGGGAAAACACAGGGAAAGTAGTTCTGATGCATGTATCACCAAAATGTTAGATTTCTGTGGGTCTGGTCATCTGAGAATTATCATTTGAATGGAGAAGATTGTCAAGTTATGTTGCTAATTTAAAGTAATGCTAGCTGTATAGCAGTGTGGGCTGTTTTTTGCTGGTATCAGAGATTTTTTGAAAACAAAATTCCTTCAGATGTTTTGATTTTTAAGCTCTGACAAAATAGAGACATCTATGTAACAGTTTTTGTTATTCAAGCTGCATCTGTTTGGCATACAGCCCAGCAGAACTCAGTAGTCTGCGGTGGAATCTGTATTATCGCTCACTATGATTATTAAAGAGAATACTTACAAATTATTAAATGAATGAGGTACTTCAGGGTCCCCTTTAAATCCTTACTATACCTTAAATAGTGTAATAATAACTCTTGAATACCTTAAAAGTGAAGTTTCCTTTTGGGGAGATGTGTGCTCATGAGTTTTAGTTCGGGCTTTCCTTACATGGCTTTCTTGCTGTATTTGAGATTCTGAATGTTTTTATCTGCATCAGTTCTAACTGAAGTATGGAAGAAACTTAAATCTAATTTCATTTAATTTCTGTTCACCTGATTATTTTTGCAATAAAAATATATGCTCTTATGAAGGCAAGAACCGTGCATTCCAAATACTGTGTTTATATCTGATACATGTTTCTAAGTTCGTTTTCAACAGGATGTGTGTAAATTGCTTTGCTTTTTGTATGCTAGTCGTCTTCTGCCTCTGCTGCATTTGAATGCCCTTTGTAGATAAGTACTAGAGCTCGGGAACTTGAACAAGTGGGTGTGAAAAGTAACTATCCTCCTTGTGTTGAGGGAGATTAATGTGAAGATATGCATGCTTCTTCTGTATCTGCTTAATACAGCAGCAGCTTCTGTGGATAAAATCCTGCCCCAGTCTTCGTACCTGCATCTGCACAGGTGTAAATTAAAATTTATGGAAAGATGATCTAAAAGCTTTGATTTACCCAAGCTTAAAATTGATCTTCAAAGTGAGATTGTTAATGAAGCCGCTGATACTCAAGTCTTGTGGTTTTTTGTTTTTCATTCATATTAAAGGGTTTTGCATATACATAGGTGTGTTTGATATTAGCAGATTAGTTAAATCACTTCAAGAGGGTGTCAGTGTATCATGCAGCTTTCTCTGGCCAGTTGGATTCCATGGATTGTAATGCTGTTTGAAGTTCCCTCTTGGCAGGTGCTACTAGAGGTATGTTTTCCCTGCCTTTGGTAATTCTGACATCTCGTATGTTTTCCACCTCTTTGATTTTACAGATGTCTGAGAGGATTTTAAGGCAATGCAGAGTTGCAGGAAATTCCACTTGAGTGGGAGACCCTCTCTGCTGGACTGAGGAGTTTGAGACTGGGGAGGATACTGCGGATAGTCATGGATAGTCAGCCAGCTACCAAGGGGCACTGAGTAGATTTGGAAGCAAAACTCAGCCTGTGTTTGAATGGCATGCAGCTGCAGCGAAGTATCAAAATCAGCATGGTTTAATGTTACCCTTTTGAGGGGCAGGATATATCAATGTGGAAGAAGTGCTGCATTAAAGTGCCTGCACTTTTTTCAGGCCTCATTACATTTCAACAGCACACAAAAATGTAAATATGGTTTAACACTTTTACTTACAAGATTAAATGTGATGAATATTTGTCAGTGTCTATGTCAGATAGTTTTTCTATGGCACTACTCAGTGACTGCTCTTCATGTTTAATAAGGCTGCTTAAAATAGTACCTTTGCTGCAGATGGGTGTTTCTGGGCAGACTCTGCATCCATGTTGCTCCAGGCAGTGTATAAGTGCCCCTTCAGACAGTCCTTAGTCTGGGTGATCCATTTTTATTTTGCCCAGGATCTATATTGTATGTACTGAAGTAGTTTTCCAAGGTAACAAGCTGTACAAAGTGTCTCGGGGCTGGAATTATCTGTGATCTTCCAAGTAAGTGTGCTTAGGCCTCCTGAACCACATCTTGCTCCCTGCAAATGTGGCAGAGTGTGACCCAAGGTGTGGTAAAGTCTTGGTGCTGCAGAAAATGTAATGGACAGTACTGAAAGGTGTTTTCTATTGATTTATTACTTTCCATGGGGAAAAAAAAATGAAACGGAATTAAAGCCTGAGGAGGAAAAAGGCACCACAATTCACAGCAGTAGACCTAAAAGCTGTATAACATTTTTGAAATAGACTGCTTTGCTCCTGGCTGTGGACTGGGGAGATGTGATGGTGATCTGTGCCGAACTTCAGAGTGAAAACAAAGCTAGTCACATGAGGAAAGGCATTGTCTTTGTCCACTTCTTCTGTTTTTCTGTCCCCTCTTTAATTTCAGATGCTCATACTCAAATAACAAAACCTTTGTTGGAGCTTCCTGTCAGTTAAGACTTGTCAGAAGTACTTACTCTTTCTGTGGAGTCTTTAAAGAAAAATAATACAGTCCAGACTTTTTCTTTGTGGATTTTTGTATATAAAATAATGAGGAAGAAAAGTATTTAAATGAACCATTCAGTCTTCCATTATGTTTTCAAGAAGATGATTCAAAACACAGGACCAAAATCAGAATCATTGGCAGATAACTTTGAAGCTGGATGCATATTACATATCTGTTGCGTTTGGAGAAGTGGGACTTGGATATTCTGCTTTACAATAGCTAAAACTACAAATCACAAGGGCATGCTGTGTTATTCGCTGTTTCCATGTTCCCAGCCTTCTCTAGACCAGTAGCAAATGTCAGTCCATGTCTGTCAACAGGTGTGTTGCCCTGAGAACTCTGCTTCTGGTGTGAGCGTGTTTGGCTGGAGCAGTCAGAATGGGGTGAACATTCCAAGTGCTCAAGCACAAGAGAAGTGGTTTGGTTAATAATGACTAGATTTTATACTTAAAAGCTTGAAAGGGCTGCACTGTAAGTAAAACATGGCTGTTGTCTTTTCTTTGGGTGAGTGCAGGCGTTGCAGCATAAAAACCTGTTATTTCTTTATGCCTTTTTTTTTCCCTTGAGGTCAAGACAAACAGGATCATTGACAGCATATGTGCTGATTTGTTCCTACCTAAGGAGAAATATTCAGGGCAATAGACAAAAAAAAATTGCTATAATAACTTACATTGTCAGGTGCCCCTTGGTACAGTGCAGAGTGTGCAGGAGTGGAGTTTGCATTTGCCCTACAACCCAGTATTTTTTTGAGCTTGCTAAGGTGCTTACTAATAATAAGACTAAAATGTTGTTAGGAAAGCCACCAGGTGATTGTATGTGTGCTAAATAGAAAATTTGAATGCAAGACCAGCTTCTATGAGGGAGAAGAAAATAGGTCAAGAGAGGAAGAAGCAAACAAACTTCTTCAGTACTTCATCCAAGGAGTGGGCCAGTGTGTTAAGATAGGAGTGGCTGGACTTTTTTCACATGACTGAAAGTGAGCCTGCTCACTGTCATCCGAGTTGGAAATCTTTGGGAGTGTGGGGAGGGGGAACAGCTCAGAGTTAATTTTTCATATGCTTGCTTGTGGTTCTTTCTCTCTTCTTACTTACACAGCTGTGTTGCTCTTAGGAGGATAGAATATCAGATCCGGTTTTTCTGCAGGCTTGGGATAGATGGATGGATTGATTGTTGTTTCCAGCTACATGATGAATTTATATCTCTGTGAGCATCTTCACACAGAGCACCTACACTTCAGCAACTAAATATGAGTTTTGTAGCTGTAAAGCATTTTCTCAGTCTTGGCAACAGAACCAAACTTTTAATGTCTTAAACATCCAGTTTGGGAAGTAATGTGGATAAATCTTAAGTGGCTCAAGGATTTCCTTCAGATAATTTCATTAGTTTAGAATTAAAGATGCAAAAGCATCCTTTTGATGATGGGATGTGGATTTGAAAGTGGAGGCTGAGGTTTTGGTTGGTGGTTGGTTTTCCCAGTGTAGCACATGTTTCTGTGGTGGGAGATCCCCTTTCAGGCTAATTCAGGCAGCCTTTTGATGTGATAAATTACTAGTTGGCACATAGTTACAATCCTCTAGTAATCACAACAAGAGAGTTGTTGTAGCTCTTGTTTATTTTTAATCTATCACCAGTTGGGTAACAAAGGTAGCTGAAGAGCTGTTCGGCAGAGTTTTATTTAGTGTCTTTTTTATTTGCCATAACAGAGGAAAGGGAAGTTCCGTGTGGTGTGGGAAGAGAATTAAAAAATCGGTTCAGACTAAGCAAGGCTTCTGTGAAGTAGGGTAGTGCTTCTTGCCTCGTGGACCTTGCCCATAACAGCCTGTGGAGGCTGCAGAGCAGTTGCTGAGCTTCTGTGACCTCAGGCTTTGTGCCTCACAGCTGCCTGGAAATGCGGGTTTGGGGGTTGTCCTTTTGTTGGTCACCTCAGTGGTGGCTTCCAAGAAGACGTGTTGGTGAAGTATCAGATTTGGTGCTGTCAGCTGGCTTCTTGCAAACTTGCCAGACCTCTAGGGGTGTGAGTGTGGACCTGACCAGAGTTGTGCAGTTAACTCGACCTCATTGTACCCCAGTTCACATATCCTTGAACCATTTGTGAAGTATCAACAAGGCAATTTGGGCAAAGGCTGTGATAAAATGAATGCTTTTCCTTGGGTTGTCTTCTCCAGTTCCCTCAGTCTGTTCCTACCCTGGCTAGACAAAAACTGTTTGTTTCTAATCACATAAGAGAGCTATACAAAAAGTGATATTACAGGCTGCAGCAGACTAATTGCGTGTGGAGTGTCCATAACAATGGACTCCATCTAATAATGAACAAAAGCAGTAACAAAAGTCATTTTCAGAAGCAGCAGTGACATTTGCATTGTCCAACAGGGTTTTTTTTGCTCTCCATAATTCAGGCTGCCTCCCAGAAGGATACTCTTCCACACATTTTTGTAGGTGTCAGGACCGTAGATTGTATATGTTCACTCTGTGTGTGTCCATGCAAACTAGTGTTCTGCTGCCAGGTGATTTACTCGGCGATATGATTCATCTCATGTTTGCATACCTGCTGCTTCTCGGGAAGCAGTGCATGTTCATGGTAGTAATGAGGTCTTGCTTAAAAATAGACCAGCTTCCTTCATTTTCTTGTCCTTCTGTTTGCTTGATGATTTGTCGGGTGTTGCCAGCACAAATGTTTGTCCCTGTTGCTGTGCAAGCTGTTCACCCCTTCCCTCCTCCCTTCGCATTAGTTTTCTTCAGTGAAGCAGTTCCCTGCTCTTTTCTTCCCTGGCTGATGTAGTAAAACCTGCCCTGTTCAGGTTTAGGGCTCATTTACATAGGTGAGGAAGGGTCCCCACTGGTTCTTGAATTTCAGTAGAAAATTATGGTCTGCCTGGGACAAGAAGTGCATTGTGTTCTGTGTCTATCTTTTCCACTCCCACGCATGATGGAGTCCAACCTGTAGAACTACTTCTGGAAAGTTAAAATAATGTAATTACCTCACTGTTTCATTTCAGGGTTCAGAGTCCTCCCTCTTTGTCTTTGTGCTTTCTACATCAGTTTTTTTCTACAAATTTATCTGTGACCTGCCCTCCATTCAGGTTGTTTTTTTGGACAGGGTGGAGAAGGAAAGGAAGATGGGCTGTTTCCAAAGGAGCGCTGGGTTGTGACCTGACAGTACTTCCTGTAAAATGTTTGGACTCTCTGTACTTATATACATGCTTAGATCTTCCTACTGGTTTGCAGTTGGTGCTTGTTCTCTTGTTTTCACATGGGCTTCTTGCATGTAAAAACGAGTATGTTTTCCAGTCTAATGAAGCCATTGAAAATGCTACCCACCTTTCCAGCAGCCATCCCAACTGAAGTTTTGTGGAAATCACTTAAAAACTAGGAGCAGTGGCAACTGTGTGTGTGGGCACATTCATCTGCAGTGTTGTGGGGTAGAAGAGGTCTGCGTTTGTACAATCAGCCCCTGCAATTGTTGTAAAATTCTCCTCTCCTGCAGCATTTATTACTATGTAAAATTGAAATCTGCATGATTTCCTGCTGTGAGCGCCTGTGCCGAGGGACTGGTTTCTATAGTAACTAATATCAAGGAGCTGGCTGGGACTTCAGTTTGGAGCAGTATTTGAGCCTATTTTGCAGTTTGATGCAACCCCGTGCGAGTACTTGATGGATGACAAACAAGCAGTCAGGTTTATTACTACAGTAGTAGTGCTCTGCATCTCAGCACGTACACTTAGGGCTAAAGATAGGCATTTTGCAAAATGGAGTTGGAGGTGAGGAGGGGGAGTGTCTTTTTCTCTAACACCACTCCCCTCCCTCGGCAGGGCTGCCAAACGGAAACACTGAAGAACGCGTCAGTGAATGTTTGTCCTGGCGTCACTTCAGCCCACCCCAAAGTGCAAGATATGCCTGGGAACTGGGTCCATTTTCTCCAAAGAGTAACAGCCACTGATATTGCCATTATTATGGTTTGAGGCAGAGCTGGTGGTTTGTTCTGCTGAGCATGATAAATTGCATTGTTAATGTGTTTTCATCTGCAGGACCAGCTTCTGCCCTTACTTAGGCTCAGACACAGCTGCTTAATGTATTTGGTTTTGCAGGGTTGAACAATGGTTGGAGGGTTGAAGCTTGGCTTGAAGAGACTGTAGGCTTTCAGGGCAATGTGCAAGGCCTGGTTTGCACCATTGACAATTAGTCCAGAAAGGCATAGTGGGGTCAGGTGCATGAAAATGAAACTGAGTCTTTAAGGTCACTTTAAAAACTTGAATCCTATGATGGAGATGAGAAAGGAATGCAGAACACTGCTTGCTGTCCTCTACGTACAAAAACTGGACTCAGGCAAGCAGCAATGGCTTGGTCTCTTTTTTCCCCACCTCAATAGTTCCCGAAATTGTGGAGAGGCCAAGCCTGGTCTCTTAAAGTAAACTTGGGGCATTGATGAAATAGTCTAAAATATGAAGATGTCATTTTGTATGACTGAAGATTGTTTTTCTTGGCTGTGCTAGAAAAGGAGATATACATCAGATGTGTTTACCTTCAAAGCCCTCTCCCCCCAAAAGCCAGACATCTCTGAGAAGAGGGGGAAGCTGTATGTCCTGTGTATCTGTAGACATGGACATGTGTGTACACACAAGGAGTGCCATTTGCTCAGGCAGCTCAAGGGGAGCCTTGACTTGGCCACCCTCAGAGCAGCCTCTTGCTCATTTGGTATTTAGGGATACTGGAGCAGGCTGAGGAAAGTGAGTGTAGAGAGGAAGAAATATATAGTGGACAAAGAGGAGCTGGGTGTGTGTTGCTGAGAATATTTAGGGGACCACTGGTACATATCCGTGAAGAAGTGAGGGGTTTTAATTTTAAAAAAATCTGTTCAGACAGGTCATCTTTTATATTCACCGTTTACGTATGCAAGTCCATAGTAAAAGTATTAGAGTGATTTTAAAAAACCCAATAAATTACTGGATTAAACTATTTGCGTCAAGAGAGTAATGATGCATTTGAATAATCTGAGATAATTTGGCTCTGAGATATGACCAGATTAGAATTTAAGAAGTAGGATTGGAAACTATCATTTAAGAATATAATGACTCACGTTGCTGAGACAGCGTCTTCACCTTTCTCTTTGCATAGAAGTAAAAAAATCTCCTTTTCTTTCAAGCTGGTATTAAGCAGAGTGCTGAAATGAGAATCTTAGAGTATGACTTTGTTATATTTACACAATGTAGTGATGGAAGTCCAGAACAGAGTTGTTATAAATAAATTAAATCCAGAGTACATTTAGTAAATACTTAGAGTGCATATTGTGATGGATTATCCCTGTTTTTAATGCTTGTTCATTTTCTGCTAGTTTACAAAATCACCGGAGTCCAATAGAGCAATTTCCATTGGATGCTGTTGTGACTGTATCCATTTTAAATCTAGGTTGTCTTGCATGGAGAATAGCAGCTCTGTGTGAGCATTAGCCACTTTGGTTCAAAGGTAAAGAGTTCATGTGTAGCTTTTACAGAGCAGCTGCAGAGGCAGGAGCCTTGGTTATGAAATAGCCAAGAGAATGTTGTAGCTATTAAGCTGAAATGTAGCTTACTGCTGGGGAAATGAGTGTTGTCACTGAGTGTGCACCATGGTGCAAAGCCCTCCCCAGACTTTTGGGTTCAAGTGCACAATGTGTGCTCAGGATGGATAATTGATTTAGACTAACAGATTTTAATCTTTCACTGTAAGCTTGAGGCCAGCTTCACTCAGAGCTATAAACTCCATTTTCCTCAAGATGCACTTTCTCAAGTGTTTTAGCTGTTCTCTCTTAAGTAGCTGTCTGTTTTCATAGACTCTTTGCTGTACAAAACATGTTTTCTGTGTTGACAACCTTACTAATTTAATATGGCTTTTTAAACTAGGGGTGGGAGAAAAAGCCTTGTTCACATATGTTCCCAGCTAGGGTGAAAGTACTAAACTTGTGGTGTGCATCTCTAGGAACATTGGACCTGGTTGAGATGTTACTTTAGGGTAACTTTATGCACAGTGTAATTAAGCTTAAAGTTTGGATCTGAGTATTTTAAAGCAAATATACTTGTTAGAATAAAGCTTTCTTGTTAAGGCCTTAAGTTAGGGTTAGTGGAGTCTCTCACAGGAAAAAAGCTAATGCCTTCAGAAGAGCATACAACCACCTGTCTACCATCATGGATATTGCTAGGGGATTTTTGAGCATAAGTGGCAAGAAGTCTATCCTGTGCTCTTATGTTTGTCAATGAAAGCTAAAGCTTTCTCAGTTAAAAAATTCATCTCTTCAATATCCTTTCCAAAGCTCCTTGTGTCCAGTGTTTTAGCTATTGCCTAACCTGTTTAAATTGGTCCCAATTTCAGCCTCTCTAGAGTTCAGTTTTTGAGGTCATGATTGCCATGGATAAAGCAATGTATGTTTTCTTGTTAATGCTTAACTTTTGTTTACTTCAAGTTAGTCCCAGTTTGATTTCAGCTCATTTTCACATGTGGTTTTTGTTTGTTTGTTTGTTTTTTTGTCAAAAAAGGAGGCTAGACTCAAAATTTGTGCCCTCTAGGCGTACCCATGAGATGAAAGATGTATGAATAGCTTTCTTTAAGAGAAAAAAGTCTCTTAGATGAAACATATTCAGCATATAAAAAGCTTTTTGTGACCAGTGGGAGTAAACATTAAAGATTGATGATGCAGCTTTAAGTTGCATGGAAATAAACTGGGGCAAGTCAGTTCATTTTACCTTTGATTCACTGCTTCCAGCCATTAGGAAAGGTTGAAGGGACACAAGGCAAACAGGAGTCTCTTCTTTTAGCTTTTTCTTGTAATGACATATTTTGCCTCAAACAATAGTTTCAGTAACTAGATGCACAAAATTTAGAATTTATAAATTTATAATTTTTTTGTTTGTTAAACACAAGCAATGCGATAACAGCAATTTACCTAATTGCAATTATTTCTAGTTAAAGGGAGACCCAGTTCTGTTTAAAGGGAGAATAAAATAAAGACTTCCAAGAATAATCCTGGATTGTAGAGGTTTCAGCATCCCCCAGGATGGAGGTGTGAATGGGTAGTTTGACCCCAAGACTTAGATATCAGGCACATCTCTTTTGTATGATCATTCTATAGCAATGAGAATTTCTTTTAGCCTTAAGATCTGCAGGGTTTGTTCAAGTTACTTGGTCATCCAGGGTGAGATGCTGCTTTGGAGATCAGTGTGAGATGCCATGTAATTCCTGCAAGGTAACTACATTAAAAATGGAGGGTCTGTATTTCCTGGCACATAATTCCTTCAGTAGTGTTATTTAGGATCCTAGCTATGCTACTTTATGTGCCCAGAACTATGCTGAAGCATTACTGGGACTGGACAGGTGGATACAGGTGGATAACTGTTCACAGGATCCAGGGGACAGCTGGAGTTTCACACTCCCCCCACTTTCATTTTCTTTTCATTTTTTAAAAGAAGTCTGAGGTAACTTGTTTTCTGGTGTTCCGTGGCTCTGTCTGGATTTCCCTCTCTAGTTCACTTAGTTCTGCTTGGCAGAGGACATAGTTTGTTTTTACTGGAGAGAGGCTTACCTGTGGTTTTTTGATTTCAATTTCTGTGAGTTTCTGTGCTTTTTGCTTTCTGATTGTGGCTCTGCATGTTTCCTGCAGCATTTTCAGCATATTTGCATTAAGATGGATGATTTGGAAATATGTATGTAGAACAGCCTCATTTTGCAAGAGGATTGGTAATAACAAGAGATGAGCAAGATGCGCTATTCATTGGTTGAGTGGGATTAGGTCCAGCTGAAGTTATGTTACTATTTTCTTGAGCCCTGAAAACTTCAGGTGCTCTTCTTGCAACACATACAGACCTTTCTCAGTGATTGTAAAGGAAGGATTAAGGCAGACAAACTCGTTTCTGCCATGCAACGAAGGTGTCAAACTAGACAATCCTGAAAGCCTTGTTTTAAGGCTCCACTTCCCTCGCCATAGTAGTTCAGGGTTTAATTACACAATAATAAGATTTCTTACATGCAATAAATTTGAACAAAGACGTCTCCATGCAGCAATGAACACTTTGTTTGTAATAATTTACCTTCTCTTTTGTTTTCTGTTAACTTGTTTTTGATTTCAGTTTTGTAGGTAGAGCTGCAACTATTTCTAGGATATTTAAAAAGGATCTACAGGGAGTTTGCTTTGTGGGAATAGTTGTCAAAGTCTTCTCACTAGTTTAAGCTGTAATGAAACCCATTTTAATATTCTTAGAAAGCTATTTTTAAACTCATTTATGCTGATGGAAGAGTAGGAGTAGAGTTGCTTTGGCACAAACATGAGGAACAGCATCCCTAGGTTTGATGGGTATGTTCTCAATATAATTTATCACCTAAATAATTCTGTTTGGGAAGCTTTCTGTGAAAGCGCTAAACAGTGATGGCCTTGCATGACTTAAATGTCTGTGAGCTGCTTTAGTATGGACAGCTGGACAGGTCAATCTTGGAGAAAAAGTAGCTTCTAAGCTTAGAAAAAAGCCTCTTGGGTTCTCTTTGTAAATAGCCATCTAGTGCATAGTTCAGAGGTTGGTTTTTTTTTTTTTAATCTTTTATAAAATATTAGGGTGAAGCAAGATTAGAGGATTATTCAGATACCTGTGCAAGAGCAAAGTTTTGCCCAGCTGATATGAGAACTGTTCTTTGATAAGAATGACTGAGTGGATGAATAGTGGGGACCAGTGGCTGCTGTTTTAAGATTTACTTACTGAAAGCATCAGGCCAGAAAGCCTCTCAGGCTCTTTGTCGCCCTACCCTTTTGTTTCTTAGCCAAGCTGAATGCCTCCCTGTCCACAGACAGAGAGCAGCCTGTCTGGCTTCATCTCTCTTCTCTGGTCATCTGCTTCACCTTGGTTTTGAAATATGTCTGTGCTGCTGACCACAGAAGTAAAACTTGGCTTTGATTTGAGTTTCATCTTGCAATGGCTGGTCTCTGTCTGTGGGAGAAACTGGACCAGGGCTTCAAAGCATCAAAGTGATTCACAGCTAATTTTCTTTTGAAGGACCAGGAGGACCATTAGATCATCTAACCTGATTATCTCTGGAGGGCTGGTCAGGGCTTAGTCTGCTGCAGGCCTGGTGCTGGACACAGCTGTGGCTGGGGCCCTCCAGCGCAGAGAGGCGTGGGAACAGGCAGTGCTTCTGGAGTGCAGGTGTGCTGGAAAATCCTCTAGGTGCATCTTCTTTGTATAAATATGTATGTAGAAAAGAAATGAATCGAACTAGTATCCATAAGAAGTCTTGCTTGGATTTCTGAAGGAAATAGAGACTTTGGGTTTGGTTGTGTCTGTCATCTATGGGTTTTGCATAAAATTCACAGACAGGGAGAGATTTTCTTGCCACAACTCACAGTGTCCAAGAAAACCTACCATCTTGTATAACATGACTGTCCTGGCGCTCATGGACTATGTCAAGCCATGACCCGGAGTGAAATGTCATGGCCAGGAAGAGAGTAAGGTGCTGTGGAGAGACTGGTGACTCCCATTTGGGGGTGGTTAGCCGCAAGAGTTCAAGTGAAACTGCTGGGAAGATATCTGCCTTGGCCCTTGCAGGGCTCATGACCTGTTCAGCACAGAGCTCCTGTAGCTTACACTGGCATTGGTGACTGAAGTCCTCTTCAGAGCTGTCCATTTTGTATGGTTTTTTTTCCCTTCCTCTTGTGGATTGGAATTTCCCCATGGCAAGTGATTCTACGCCCAAACTGCCTGAAGGTTACCCCTTCCTGTGAGATAAGCAGAGCTGTGTCGGTGGGAGCAGAGCCAAGAGTAGAGGCTTGCATCTTGATTTTCTATGGACTTAGTTCATTAATGAAATGGATGGTGGTAGTGGGTCACTTAACACTTGCGGTTTTTTGCAGTTCTCCTCAGTGAGAGGAGACAAAAAGCCCAGCTGCAGTAGCGGTCATGGAAGCTGCAGGTGTGAGCTTGGCTGGAGAATGCCAAAGTGCCATCTGTGGTGAGGCTTTGTGGAGATGTTTTTTTACAGGCTGTTTGCCTAGAAATGAGAGCAAAATTACAAAATAACAGGAGTAACTGAAGATAGCTTTCCTCCAGCTTCTGTCACCTTGCTGGTTAGACAGAAGTCTGTGAAAGTGTAAGAGCTGAAATTGCATTAGGCTCAAGGGTTGAATGTAGGTGGTTCCCTGCCAACGTGTTCAATCTTTTAGGTACTTTATTCCCATATTACTTTAAGCAAGTTCGTCCTCTGCTGTCTAGAAGATGTGGAAAAATTGAAGAAAAGTTGCAGGTGTTATTTGCATAATATATGTAAAAAGAAGAAAAGCCAATAGCACTGCAATGCTTGCTTATGTGGTTAATACCCATTTTTATGCCTGTGCTCTGACAGTTTAAAGCTAGATAAGTACAGTAAGTAACCTTAAACTTTAAAAAAAAGAAAACTAAAATGTGATGGTTGCCATTATTAAGTCAGTGATGTCCCATATGTATTTTAAATTCCTAGTCCCCCTGTGCTGTTAAACTTTTTTTTCTGTTATGCAGTGTGTCTGCGTGTTTACAAAATGCCTTGGAGCTGTGTGGATTCCCTTGCACTGTGCGCAGAGTGGTTTATAACAGTTAGGCATGTGTTGTTCTGACCAGGGGATATGTACTTGGAGCTGTGCTTTGGATTGCACAAGTAACAGTTTCCAGGAATGGTCATGAGGATCAGCAGGAGGAGCTTTGAAGAGTGCGTGGGTGCAGTCTGATCTCTGGCTGAGGGGAAGCCCTTTGCTGGTGGCTGGGGGAGCTGATGCTATTCTGAAATGCAGAGCCTGAGCAGTTATTTTCCCAAAGAGCTTCCTGGAAAAACAGAAAGAAGGAATCTTAAGCATGCTGTCTCTCTTCCCTTTTCCTCCTGATTTGCACTACAAGAAGGAGTTGAGCAGTAAGGAAAGTGGTTTTCTTTTAAAGTTGAAAACATTTGCATAGGGCAAGTTACATTCACAGCTGTCTACTTTTGAAACTTTTTTTTTTTTGAAGTAGAGGCTTTAAGTAGCTGTAAGACCAGAAATGCAGCAGAATGCATTGGCGACAGTATTTGTCATTCCCATCTAGAGAGAAAATGTGCTGATTACATTCATTTCTTTTTTTAGCTGGAGAGAAATGAGATGCTGGTCTTTATTCAGCTAGCTTTGTGTATTTGCAAATTGCAATTTCAACTATCTGGGCAAAAGTGATGGGCACTTAACAATATAAAGAAGTTAATATCTCACTATCTCTTGGTAGAGTTGATTGACTAGTCTTTTCATAACAATGAAATTTACATATTTATGAGCTGGTCTTAGAGTTTGGGTAATTTTTTATTGCATTAAATTAAATTATATCAACTACTGCTAGATGATTTTTCTTCTGGTAGAGGCTGAGAGATCTTCTATTTGAAAAGACTTGAAAGAATTAACAGATGATTTCGCAATAGCTATCCAGCAGCTTGTTACTTGGAATTTTGATTTATCCTCTAGAGCACTTCAACTGCATGTGTCCACTACATCTGGAGTAAACAGTCTTAGCCTTTGCAGATTTGCTAGTGCTTCTGTGCAGCTGCCAGACTGGTAGGGAATACTTTTGTTATATCACGTTTGCAATAATATCTTAAGGTTACTTGTTTCTCCTGCATACCAATCTCATAGTTATTCTCTTTAGAGCCTGTCTTTGAGTGGTAAGCATCATATTTTTGGTGTTAAAGTGATAACAGCTTCAGTGGTAGATCTCTGGCTTGTATCCAATTCCTGTGACCTGGACACTTAGTCTATACCACAGCTGCAACCTTCAAGTGTCTTCCCTCATACATTCCCAGTGGTCATAAATCTACAGGTGGTATAGTTTGGCATCTGCTATAAAGGGATTGGAAATGAGCTACTACAAGGAAGAATGTATAGCTCCTGCAAGTTAGCTGATGGAAGTGACCAGTGTGGTGCCTTCATGGATCTGCTGGATTAATTGCTATAATAAGCAGGAAAAAATGGTGGGCCAGGACAGTATGTAAAATGGGGGGGATTGCATCATACCCATTATCCAGCTATTGTCTTTCTTTATGTGCAAGGTTTGAGGAGACAAGTAGGAAGTATGATCCTCCACCACAGTAAGCTGCTTCTGGCGTGCAGGGACCTCTTTGGCAGTAAACTGTGGTCATCCTTGTGGTTAGAGGAGCTGGTTGGTCCAAGATGGAATTGCACAGGTCTTCAGAGGTTTATGTCTCAGGATTGAGGCTCAGTGTTTTACTTTAAGTGGGATACTCTGCAGAAAGTGTGAGTGCTAGACCCATACATTTGCCCTGCTTTGAGCTTTGTCAGGGCACTGTTGTTGTCAATTGCTAGATGTCCTGAAAACAAGATGAGGCTTAGACTGTGTTCAGGGCTGGATGAGGGGCATGGAAGCTGAGTGACAATGCAATTGCAGGTCAGTAGCTGCTGATTAATAGTTAACAGTGTGTTTAATAAACTTTCTGATTGCAAGACCTGTGCAACATTGTGATTGCATCCTCAGCACTGTGTGTGGCTCACCTTGTCTTGGAGGAGGGAGCACTTTATGTGCTTGGTACCATCAGAATAACAGCTTGAGAACCCTTCACTCCTCCAGTTCCAGAGACACTTACACTGCAGAAGTAATCAAAAGCATACGGATTTAATCCAGAGCATGATTTCCTTTAATCCGTGACTTTTAAAGCATCACTGTTTTGTTTCTGTTAATGCAATGCAAAACATGTGTCTTGCAGTTTTTGAGTAGTTCTTACTGGTATGAACATCTCTAATAGCTCAGGCATATTTCATTCAAATTAAAACATACAGGGACCTGTTTATAAATGTCCAGAGCCAGGTTTATGGCACAGACACTGACTGGACTGGATATTTAGCTCCTAATTCCTATGAAGATTTTTCTTAGCTAATTTCATTTGAATGGAAGTGGGAGATTGGTGGAGGAAAAATAAATGGGAGAGTGTTCACATTTTTTTGGGCAAATATTTTTCAAAACCCTTTAAGTTATGTGCTGTAAGTTATACACTATAATGCAATACAATATAAGGTGCATTTTTGTAGTTGTTGGAATAAACACGGATGGCTGTGACCCTTTGAGATGAATATTGCAATCCTAAATTTGGTGCTTCCTCATTAAGGAACCTCCCTTGCTAATTTGTACCACTGCATGGAATAAGGGCTGTGCATTGAAAAATGTATTCCTTAAAATTTTGCATATCTGTTTGTGGCTTTGTGGTGCTGTGTGATGTTCTATAGAAGACTCAAATGGATCAGGAGGGTTTCTGGGGCAGCATCCTGGTGTTCAGGGACATCCCAATGCAAATTCTTCAATTCATCATACATTTTGATCTTTGTCCTTGGATGTTGTATGTTTTTCAGTTGGTGGCAAATCGAATTTTCATGTATGCAAAGGAGATAGTGATGTGGTATGTAAATGAAAAAATACAAGAAAGGAGACTTAATTGGTTGCTTTATAAAGTATTTTCCCAATAAACCTTATTGGCAGAAGGTATTGCAAACTTATAGCTACAATAAGGAATTTTACTTCACCCTCTTTAGCATACTTGGAAGTTGTTTTATGGCACAGGTAGTCAATTTCCTGGACCTGTTAATATAAGAGTGAAGACTTAGAGAGGGCAGAGTCAAACAATTATTTAAGCAGGAAAAGACCTAGGATAATCTGGTGTAACCATAATGTTCAGGTTTGTTTAAATTTTTATCTCTTCAGTTCTAAAGACAGGATGTATTGTTTCAGAGTGACAGTGCTTGGTTTAAAAATAAAACAAACTTTGAACAAAATGACTACCATGGAGGTAACATGGAAATCAAAAGCAAGGCACTCTGTTAATTCAGGCAGGATTTGTTCCTGCGTATTAAACAAGCTGAGAACAGGGACAAAACAACTTGTTTTCCAGCTTGGTTAATAAAAATAGGTTTTTATTGTTGTTGGCTTCAGAATATCTTTGGACAAATGATGGTCAGACAAATTATAATGTAAATATTTAAGTGAATATACAGTCTGCCCCACTAATAATACAGCATGTCCTATCAGTTGCATGCTTGTACTGCTGCAGCATCAGGTGCAAAAAGTGATTTTTTTTTTTCTTTACACCCATTCTACATGCCTTTTTCCAAATCTCTGAATTGATACAGCACATCTGTGCTACTTGAGAACAAAAAAGTATGAAGTCATAGTCCCATAAATAGCTTTTAGGATGAAAATGCTGAAGACAGCCTTTTTATCTCCTGTGGGTCTTTTGTACAGGACTCTGGAATCTTGGCTTTGATTCTTCATGTAGAGTCTTCATAATGTCCACATCTGGGCTATGAATGTAGCTGAGAACAGATCTGCTTTAGATCTTCTTGGCTAATAATAACTTGAAGAAACAAATGCTTCTAGCAGAAGAATGTTTGTGTGGTCTCTAAAGCAGACCAAGTTAAGACAAAAAGGAGATTCCAAAGCATCAAAATAGCATTGAGCTGGTATCAGAAGCCAGAGCTGTATAAGCAATTTTCTCTCAATTGACAATTTATTTTTTAACTTCTCGATAAATCCTCTCTGTCACAGTGAAAATTCCTATCTCATCTTTCTTTTGTGGTATCTGCATATTCTCCCAGATAATCTGCATTGTATTCAGCACAGTCTCTGTTTTAAAAAGGACATTTTGCAGAGCTTATTGTTTCCATTGTTCCCTTTTTTGTAATAACATACTAGGTCCTTTTCACTAGCATACATTTTTTATCATGTTTTCTTGGAAGCATGATGTTATCTATTTAAATAGCGCTCAGTGTTCAGTGTTTCTTAATAACTGGTAAAAGATCAATCTGTTTTTAACTGCTAATTACTTTGACTGCACCTGCATCTTGTAAAAATACCAGCAATACCTTAAATATGACTACATCAGGCACAGGAAAACCTCATAATTTAAATATTTGAGTAAACATATCAAAAACATTTCGGGTGGGAGGAAGAGAAAATTGATGGTTGGACATTTTTATTTTTAAATGTCATGAGGGTTGTGCTTTGTTGTGAAATAGTGTCTAAAAATGAGAGGAGGAAAAGAGATTGGCAACGTTTCCTCATTCTTCTGAGAGGAAGCAGCATCACACAGCTGCCCTGGGAATGTGTGCCAGGAGATGACATGAGCGTCTCGGATTCATGCGAACGTTGCTGTGGTCTTTGCAGTGGGTAGGGTGAGGCTGGGAGGAGGACCTCAGGATTTCCAGTGTTTCAACAGAATAGGAAACAAGATTCAAGTGAACTTTCCAATGAAAGTTGAAAGAAGTAAGTCAAGGTGACAGCAACCTCACTGCAGGTCTTAACACTGATTTGCCTTGAGTGTGAAATTCATCTCGGGTGCCTGAAAGAAGAAAAAAAATTCTAGTTGAGGGGTTGGTTGGTTTGTTTGTTTTTAATTGCAAGAGAGGAAACACTGGAATAGGCAATGCTTGTAATGGTCTGAGGTATTTAGCATCACACAGTCCCATCAGCACTAAAAACAGGTGAGTTTGACAGTAAATTCATTGGTTCAAATTCATGGAAGTTCATGTGCATCATTACAGGCTTGGAGAAGGGTGGCTTGAGAGCTGCTCAGCAGAACAGGACTTGGGGGTGCGGGTTGACAGCAGCTGAACTTAAGCCAGTGTGTGTGCTCAGGTGGTCAAGAAGGCAAATGGCATCCTGGCCTGGATCAGGAATAGTGTCACCAGCAGGACCAGGGCAGGGATTTTCCCCCTGTACTCGGCACATACCTTGAGTGCTGTGTCCAGTTCTGGGCCCCTCAGTTCAGAAAGGATTTGAAGTTGCTGCAGTGTGTCCAGAGAAGGGCAGT
This sequence comes from Bombycilla garrulus, assembly GCA_013400315.1. Classification (NCBI taxonomy): domain Eukaryota; kingdom Metazoa; phylum Chordata; class Aves; order Passeriformes; family Bombycillidae; genus Bombycilla; species Bombycilla garrulus. The sequence continues at coordinate 1,980,493 of VXBU01001993.1, forward strand.
GGAGCTGGTGAAGGGTCTGGAGAGCAAGTCTTTTGAGAAGTCGCTGAGGGAGCGGGCAGTGCTTAGTGTGGACAAAAGGAGGCTCAGGGACCTCACTGTCTCTACAGCTGAAGGGAAGTTGTAGTGAGATGGAGGTCGGTCTTTTCTGCCGTGTCTCAGGTGAAAGGATATGCGGAAATGGCCTTAAATTTGCCCGGAAAGATTCAGATTTTGTATTGGAAAAAAATTTTTCTCTATAAGAGTGGTGAGACATTGGAATAAATTACCCAGGGAGGGTGTGGAGTCATCTCTGGAAGTGCTCAAGAGCTATCAGGGTGTGACACTTGGGACTGGTTTAGGCTGTGACTGTGGTGTTGCTGGTTGATGGTTGGAGCACATGATCTTGAAGGTCTCTCCAACTTTGATTCTGTGAAAATCAAGTCTGGCTCAATTGGTTCACATGTGTTTTTAAAATGTTTTTAGGTAAAGATTTAAAATTCAGGCCTTTATGTGCCTTTTCCTAGGTTAAGCCAGAGCTGTTGCCAGTGGATGTAGTTCACTGCTCATGTGTTCACTGCACAAAGTTCCTCTTTGAGAGCATGCCTTGCTGTCACACCTGTGTTTGCTGGTGCCATTTTTAGCAATAAATGACAATCCATAAAGCAGCATGAATGCCCAGTTTAGCATCCTGTATCTTTAGTCTTTGGAGGCAATGCTGTAATTTAGTCTTTGTGGAAGTAAAATGTAAATCTGTAACTGTGTAATTGAAACTACACAGGGTTTTTTTTTTTTTTTTACTACTTATTCCCTACATCTACACAATACTAAAAATCTCAAAATTATCAGCATTTTAAATAGGGTGAAAAGAGATTGAAACATTTCATGTAACCTCATGTGGGGATGGAAGAAGTAAGAGTTAAACAGATATGTGAATTTAGTGGTAATGGGTTTTTTTAAGAATTAAATGGCTTGTTTGTTCTGCCTTACTCATTTAATTACAGCAGTGTATAAAACTTTTTATTTGCAGTGAAATAACCAGTAGCAGACATGTTTAGGTTATGTTTTTTTCCAGAGACAAGTCCCCGCAAAAAAGTGTATTTGGTACATTTGCGCACCCATGTAGATATAATAGGTGTCTGTTTTTAGCATTAAATATTTGTTGAATCAAAAACAGGTTTCTGGAGTCTCTGACACATCTGAAAACCAGAGCTTGAAGGAGAGGCCAAGGTTCACATCAATACATGCACAGCGGTGTATTTGTTACCTTACTGTATGAAAGAGAATAAAAATTTGGGGGATTACTTTGGAGCCTTCCCAGACACGTAAAAAGAATGTTCAATCCTTCTACTTTGATGTAAACTCAAATTAATTTACAAATATCCATGGAACTTGTCCTCTTCCCAGCCTCCCCCTCAAAACTCTGTTGGATCTGAAATCCTTGATATTTCAGTGAAGGGGGACTTTGGCATTTGAGGTAGCTGATTTTCAGTTTTCTTCCAAAGTATTTTGAATCTCTTTCCCACAGAAAAAGAATGGGAATCAAGCAGATATTAAAATAAGCAGCATCTGAATATATAATTAGTCATCTAGGCCTCAAATAGAAAGCCACTTTAGAAGCTTACATTTTCGTATTTAATTCTCAAGCCAAACAAGTGTCTACTAACAGCATTAATTCTCAAGTTTGGAACTGTTTTTTACTGCCATAAAAAGGTAGACTTGATAACCATTGATACAGTTGTAACTATTCCAATAGTAGTTTACTAAAAAAAAACCAAAAACACGTCCCCCTTTTTTTTTTTTTTACTGCCCAATTAGTTAATTTGTGAAAGGAAAATAACTGTTTTCAGAAACTGAAAAGGGAGGGCTCAGATAGGTCTCCTGTTTTATGAATTAATTGCCGAATATCCCTTCAGTTCTGAAAGAGCAATTTATTTTCCTGTGACTATTTCCAAGAGGAAAATGAACTCCTGGGAAGGAAGCTGTGGAGAAACAATGGAACACACGGAATACATTAGTCTAAATGTGAGTGCTTAAATGGCATAAAACGTGTTCTGGTAGATACCCCTTGCATAGAGGTAACCTGCACTTGCTAGCAGAAAGCTGCATCCTGTTGATGTCAACCAACTGTAAGGAAGTACTGTTGGATTCTTAAAATAGGATCAAAATAGGCTGTATGGCTTCTACGAATGTGTATCATCCTTGACTTGCTGAGACTGACCACTTCATGAATAATCCAGAGAAAATCCTTGCTTCTCTCCAAGCAGCTCAGCTTGGGTTCTCCCAAATACATAAGTGCACTTGCCAAGTGGCTGATGCCAGCTGTCTGCAGCCTGACTTGTCCCCTCCTGGGAGGCTCTTAGCTGGTGAAACAGTTCCCAGTTCATTTAAATAGGGCAACACCATGAATAGTGAAACTGGACAGAGTATGAACTCACTGTATTCTAGCAAGAGTAAAGCTTTGGTATCTAACCATCTTAGTTGCTTCCTACAGACTGGCAGTGTTTGATTTACACGGGTTAATGTATCCCATTATTCTTTCTTGCACTGCCTAACTTGCTTGTTGAAGATAATTGTCTGCTCTGTAAGGGGTGGTGAGTGTGCCTGGTACATGCACTTACAGCAGTTAATTTCATTACCTTTACCTTTCAAAAAGATATAAAAAGGAGCTGCACCTGATTAAGGACATGGCTTTGGGAAAAATACCTGTGGAGTGCCTGATTATAGATAAACAGATTTGGTGCCTTGGCTTTATTGACAATCCAGTTTTGTCAAAATGATTTGTTCTAGGTACCTGTAACCTCAGAGGGACAGGGAAAAGGCTTAGAAAGCTGGATAGGTCTCATGTGATTATATTATCACGTGTGTATTTACATCCAAAATAGAGAAAGCATCAGAATAAATAGCACCAGTGTTTATTGCAGAACTGTGTTCTGTTTGTTGTGCTAACACAGCAAGTAGTGTGAAACAGTAGTGACAGAGAAGTGAGTATTTATGTAATTAGTTGATTTCTACAATACTATCCTTGTTTTTCTCCATCTACTGCACTTGCTGCGTGAGAACCCCACCTCATGCTATACTATGTGTTTTCTTTCATTGATTCATGAATGACAGTTTGTCTTGACCAGATTTAGCAAATGGTTTCTCTGTACCAGTGACTTTAAAATCTCCTGTATAGTACCTGAAAAATAGGAACTTGCTTATCTTTTTCCTAGGGAATCACCATTTTGACTGATACGGTCTTCGGCATTATAACTACAGCTTGGCATAAGAAGTGACAAGATACGGTGTTCCTGATATAGCCCAAAAAAATAAATGGGATCTCTTCACAGAAGTGAAATCATTGGAGTAAATGGGAAAGTCCTAGCCAAATCCGAACCACTATACGTGCCATTTTCCTGTGGCCCCTTTCACAGGACCATTGCAGTACTATTTACCATCCTTTTTTATTCATAGATGTTTTGGTGCCAGTGTTTATGTTAAGATGGGGTGATAAACAGGGAAAAAAAGATTTTCCAGGGTGCTTCTTTGCATGGTGTTCGATCCTTAAGATTTTCACTGCAGCTGACGTTGGCATATAAAAGGAATGTCAGGATGGAGTTGCTGTACTTGAATGTACATCTGTGGTGTGATGCCCATTGTCCCTGCAATCCCCTACCTAACTCTGCTTCCCCGGGTTTCTTCTGTGCTCTCTGTTTCTCAGCCCCTGTGGGCATGCTGCTGCCTTGGTGAAATCAATATCTGCAGAGGTTACAAATGTGCTGCAGATTCTCTATATAAACATTTTGGTCTTGTTTTTGTATTAGTCCTGGTACTGTTGCCAAATACTATTATCATAATTGGCCAAAGGAAACAAGGGGCCCAGGCTTGTACCAGAAATAGCAGCTCTTGTTAATGTACAGTGGTTTGTGTTGTCCCTGTGTTTTGCTCCAGCACTCTGGGAGGCAGCTGGTTTTGTTGCCTTTTTTTTTTTTTAATGTTTGCATCAGAACTGGTTTTGGAAGAAGCAGAGTTCACTCCTGGTCTATTCTTCAGGAGGGTGGTACTTGGTTAACTGGTAGGGGTTTGTAACAGAGGAGGGCATTTGTATGATTGCACTTGACAGGGAAAAGAGAGATGCTGGGAGTTTAAATAATTCATCCCTTTCTTCCAGTCACTTCTTTTCAGGTGTAGTGTGTGTCTTCATTAAATCTTGCATGAGTGCTGTGATGAGAGAAATGAGTTCCTGGCATTAGAGACAGAATGCAAACTATTTGGGATGGTAAGTGACCACAGCTGGGTGTGGGGTGCTGTGGCAGCAGCTCAGTCTGCCCTAATCCAGCCCCATGGGAACAGCAAAGCTCAGGAAGTTCGTTCAACAAACTACAGCACATAACCCATCCTTGCAACAGGGTTGGAAGGATCTGATAATTATTAAAGTTCACAGTTTAAAAGCCACTTCAGTCTCTATTCTGCCCTTGTGTAACAGTTGATACAGTGCTATGATTGTGTACCCAGTGGGTCAGTCTGTCTTATCCCACTCTGAGAGGATTTCCCAAAAATGCTCCTTTCCTTGTGCTTGTGGCTGACAGGAAGGCCAGGCTGAGTCTGTGTTTTAGATTTTGTTGTAAGCTGCAGTTTGTGGTTGCTCTCAACTCCTCTTGAGCAGCTTGTTTCCAAAAAGAGCTGCTGCCTTTGTGTGACCATCAGGAGATAGTTTCCACCAAAGCTGGAGTATTGTGGACGGTGGTAGGAGGCAGAGGAAGGTCATTGCCAGACCCTCAAAAGAAGGGTGCCAAGCTAAACTTAAACCTCTGTAGGGAACTGAGCCTGCAAGGCTCACTTGTGTGCTGCAAATGTGCAGTGGAGCAGCAAGCTGCTCTGGGGTTTGGAGCTGCTTCCAGCTGTGCAGTGACAGGCAGCAAGAAGTGTCTCTTGTATTTGAAGATGACTGTCACTGTGCACTGAAATGCACTTGAATTTGTTGGTCTGAAATGGTACTGATGTGAGTGGCATTGCATCAGTGCCTTCACATGACAAATGGCATGGAGCAATGGCTCCTAGTTTTCACTTCCCTCAGAGGTTTGCCTTTGTCTTCAAAATAAAATATTAAGAAATGGAGAGACAGTGTTTTTCCCTCTCATTGCCCCGCCCATACCCCAAAGGGTGGAAGCAGAGATCCTGCAGACAGAGGCAGGGCTATTGCTTTGGGCCTGGTTCTGCATGGTGACAGAGTTTAACTCTTTGGAACCCGTTGAGCATATGGCCAAACAGCTGTTGTCTATTTACATCCTACAGCAGCTGCCCTCAGCCCTCCCTTCCACAGCACCAGCTGGTGGGGAAGCCACAGAGAAAAGCCTCTGCACCCACACATTTCTGTTCCTCTGAACTGCCTCTGGGTTGCTTGCTGGCTGGGAGTCTTTGTTGCAGGTTATTAAAAGAGCACCCAAGTCTGGTGTGCCTGAGAAATGCACTGGTGATTCTGTGAGTGGTTGCTTTAAAATTGAGTGGGAAATACAGATGCTTTGTTTATTTAGCCAGCTTTTCTGTGAGTGATGAGTGGGTTTCATTTGCAGGTGACCATTCACATTAGCAGAAGAGTCGGTTTTCACTCTGTGTTTCATATCCATTTGTCAGATTCTCCATGTCTTAGATGCTTTGCTTGCCCTTTAATCCCTGGAACCCTGCCTGGCCCTGGAACTTAAAATAATTTTTTTTAGTTCCTTTTAGCCTCCATCCATCCTAAACATGGCATTTCATTTTAACCATGAGAATTAAGTATCTGAATCTAGTTGATGATGGCTGTTCCAAATAGCTCCTGGTATTCCCTAGTTTAGTGTTGAGGTTGTATGGCTTGATTCCTGTGTCTGCAGAGAGTTTCTTTCCATATTAAAGGCTGAACAAATACTTTCCTCTGCAGAATCTTCTGACAAACTGGTGAGAGGAAGCCTGGTTTCACTAAATCACAGGAGGATGACCCACAGTGGCAGAGCTTTGATGTGGTGGTGCGCTGGCACAAGGAAGCTATTGAACATTAAATTATGCCACTGCTGATTGGGATCAGTGAGCCGCCTCTTAGTACTCTGGTTTGGTCACGGGACAAAACTCAGTGGTAGAGATCTGTGTTTCTTAACTGCCATGTTAAAATAACTCAAATGAAAGAGTTTGAACGTACTTGATGAGCAGATCCCTTTCAGGCGGGAAAGCAGGGCTGCGACTCAACTGAGCAGTGACTGGTGCTCTCAGCAGGGCCACAGTCCTGTGACTAACGCAAGTTTGGGATATTTTTAGTGCTCTTCCTTGAGTTGTTTGCCTGGTCCTCTCTGCACTTGGGTAGTGCTGTGAAGGTCACACAAAGATAATAGCCAGTTGTAAAGAATGCTGAGAGGGCCAGCTGGTCGGGAGGGCACTCCATCAGCAGTGCTCTGCTTTTGAGGTCGAGGGATCGGGAAGGGCTGAGAAGTACTCGCATACTGCTTTCAAGATATCAAACCCAACTTTCTTCACACCTCTAAGCTAGGAAGTAGGTGTGTGCCAGGAATCAAATCCAGGCATCAGAAAAATAGTGACCTGGTCAGTTTGTCTGAAAGGATTAGGGAGTAATGTACAGCCTGCAACCCAATAATCAGGATCTCTTATCTTGCATGCGTCCCTTTCAGCAGGGAGTAGTAGTGGAGGGGAGGGGATCTGCCATCACTGAATATATTGACAAAGGGAAATGGCAGAAAAGTCCCTTTACTGCTGGACTCTCCTGTAATCAGGTTCCCCCAAGTGTTTGTTTTGCTGCTTCTTACCTTTCATTTTGCATTGAGAGTATTAAAATTGCTGTTGGTGGAGGGTGAAATTAAACCATTCCAAGGACTGCTGGCTGTTTAGGTGACTGGGAACTTAATTGTGTGGCAACATCTCATGAAGAGACCCTGAAACTAACTAGGGGGATCAGGATTGAAGGGAAAGTATGCAGCTGAAGCCATCTAAGACTGTCTCTCAGGAAAAGCCTCTGGGAAAAGTGGGAAAAGAAAGAATAAAATAAGTCATAGAAATAACGTAGTGGTGTGTTATCAGCACCTTTCTAGCAACCAGTGCAAAGCACAGCGTAACTGGAAGGAAAGGATAGGGAGCAAGTAAGAATACAAATATATATTTTTTTCTGTATGTATTAGATAATGAATTAAATACATGGGACTACCTTCAAAGCAAGAGCCGTGAGTGAATTGTTCTAATTTACCTTGCAAAGCAGAGTTGTTTTCCCTATATCCTCCACCTGCAATTGCCTCATTCAAGGGACATTTGGCAGAAGCAGGCCTTGACTCCCAGCTATTCCTCTGCTTCTCCTCCTTGTTTGCTCTTCTCTCCATTTACCCAGGTTCTCTTGAGGGATGAGAGATGCTTTTCATTTTTTGGAAACTTCTGGCTGTGCTGTTGTGTCTGTGGTTTCCTGAGGTATGTTTGTATGGGGTTTCTGAACAGCTGCTCAGGGCAGACCCAGGCTGACAACAACACACCAGCCTTGGAACTCTTTCCATTACACTATCGGCATTTCCCTTGGGGCAGGGCAGCTATCTGTCTTATGGAATGACACATTTTTTAGCACTGTCAGTCCTTATATATCAAGTAAGTAAATTAATAGAGAGCAGGTGAATGTTTCTTCAGAAGAAAGTTTAATGTCATGTAGCTGTTTGATGCTTTGCCTCTGGTGCAACTGTCTTGTCACAAAACCTGACATCATTTGTTCAGTTGTCTTTCAGAATTATTTGCTGCTTTTCAGGCTTGTTAATTATAAGAGACATTGCACATAGTCTGATATAAGCTAGAATTACGACTTTCAGATTGACTGCACCGAAAGAAAGCACATTTCACTAGGAGACAGTGCAGCCTTCATCAATGTACCCATCTGTTGATTGACAAATATCTGAAGGCATGACTTACTAGGATTGCTCTGGCTCCAGCATTCAGTACAAATAGGTCTTTTTGAGTAGCATGGCACTGCCACAGGAGCCTTTCATCAAAGGATTTGAATGGACTTTCTGCTCTGTAGTCACTGCCTTAATCCAGTGGTGCAGCTGTGAAACGCTGCAGACTGAGGAGCTGTAGTGTTGTGAGGAGGCTGATAGTGCTAAGCTGCTGTTGCTCCCTCAGTTGTGGAGCATGAACTTGTAACCTTTATCTGAGCACTGTTTCTCCCAGTGAAGCTTTTTATTCCAAACCCAAAAAAAGGCTGCAACGAAAGCCCCACACCTTTCCCCCACAGTAACAAACAGTTTGTAGTAGTGTTGTGAATCAGCTGTTCAAAAAGTATATCCGTAAAATGCTGTCGATTGAACAGGAAAAAATAGGTTAGAGAATCAGATGTCCAGTAAATTGACCTCTAGACAGAAGCAGGGGCTCTTAGGAGTACATGCAGGGAAATAACTGCTGGCTGTTGGGTGAATGCAGATAAACCTCTCCTGCTGTAGCTTGCTACAGGATAAATGGCTTATTAGGGCATAGATGCAACAGTGTGAAATGTGGACTTGCAGGAGTTCATGTGGTTTTCTGAGAGAGGTACCATGGAAAAGGCAGTTGTAGCAATTTCTTCCTGTCTCCTCTACTCGTTAAGCCACAAACTTTGGAGAGGTCTCAAAAAATCTGAAAGGAGATGTCTTGATCCTTGAGTTGCCCTTGTTGGGAAAATCTCATTGTGTTGAGCAGATACCTTTCCGTATATCGTAGAGAACCTTTGTCCTGCTGCTTCTTCCCCAAGACTGCAACCATCAAGTAAATACATCAATATAATATGGAGTCCTTTGCCTCCGGCTGAGCTCAATGTTCTTCCAGTACTGTGCGTGTCCATCACCTTCAGCGTGCTTTATGTGGACTGCCTGAGTGTGTTTATATGGTGATGCTCTACTGCGTTCTGTTTTCCAGAAAATGACTATCAAATACTTTTCCCTATCTTTAAGTAGGTCAACCGTTAATCTAATTGATTAACTTTGTAGGTAGTCAATTAAATTGATTTACTCATGTATGGGGGGGCATATTTACCCTCTGTATTGGTGCAACTCACTGTGTAGTTTTGTACAGAGGAGTTGTGAAAAGCTTTGCTGGACAGAACTTAAAGGGGAAAACCCAAAACCTAGTAGGGAAGGCATTGCAAAAAGTAGTTGAACACTGAAGTATCTTTTAAAAACAAGTTCAAAGATATTTATGCCTGAAATTTCAGACTGTCAGTTCACAGGTATCTTCATTGAATGGTGAAAGTTCGAGGGTGTTACAAGGCAGTACTTTGCAGGAACCTAACCTGTGAAATGCCCCTCTGTTTTGACAAAGGAGTCACCGAAAGATAGTATTTTAAAGATTATTTCCTTCAGGGAGTTCAGCAGTCACTGCACTTTGATACTGGAAGCCCAAAGTAGCTGTAACAGCTTGTTCGTGTTGTTGAGGAATGGACCATTATTCAAAAGCTTCCATGAATTATCCATGGAAAATGGCCCTTAGATAGGAGCCCCTTGGTGGTTGGTTAGTATAATTAATATAAGCATCTTGCTGCAGCTTTACATTTTGGTTTAGCAACTTCTCAATTTGAGAAGAGTCTTGGGACTGCCTAGATTTCAATTATCTCCCTGATGCTAGAGGTGGGGTTTTAACTTGATGTTAATTACATTCCTCAAGGGAAATGCAGACAGCAGGCAATGGTTAGGGTTGTGCAGACAGCAGAGCTGACACCAAACATCTGAACCCAAAGCAGATGTACCATTTAGGAGTTAAAAGTGCTATGCTACTTGCTTTTTATTTTAGAAAGCCCTTTTTTGTAAGTGGCCTTTGTGGGATGTAGCAAATATGGAGTGTTTCCAAGCTTGTATCCAAATCATGTTTTCATGTTTTTTCAGTTTTTTGTGAGTCTTACTAAATAGTTGATTAAAAGAATTCCAGTACAGGACAACCTGAAAACATGAACTGATCGTGCTGTAAATACTGAAAAGCTAGAAGACGGCTCAATTTCTTTACTTGTAGTATTGTTTTACTATTGATGTTGGCTATGCTGCTGTCATGGCAGACAGGTAAGCCTTTGCTGTAAAAATGGTGAAGCAAGGTTAGGCCTTCAGCTCAGTGCTCTCTCTTTGGGCAGATGCAGCATGCAAGAATTGCTGTGGAACAAATCCCTTAGGAAACGTCCTAGGCACTGCTGTCCAGAAGGAAAGCTAGAAGAGGGAAGGGAATTTGAGGACAGAGCAGACAGAGACCCTTCCTCTAATAAGCAGAGGCCGCAGCTTCAGCCAGACCCATGGGCACAGATGAAATTGTGAGGGTCATCTTGGATTCTGTAGCACTCCAGTCTCACAGGGCTCATTTGTCCAACATATCCCAGTGTTCTATTTAGTGATCCTGTGAATTGCTGCTGTTTTCTGTTCTTGGGAAAGAAGTGATGCTGGGCTGATGACCTGGAGGATACAAACACCCTTGGTACTGCTGTAGGGGAGGCACAGAGGGATGGCTGCATGGGGGCTACTCTTTCATAGTGGGGAGCTTGTAAGGGTGGAAAAAGGGAGGCAAGCAGTGCCTGGCAGTTGGGAGATAATTTAAAAAATTCTTTGATTTTGTTTTTCCCTTTTGTCTGACAACACAGCCTCCTCCCAATTTTCCCACACAATTTCACAATTAAAAATGTTTTAGCACTGGCTTCTTTATGCACTTCTGCAGTTTCTGGAGGCAAATGTGCTGAATTCTCTTGTTGGTGTTTTGGTTTAACATGGCTCATGGTCCTTCATGCTAGATAGGTCTTCAGTATTCAAAACATGGGGAACTGGGATAAGGCTCAGCTCTCTTTATATGAACAACAAAGCATACACCCTCCTGAGAAACATCGTTGCTCTGTAAATGCCTTTGCTCCCACAGCCTGTTAGGATATGGGTGGATATTGATATCTTTTTATAGATGGAACAAGTCAGCTTAGTGTGCTGACTTTATGGCTGTTCTTTTGAGAGGGGAAAGGGTGTTAGTGTTACCATGACCAGGCTTTCCTGCAAAGCTTCCATTTGCAAAACTCTTTCTTACTTTTTTATCAGCTGCGCCAGATCTTACTAAAACCCAAACAAGTAGCCAGCTCTGACTATTAGCTTAATGGTTTAATACAGCTTCTCCATAAAGTAGAAGCAGCAGGTTATTTAAAACATGTAGGTCCGATTGGTCTGGTGTTCTCCAGTGAAATTATGTAAACACATTATTACTATCAAAACTTTAAAATGCAGGTGATGTACCTATCACAGGACATTTTTTGTGTATGCTCCTCTTTGCTTCCTGAAGTTCTGTTGCAAAGTATACTCTAAGGAGACTTTCTGTCTTTACTTCCAAACTTGATATTAACAGCAGAGTATTTCTGCTGACTCTTTTGCAATGGTATTCTTAATGTAAATGTTCCACTACAAGTTTAGGCTCAGGTTCAAAATGAAAATGTTTTCCTGTGAGAATCCTTCTGCAAGAGGGCTGCAGTATAAAACAAAAAGTAAAACAAATGCTAGGTAGCCAGCCCATCCCTGGTTTTTGGTTATCAAAACTAATAGCTGCAGAAAGCAAATAGTTTAAAAGATTTTTAATTCTGCTAGAATATTGCTTACAATTTAAAGTCTTGAGGTTTTTGTTGGTGTAAGGACCGATAGCTATGTAATATAACTTCTGCATTATGGGAAAACTAGATTTTGTTAGAAGTACAAATAGATGTTTATGAACATTTAGGGCTATTTGCTGTAAAACTCTGAAGGGATCCATAAATATTTAGGGCAACCTTTTTCCTGAGACAGTAAAATCCATAGGTGCCTTCTGTAGGAAGTGAGGAAAAGGGCGGTATTTACATACAGAAAGGAGGCAGATGCTCATCTGCTGGAATCTCAGCACTGCAGAAAAGGTACTATTTACAATCTGTTGTAAACTCTGATGTTCAAAGGGCAGCAATAAGGCTCTCAGCACTGCAACTCAAGCAAGTCTTTCTATAAATCTCTCCCTTTGCTTAGTTGTTGTTAATTGGTTTGGTAATTGTTGTGACAGTTTCTCTGGAAGCAGCAAGCCACTGCATTCTGGAAACAGCTTGGTAAGTTCTTGTCATTTTAACTGGCAGGCTTTAATATTACCAGTCCACAAAGAAAGGGTGGGGAAAATAGATTTTGGTGTTATTCTGAGAAGGTGGAGACAGCAACCGTGAATTTTATCAATCCAAGCAAATGACATGCTGCACAGGCAGGTTCAAAAATCATAGCCCTCTTCAAAAATAATTCTTATGCACAGAAATAAAGACTTTTGTGTGTGAGTGAGAGAGAGCAATCATGGAAAACTGCAGCACCCTTGGAGGAAGGAAACAGATGGCAGGAAGAGCTTCCAGATATTTGACAGGCTGCAACAGACTTAAATGCTGGCAGTGATAAATGGGCACGAGATGGGGTTTTGCTGTAGCTATTGTTGTTTAGTCTTGTTAAAATGCCTGATGTGCTCTGTGTTAGCAGTACCAAAGTTTGATGTTCTCTCTGCTTTGGTGGTCCTTTGTTTAGCTGCTGTGGCCACTGGGGTGCTATGAATGGGAAGATCCAGGCATTTCCATGAAAAACGAAGCTTTTACATAGCACTAATAGCAGGACTTCATGTTGAGTAACAGGAAGGGAGAAGTGAAACTGAGTTTAATTTTGCATCTGGGTTATTCCAGTCTCTCTGGCAGAAATGGCCATGAGAGGCTAGTGATGAAAAATTAAAAAAAAAAAAAAATCAACTTTTTTGCATACATTTGAATGATTAATTCATCCACCATCCTCAAGTGCAAAGTTACAAATGCTGTGATTTCTTATCTTGGGAGCTTTACCAGGGACAGAAATGGGTAGCAGTTGGTATTTTATACCTTGCCCAGACTTCTGGGAACACTGGAGAGCAGCCTGCTGTGCAGACAATATCTGTCCTGTAAGCACAGTACCCAATTTCATGTTATTGATTATAACAGAAAATAAACCAGTGTACACTGAGGAAATCCTGTGGCTTCTGATAGGAGCTACCAGTGTGGACTTCTGTGAGGTTGTTGGGAGCTGAGTGGGTAAACACAGCACCTCCTCCTTTTGGGTATGTGTAGAGCACAGCTCATTTTCCTTCCCAGGTTCAGCCTGCAGTTGTGCAAGAAGACAGCTATGCTGCAATGTAGGGCTGAAACCATCAAGCCTCGGCATGAGGGTAAAACTCCACAGGGTTATTTGGGCGTGTGATTTCTCATTGCTTAAATCCTCTAATACTTAACAGAAGTTTCCTCCTATGAGTTTGTGAAGTGATTTTATAGGGCAGTTTAGCCTTTTTACCCTGGGTGCTCTTTTCCCTCCACTAAACTGCCTTGTGGCCTGTCAGACCTGCAGGAGTTTGTTTTCAGCCTGAGCTGAAGTGTAATGTTACTCAAACTCAGCTCGAGAAGGAGCTGCTTTATATCCAGGCAAGGCGAAGCGTGGGCAGGGAGCTGTGAGAGCTGTGTACGTGACTGAGGACAGCTAAGTAAGCAGGTACTTAACATGAGCAGGCAGCTGAAGGAATGCAGGCTGGGACAGATGGCTTTGGGGCAATCTGAAGAACAGGGAAGGCAATTAAGTTGAGAAGTATCTGCCTGAGCTCAGAAGCCTGTGTTTACAGCCCTGGTTTTCACTACTATCTGGATGCTTCTCAGTGATGGTGCAGTGCTGCCTGAAGCGATCGGCTACACATCCACCATTTAGCTGTGTGCAGCCAGGGCTTCTCAGCCCGAAGCCCATATAGCATTCGGGCTGAGGAAAGCCAGGGCATGTATAAAGTTCTGAAAGTTAGTTCTAGAAAGCATGGCCAGAAGGAACTGAAGCCAGTCTGTTGTGTACTGACTGTTAGAATGAAAACAGCTGTGTGAGGCGCTGCTGATTCCCCACTGAATACCCAGACCCTACTCTGCACAGGCAGTGTAGAACTGCCCATAGAGAATGTCTTTGAGACAGATTGGTCCTGGGCCACATAGGGCTCTAAGTGCTTCACATAGTTATGTGTGAATATGGTGGCCTCCTTTGATCAGGGAAAGAGCCCTAAGGAATTGCTCCTCTTTTTCAAAGTCTCAATTAAAGGAGAAAGTCAAATATCTGTGTCCTCACTTGACTTGCTGATGTAATATTAGACTGGACTGTAGGAAGTATCTGATGGAGCAGCTCTGATGATATCAATGATCTGCAACAGAGGTAAGTTGCTATGTAGCATCTGATTGAAAAGGCCATAGAATAAAAGTTGGTTATTTGTGATCTGCCTTATTTAAGCTTGCTTCTCTATTTGCAATGGTCAGATTTAATGTTAGTCTGAAGTGGCTGTGTCCTGTAGCAAAACAACTTCAAAAACTTAGGTGTTATATTCAGCATGCTCTTAAAGCAGCTGTTTCTAGTAATGGTTTACTTCAGCCTGAGCTTGCTGTTTTGCATGGGGTTTCTTTAACTTTAATGACAATGTTTCGAGATTGATGGGTGCTTTAATTCTATTGGCTCGTGTTAGGTAGCTCGAAGAGCTCCCTGCAAAGAGGGTTCCCTTTGCCTGTGCCTGCATCAGCAAATGGAGATGCTTTTTAAGTGTGTGGCAGCAGTTCATTTGGAGCAGAGGACTAGAGTGCTTTAGTTGGGAGGAAAATACTAAGGCTGCCTGGTTTGCTATTTATTACATTTTTCACAGTTGTACTGCTCTTTTTATTAATATCTTGACAGTTATTTACTTCAGCATCTGTCCAAACAAGGGAAAAAAGTAACTGCTATTGTGAAATGGGGCCTAAATGTATTACATATTATCTCCAGTCCAGTCTTTTGCTGGCCTGGAATAATGAAAGTAGGGCTCTCCTTAAATTTTCCTTCATGGGCAATAAAGATGGCAAATAACATATTTAGTCATAACAGGATTATGGTTAATCCTGTAGGTCACATCAAAAGAAATCTCTGTCATTGAAGTTGCATACCTGGTTTTTGCCTCCAAGGCTTGTCCACTCATGGAGTCTGTGATCTCCTGGCATCATATTTACTAGGAAAAGCTACCTCCAGGAACTGCCAGTCTGCCTGGTGTGAAACAATTAAAAAACTGAAAAGATCTGGCGAGTGTCTCCCTGGTGAGTCACTGGGCAGAGGGAGTGCAGGGCACTGCATCATCCTCCCCAGCCTTGCCAGGTGCTTCACTGCCTACCTGAGGGAACAGACACTTAATTTGTAAGAGGTGAAACCGCTCCTTTGTGATCCGGGCACAAAACTGCTGTCATTTATGCCAAAATGGAATTCCTGCCTGGTTTTGTTTTGTCTCCTTTGGTGTTTGTATTGGCTTAGCATTTTCATATTTTGTATCCAGTGTCAGTATTTGTTTCTGGGAAGAAAGTTTTGCTTAAACTTTAATTTCTGCAATTTGTTTGTTTAAACTTGTTGGCAACTTTGAAATGCTACAGTCTGCTCCATATGCTAGTATCAGTGTTGCTATTAGTGACTGCCTTCCAAAGCAAAAAGCAGCAATTAGACAGGGAATGTTTTTTATGAAATAGTTGGGAGTATTCTCAGTTACAATAATATTTGGGAATATTTTTGAGCTATTTTGTGGCTGGCTTTTAATAAATGCAGGGTTACTTTGTGGCTGGTATTGAGTCAAGACTGTACAGAGCTGAACCCAGTGAAATTTTTTTCCTCCACGCACTTGCAGTGTATGTGGTGGAAATAGTCCATATATATAATATATATATGTATAATCATGATAGCAGTATGGATATGATAGACTGCAGCTGACTTGAGCACAGCAAAAGCTGTGAGGACAGACAGATGTATGTTTGTATGTGACAGATGAACAGTGAGTTTATTAGAGAAAAATCATGGTGGTGTATGTTGTGGCTTACCAGGTTGGCTGTGACACCTGGACAGGTTGGCCAACCTGAGACTGTAGCTGACATTTCAATAGCTCAGTGTAGTCAGTCTGTGAAGGCTGAAATAGCATAAGCCTGATGAAAGGAAAGAAGTCGAAAACCAGAATGCAAGCAGTGATTCTAAGAGTCACTGATCTGAACAAAGCAACAGGGCACATGTATCAAATAAGAGATATTACCAAAATCCAAACTTGGTTACGGGCATCAGTGCTCAGATGGATGGGAAGAGCCATCTTTGCTGCTTTCAGAAGGAAAGTAAGGATCTGGAGAAAGAGTTGAGAAGCAGAAGGCAGCTCCGCCATAGCTGGGTCTGTCAGCTGGGTGGCTGTGTCTCCAGCGATCAGGAAATGGGGCTAGAGGGGACTTTGTGACCTTTATTCAGCAGTAGTTGTCTTAAAGTAGTGCCTGAACCTCATTATAAAATGGAAGCAATCCAAGATGTTAAAGACAGGGAACAAGACTGAAGAGCTAATTTGAGTCATCCACATGAAGTTGTTTATTTTATGTTTACATTTGAGAATACTGAAAACACAGATACTTTATTCAGTGGTTGAGGATGCTTCACTCCAGCTGATCACAACAAAAGTATTTCATTGGGATTTCGGTCCCCCAGGAGGAAGCTGAGCAGAGTGCAGAGAGCAAAAAGCCTGGGGGATGGAGCCCTGTATGACTCCTGGAAACAGCTGGAGTGGGAAGGATGAGGAGAAAAATGGGGAGAGATTAAACCACAGGAAACAAACGAATGGGCAATTAAAAGGAGGAGGATGGCTGCTTGTGCTGAAGACAGCTGGCAGGCTGGGGGAGAAGGGAATGGGTTGCTGAATGTTGTCCAGAGAAGGTAATTATTTCTGGCTTTGAGTTCTGGCTCCGATTCATATAATATTTAAGGAATATATCTGTATTTTTCATGATAAGCAGCCTGAAGCAAATGCTGGAAATTTGCCATTTGTGGAGAAACATCTTTGCTGTGGATATATACCATGAAAGTGAGTGGAACTGAAGCAAAGTCCATTAAAAAATTCCTCTTTTTATGGGAGTAAGAGGTGAATGCTCTCCACCAGTTGAAATGAATGCTCTCCACCCAGTTAAAAAAAAAAAAAGTGCTGAACTGCTGAATTCCTTTCCTAAAAAATTAAGTAGCATATGCAGATTTTTCAATACCAAAGTTAGTGTACAAATAAAAAAGGAAGGGCAGTACAGGGTGTATTTTGAAAGTTAGGGTTCAGATGCAAGAAAAAGAGAATCATACTTCATGTTGGATTGCCCTGCTGTTATAATAAATTAGGGTGACAACCTTGTTGCGAGTATTTTGTTTTGCACTTTTGCCTTCATCTGGGCTTACTCTGTGGTCTCAAGGGCAGTCACTGGATGTATCCATCCATAGTCCTAAGTAGATTTATTAAGTTTTGCATCTATTCAGAGAGCATCTGTATTTTGTGGAGGTTTTTTGAAAACACAGTCTCTTTGTTACCTGATCTCTTACTCAATTCAGACCAGAATTTCACATAGAAATTCCTGTAGTGAGATCCTCCTGATTTGACTAGGAAGCTTTGTGCCTAGAACATTTGGGCAGGCTGTTCGAATCTCAGATATGGTAGCCTGAGTGGGGATGAATTTATTGCTTTCCTTGGTAGACTGGTTAATCTGACCTAGCTCACTTCTGCTAAATGGAAGCAAGAAAGCAAGAATTTGTAAAACAAACTCAGATATTTGTTTACACTGTCATTTGGGAAGAACACCATTCTAACAAGCTGTTGGAACAAACTCAGATGAGAGGGGGAGAGTTGGGGTGGATGTCTTCAGACTGCACTACACAGTGATGGCGACACACAGTCACGTACCACAGCATCATCATTCAGGAGAAGGAGCAGCCAGGGCTTCCTGCACACTGAGGCTGCAGGCACAGCACCTGCGTTAGCCTCTTGTACTGCAGCTCTGAAAACAGGCTCTGCTGTACAGGGAGACAGGAGCTGCCAGCCCTGCAGTGCAGAAGTCTGAAATGCCCCTCTGGAGCACTGCGGTGGTGCAGTTGCTGCTCTGATCATGACCCTTAATGTCTGGAGATAATTTTGGCCCAGCTGTTAAAATTAGAAACATGATTCGACTTTATTTCATCTGTCATGTAGTCAGTGATTAAATTTTACTTTTCTGTATTAATAACTATCTGCAGGAGGCAGTTTTTAACCCTACTTCACTGCTTCAAAATAAAAACCTACATGCTTTAAGTAGCATGTTGTGTACAACCTGGGTAACAGGTTACAGGACTGTGCAGCTTCCTACAGGGTGACATTTCCAAGTCCTGAATATTAAAACTGGGTACTACTCAGGATGGCTGAGTATACAATAGGTTTGCAGTTTGTTGAAAGTATCTGGGAGCAGTGTCTCGTATTTAAGTATTGTATGTGTTTGTAGTGGGTGTCTTTGGTTGATTCTTTAGGATGCAGTCACTGTCTGCTAACCTGAAATACAGCGTCTGAAACATATCTCCCCAAACAATATTTACCCTCTGTTGAGTATGACTGTCAGTTGGATTTTGTATATTAAACTGGTTTGTTTCAGTTTTTAAGTTTGGGGTTTGAATAGGTATGTATAACATCGTCTAGGGAGAAGTCCTTAGTTACTTGTTTGCATGGAGTTTCTTAGAAGAGCAGGGATAAAGCTGTGGTGGTACTTGCAGGTTGTGCAGAAAGCCCCTCTAATCATTTATCCTTGGAGGTGCCGCATATGAAATGCGAAGGTGTTGGAAGCTACCCAAGAGAGCAGAGCATAGAAGATAAGTAGAGGATATTAAAGCCTTTCAGTGGCCTGGAGGCTACTGGCTTTTAATGTCTTCATGAATGGGAAAGAATTCATTTGAAGACTCCACCTAAAGGATGAATGTCAGCGGCAAGGGGAGGGGACATTCAAGGGGCCGCTGGAGATAACCTGCCACCCTTCCCTCCACCCTTTCCCAGTCTGAGGTTACTATTCTGTTATGGTGGAAGAAATCACCGTGGTGGGGAGAGAATTCCGCTTTTGCTGTGTGGCATGTGAGAGAGGACATCCCTTTGCAAAGTTGCTTTCCTGGTTCCCATCTCATGTTTTCTAAATTCTGTGTTTAAAATCATCTTCATGTGAAGAAATCTCTCTTGTTCCTTAATAGCTTCAGGCTGGATTTTGAGCATTTCTACAGATTTAAATGTGTTGCATCAGATTAAGAAACAGCATGTTATTGGCGGGGCAGCCTCTTTGCACATCAAATAGTTGTAGAGGGTGGCAGATACTGTAGTTTGGAACTGTGTAATAGGAACAAAGTCTTGTCACACTGAGCTCTGGCATCTGGGGAGGTCTGGGTCCACACTGTGTGGTATGGAATTGTCACCAGCAGGGAAGCTTAGCTTCCTCCTAATCTTTGCCCTGACCTGCAGTGCTGTTGCAGCAAAGCTGGGGGGCCCGCACAGGACTGGGAGGTGGTTTTTGTGCATGTTTGTTAACTTCACTGCACAGTCACCTACTTGAAAGGAAAAGATAATTAAAGAAAATAAATAGGATGGGTAGGGAGTGGAGGAGACCCTTGGTTTTTCTGTGGCACTAGAATAGACAATTTTCATATTGTTTAGACCTTGTTAA
The DNA here is from genome assembly GCA_013400315.1 of Bombycilla garrulus. Taxonomy (NCBI): domain Eukaryota; kingdom Metazoa; phylum Chordata; class Aves; order Passeriformes; family Bombycillidae; genus Bombycilla; species Bombycilla garrulus. Next base: position 1,999,943 of record VXBU01001993.1, read on the forward strand.
AAATGTTTTGTTCTGCCTTTGTTTTATATTGAATCCTCTGCTTGGTTAGCCTCTTTTCAAATTAAAAAAAAACCCTCCATACATGGATTGAAAGCTTTATCTGTTTATCTCCTCATTAAAAGGACTGTCTATGAAATGTGCTGACAGGGCTTTTACTGTGTTGCTTTCTATTCTCATCACATTTTCCACTGAAAGCCTCCCCTCTGCTATTTCTAGTTCCGTCATAAATGGGGCTTTCTGGTGGTGGAGGCTATGGATGCATGTTCCTGGCTCCTCACAGGCTGTGTCCATTGCTGTGTGTGGGAAACCTCAAATGTGCAATGCAGGCAGCAGGGAGGCCACTTTGGTGCATGGACTTGATCCCCTGAAGGGCACTTCTGACAGCCTGGGGGAGTCCCAGTATCAAACACGGTGGGAAGCACATCTCGGTCATCTTCCCACTGGATATTTAAGCAGGAGGCCTGATTTTGAGAGGTGTGTGTGAAGTGAGCTGCTGAGGCTGGTGAGGGAGAGCCTCAGTGGAAGCTGAGCTTCTCAAGAGATGGTGTCAGGACTTCTGGAGCCACTTTAAGACATTGCTGAACAATTTGATTGAGGAGGGAAAAGTAGGTACAGCAAGCATTATACCATTTGAACCACTTAGGGGTCTCTAGTGGCTGAGTATCCTTGCCGCCAGAGCAAGTTCTGGTTAAGAAGAAATTGTGAAGAATAACTTTCAGTATAACCTATATTTTTACTAATGTAATTTAAATTCTTAACAGGTGATAAAAACCATGATTATTACCCCAGATGTGATAATGTAAGGTCTGGTCTTGACACTGGACCAGTGATCTCCAGCCTTTGCTGATATCCACCATTCATACTGATCATCCATCACTGTTCGCTCTACTTTACCTGTAAATTCTGTTGCACCCAAGCACTTTTGGAGAGTTTGGTGGTTTGTGAATGACCATATCATAGAATTAAAAAGTACACGTATTTGTATATATGTTTCTATATCTGAGAGTCTGTTTTGTTTCGATTTGCAGATCAAGAAGTTACTAGGTAAAACCAAGTAGCATACTGTGTGTTTCACTCCTATGAAGTGGCGTCTCTTGTTCTCCACATTGACAAAATAAGTTAAACAAAAAGAATAAAAGGAAAAAATGTTTTAATTTTAATAAACAGAATTGCAGAATTTTTGCAAAAGGTACATCACGGTGTTCATGTGCCAAATCCTGCAAAAGATACAGTTGCCTGTGGGGTAAAAGCATAGTCATGGATGAGCAGAGTAAATACTTTGTTTTGGTTTTTGCACTGCTTTCGCCTGCTCATCCCTTGTAAAAAAATTCCTGTGCAGCAACATGAACTTTGTGACATCTCATATGTAGAACAGACAGCTGCAGGCTCAATTAATTCACCCCTCTGATTTTTTTCATAGTATTTTTTTTTCCCAGGAGGCTGTAGTGACTTCCAAACCCTCACGGGTGAGTGGTGTTTATGGCTTGTTGACTTTGATTGAAGTGCAGAGTGCTGTTCACAACGAGAGTGAGTTTGCATGTGAAAGTCTTCACTGGATGTCTTTTCGGGTGGATGGTCTGAGCTGCTGGGAACCCACAACTTCACTGGCATCCATCTTGCCCAAAGCAATTGGAGTTTTGGGTGCCGGGTGCGGGAGGCTGAGCCTGCCTGGAGTTAAAGCTGAGTCCTGGGAGGTGAAAGCAAGGAGCTGGCTGTGGAAGCAGAGGGGAAGGCAAAGCGTGGCAGCCCCGTGTGCGCGTTTGAGCCATGTGTGCTGTGAACATGCTGAGGAAAAGTTGGCAGCTGCCTCTCCTCCCCTCCACCCGCCCATGCAATCCCCTGTGCCTGCTCTGGGTGAGCCAGGAGGAGCTGCTCCCCAGTGCTCTCTGCAGTGCACACACCTGTAATTCAAACACGGCGTCAGTGACAGCCCCGTGAGCCTTGTGCTGTCTGACACCTGCGAGAGGTGTGGATGGGGAGCAGAGACCAGAGTAGAGCTGGGGGCACTGGCTGCAGAGCCCTCACCAACTTCCTAAAAAACATGCAGGAGGGAGCAAAGCATGGGGCAGCATGGCATCTTGAGAGAAAGCGAGAAACCACCAGTTTCTATCCATTTGTCTGCTTTAGAAACTGCTCTCCTTGAATGTTCTTCATCCACATCCATGCTTCGTAGTCAAGACGATTGTGTTATTTTTGCTATATTGTTTTGTTTGCTTTTTTTTTAACAATAAAAAGTGATTAAAGAACAGGCTGTCCTAGGCTGACTGACTGCTTAATATTTTTTGGTTAATAGATTAGATTTTGTCTAAAGCACTGTCTCCCCGTCCCCAGCAGTAAAGCAGCATGATGCTGGATATGAGCCTGCTTTATGGTACCTTTTTTAAGCTTCTGGTTTCTGACATAGGTGACTGTGGGATATTCTAATGAAGCTGAAGTTATTAAAAAAAAAAAAACAAACCAAAAAAAGAAATCTATTACATTTCAGGGATGTTTGGGCTTCACGCTTCAATAGTGCTCAATAGTGCTAATTAGATATGTGACCCATTTTCATTCTGCTTCAGCTCCTGGGGATGGTGGAGCCTCGTTATGAATAGAAGGACAGATAATGCCCATCTTCCTTACTCTAAATAGCTTCTTCAAAACATGCCCAAAGGGCTTTAGAGTGTTTTCTGAGTGGGCATTGGTTATGTTTTCTTTTTCTTTAAGTGAGGAAGTGGGACAAGGGGAGATTTCTCTCTCCAGAAATAAATAATTTAATTTTTGTTTCTTTCATTTGGAAAATCTAGCGGCAAATCAAGGTCCTCCTGAGTTCTAAGTTTGCCTTGTTTTTATTGACAAGGGAATAAACTTGAATTTTTGTAAGAATAAAAATGTGTTTAATGTTGCAGTAGCTTCCCATTAACTGGTATTTTTAGCTCACAGAATCTGTGTTGCTCATGTCTTCGTGGCATGCACTGAGTGGCTTTCTGGATGCTGACGAAAGGTAGCAGTCACAAGAGGTACTTGTTGAGAAACATCCTGACAGAGTGCACAGTGTGACGCAAAACTGAGGCTGGAAGGAGCAAATAACCCATTCCAGAATCTGTCCTTGGAAAGCCTTCGTGTTCTGTGCTCTTCTTGGCAAAACTCAGTTGTTTCCAGAAAGTCTGTATTAAAGAGACACCCCCAATGACTGAAAATGCTGAACTCTCTTTGGAGTGAGCCCTGGGTGAGACCTGGGATAAGTATAAGTGTATTAAAAATAATATAAATGAGTAGAAGAAAACAGTGTTGCCAGGCAACTGTCAAAGGATCTGTGGCTCCTGCATATCTGGGCTTTGCTGAAATGACCTCTTACATTTTGAGCATCTTGCCTGCCTGTGGATGAAATCATTTTGAACTTTGCTGATACACCTCACAGGCAGCAGTTGAGCTTGAGTGCTGTTGTATTTACAGTTATAGTGCTGATGTCCCTGCCCTATCAATTAAAAAGAAATAAAATTAGAGTAAAGCTGATCTGGATACAGCTCTTAGCAGAACAGCACTCATTTATGACGGAATAAGTACATTTTTATGATTTAGCTATGTCAGTGGGGTTAATCTGCAAGCAGGCAGAGGAAGGAACTCCCTGTCACTGCAGTGTTAATGACTACACTAAACAAAAAGATAAGCTGGGTTTTACCTCTGAATTTACTGGTCTGAGGACTTGTCCATAAACTGTAACTTGGAGGCTTGCAGTTAAAATTGAGTCTACTAAGGAACAGGCTGTGGCAAAGGAATTTGAGGCAGGTTAATATAACACTAGGATGGTTTTCTGGACATTTTGCTGGGATACTCTGAAAGGTCCTTTGGTGCAGAGGAATACAGGGCAGGGCTCTGCAGCTCCTTCCTTTGCATGATAGTTTGACGTGTGTGCAGCAGATGATGAAGTTAACCTTTTCTATTTGCAGAGGAGGAGGGAAATAACCTTTTCAAAAGCTGTGTTTATCAGTGTAAACAGAACTTTTTACCTTGTAAACATGAACAGCATGACTAGGTTTTGGGTGGCTGCTTTATTGCTTGTATCGCATTCCCATTTGGAGTATGTTAGGTGCTGTCTGTCTTCACCATGAGAAAACTGCTGTCTAAAAATTCCCAGTGTACAAAAATCACTCTTATCGGGAGTCTGTGATGGAATCTTACAGTTATTTAAGCTTAATTCATTGTAGATATGTGGGACTAGACAGAGTGAGTAAAGGTTAATGCATTTACAAGGCTTTGAAGATCAGAAGAAAACTTGATTTAATTTCAAATGTGCGTTACATTGTGTGATGCCTCACTGCTAAATATTTCTCAGAAGATGCTGGTGGCATGTTACATGGCTGTTTGCTTTGGTCACGGGTTATTTTGCAGTTTTTTATCACGTATCTATTACCACATTTTTCCTCATCTTCACCACTTGTTTTTCTTAATTCTGCTGTTTTCGTTTTTCTCCTGCATATGTTATTTTTAGAAATTTTGTCTCTGTTGGCTCACTGAAGACTTAGAAAAGAAAAAAAATTGTTACTGAAAATAAATTCTGAATATTTTCCCTGCACGGAAACATTGAATAGAAGCTAGGTACTTCCAGGGCAGAGCCTTCAGCCTCGGTGAGCTAACAGCTGACTGTGTCCTGTTAATTAATGTGCTGCGCAAACATACAGTGCTCCCCAGCTGTTGATAAGCAAGCTTTTCCTTGCAAAAACGAGTGACCGTGAGGTGGTGATTTGGCTGAATGTTTTGAGTGTATATGCTGAAACCAGCTGACTCCCCAGGAAAGCATCTGCGATAGTGGTGCTGCTGGGAGGTTGTGTTGCCCGTGTGCTCCGGGAGGAATGCGGCTCCGTGCCGGGCCCTACGTGCCACGCTGCTGTTTTGCATTCCACTGTAGATAGCGCCTAGGACTTTCTCTTGAGAAGAAAACCAGAAAACACCTGTTACTGTTGGCAGCTGGTGCCTCAACAGCAAACAGACAGACAGACAGACCAGGGCTCCTGCATTCTTCCTACCGAAAGCATAGTCTTTGGAAAGTCCTGCTTTGCAATAAAGAAATGGTGTCTTAAAGAAGAAACGAGTGGTGTTTTTTGAGTCTAAATGGATTAGACTCACTATGGATCTAGGAATTTTCAAGGAAGCTGATGGACATATCCTGGAGGTGTTGTTTTTTTTTTCCCTTAAATTAACTCACCAACTAAATACATTGAAATGGTAAATGTATAATTGATCAAAGCTTTCTTCTTTGGTGGGGTTGAAGCATAAGCAGATAAGGAAAGGGTTTTTATGAAATTATAGATAAGTATGCAGAGTTGTGCTCGAAAGATCACAAGGTCCAGATATCTTCTCAGACATAAAGACAAGTTACAAAAACACCCCAAACTAATTAATGTGTTTAGTCTTTCAAAATACTATTTCAGGCTGTATGGAAAATTTTCAGATCTTCTGGATTGGACCCAGCAATAAATACCTATAAATAGCATGTTCTCCTGCAAGCACTGCATTTTACAGTCAGGCATGCAGGAAAGGGATGCAGAATTTAAGGCATTTGAACCTTTTTTATTTTGTTGTTCCACTGGTTGAAAAAGAGCTGAAGGACCACGATGAACACCTGGGGAAGCTACTGGTGCGTGTTAACAAGTGTTTGTTTTTGAAAACTCGGTGTTGTTACAGAAGAAGCATTTGATGAGGTTGATCTGTAAAAGATGCTTTGTTCCGCTGTCTGGCTCGATGGCTGGGTGCTTTCCCCAGCATGGGGATCATGATGTGCCCGTAATTGCAGTTAAATGAACATGGCTGGCTCTCAGGCAAATGAAACCTAATTTGTCACAGCTGTCAGAATGATCATGTCATGTTTGTTGCCTTCAGGAGCAGTTTTAGGCTGCAAATCCTGTTAAGGTCACAGCTTTTTCTTGTTAAATATTGCACAGCATGTTTGCTGACCCTAGGATTTATTTTGGTGGTTTTTTTTGAAGTCAAACACACCAGTTCTGTCTGTTATATAAGCTGGGGTTGAACTTCTGTGAACCTTAGTCATGTGGGCTAGAGTTTGTTATTTTGGTGGTCTTCAAGGACTTGAGCATAGCAGTAATTTCAGGGTTTGCATAGAGCAGTTGAGAGATTTGCTCACAAATTCGTATCACCAAGATTTTGGAAATCATGTTTCAGTTTAGCTTTTAAAGAGCAGCCCTGCCAGGCTGGATTGAACACATAGTTACACTGCACATCAGCAGCAGCAGACAAAAGCAGCATAGCAGCTTTGAATTTTGCATTTGTGCCAGCAGGAAATACAGGAGAATAAATGTAAGAGTCTATTCTTAATATCTCAGAAAAACAGAGGCTTCTTGAAACCTCCCTTAGTCATAATTTCAGTAATTTTTATACTTTTGTTCTAGATTAACAGAATGGGTCTAAATTGAATAAAGTCCTATTCTGTAAAACAAATGCTAATTTCTGGATGTCAGCCTTGAGGGAGCAGAGAGCTTTACTGCTCTATTCTTCTTATAAAAAATGGAATCAAGGTTTCATATAATTGTTTGGATCCCTAAAATACCTGAGGCTAATTTCTCCTTCCTCTTTGCTGGTGGCTGTAGTAGAACTTCAGAGGGGTCTGTGTCTGTAGACTGTTAAGAGTGCAAGGCTGGATAATGTCAGTGGTATTTGTGGAACTACCCAGATTGGGAAGAGCTGAGCTTTTAACGGAGAGATCGTGCAGTCACATTCCTCTTGATGCAACACTGGCTGCCCCTTGTTTTGGTGGCTGCTGAGTCTTGGGGACATGGCCACATGTCCCCTTGGTCTGCGGCTGCCCCTCTCTGTGCACCTGCCCCAGCCTGTCGGGGAGGACACTGGGGCACAGTTGTCTGCATCTGCCATCAGCTGGTGTCCCAGAGGGATGGCTGCAGGGCCATCCTTCTCCTCTTCCACCCTTCTGCCTGCGTAGCAGTGCCCAGCCCTTGACTTTCCATTTTGCTGGCTAGGCTGGGGCTTGGGAGGGAGAGCAAAGCTTGCTGGGGGAGGACCAGTGCTGTGTGCAAGGAAGGGAGTAGGAAAGCAACTGCTGACTCTGAAAAGCTCCTTCTGCTCTTGAAATGAGTTTGCCTTCTTGGAGGCTTTCTGCTTGTTGTCCCCTCCCATGGCAGGAGTGCCACTGCTCACAGGACTTTCCTTCATTGCTGAGGAGCCTCAAATTGGCTCTGCTGCTGCCTTTGCCTTATTGTATGTTTCACAGAGTTACAAATGTAGGGATGGAGTGTACCTGAGTAAGACTAAATGAGGGACAATGGAGCAGAATTGGTAAAAATAATCTCACAGAGCTGCCTCGTTAATGAAGTTTTGGGCACATCTAGCTGCTGGATCATCAGCCTCACCCTCAAAATTTATTTGCATATATTTTATCTCCAGTTGCTTTTTCAAAATACAGATTGACGTTCAAGTATCCATCCCTTCCATGACAAAAAACTGCAGTCCCTAATGCTCAACACTTTAAAAAAAAAAAAGCTTCAGTCTTTTGTAATAGTTACATGACAGTTTAACAGTTGATGAAAGAAAAACAGCAAGTTACCTATCTGCTTTTGTAGATTGTGAGGACATGACATTGCAGATAAACATTGTAAGATTTAGCTTAATGATTTATTGAAGCTCATTTTTTCATTTTATGGTGGCTTTCAGTCTCTTACTATGTAGCTGTCTGGTTTCCCCAGAGAACAGAAGACTAGGTCGGCGATATAAATCTCTGTTAATGATTTTAAATAGCTACCTATCTGTATATAATACTTTTTTTTTTCTTTTGCCCTGGGCATTCAATCACGGGATTAGGAGAGGATAATCAATAATCCTGAATGCATAGCAGAACCACCATTGGTGGTGAGGCTCAGAGCTGCTGCAAAATCCCATCACTGCCTTCCAGCCTCTTGCTGTGAGGCCTCTCTCCCTGCTGAGTATCATGAGATTTCTAGCAGAAATGGTCTCTCCAAGACCTTCAGCCTGCACTGTATGCCAGAAGAGATCACTGTTTTCCCAGACAGCTCATGTGAGCTGGTCACCTTATGTCTGTTGTAGAATGAGAGAAATAAAGGAAGAGCTGGGCCGTAGCTTGTTGGGAACACTGTGGGGGTTCCATTAAATTTTGTTTGTCCTCGGCAAACGAAGGTTGCATGAGGTTTGTACAAATAGAAGAACCTGTTGTGAAATAATAGATACTGTAGGCAGCCGTACTAAGGAACATGCAGTGAACAGACCCCTGCGCATTAGCCAGGACGTTCCTCATCTCCTGTAGTTTGTGTCTGAACCAGCCCTGGAGGGACTCTTTTCATCATGGAAAAAATATGTAGACCTTGGAATTAACATTTCCATCTATTTGTTTCCCCAGTGGTCCCAGGCAAGTTCCTGCAATTGGGATGCAGGAGCACAAATACCAGGTGTATTTAAAAAGGCAGGATTAATTATGACTTCATTTATTTTCTTTTGTTTTATTCGCATTAATGATGTATCAAGAAAATAGTCATTTAAGAGATGATGTGTGGCTGCAGGGGCATTTATTTAGCTGTACTTCAACTGGGAGCACACTGGTTGTGACTGAATATTGCTTCACCTTTAAAGCTCTCCAAAGTCTTGGGCAAATAAATTTGTTTACTATCCTTTTTGCACTGGAGACATGCTCCCAGCATGCTTCCAGCAGAGAAGCCAGCACCAAAGTTAGTGTTAGATGAAATGTCTGCTTGTGAACTAAAGGTGTTGGTATCATTTTAGGTCAAATGAAGTGGTGTGTTGATTCAAATGAGCAATACAGAGGCTGTTGTACCACAGCGGACAAGCTTGTGCTACTGCCTGTACTTAGCCTTGAAAGCCAGGTTGTACAAAAAAGATGTGGGGTAGTGGTTATGGGACCTCTTCGGGAGGTCACTGTCCCCTATACTGAGTATACAGAGCACCAGAGGGTTGTATGTGGTCTGTAAGATATGAAAATCTTCTATAGCCTCAAGAGGTGGTGATCCTGCCATGCAGAGGAGTCTGGTTGTGATGGGAGATGTGTAGTCATTTTATGTGAAGAACAGGAGGAAAAACAGATCTGCCATTGATGTCTTTGTGCTCTGAAGGCTCTTTGTTCCCCTCTTTCATTTCCCCTTTTGCTCCATGTTGTTTCCTTTGGTCATTTACCACCAGTAGTGACAGTCCTGCCATTCATGGATGATCTCTATGGGTTTCTTTGATGGCCCTTTTGGCACACCTGCAAACAGGCCTGCCCGGAACAGCCTACATTCCCCTCCAAGGCACCTTGTCCAGCAGCATTTGCAGGCTGGCTGTAACAGCAACACCAGCATCCATTTCTGTAGTGCCTTGATTTTTCAGGGTTCAGATCACAGGCTCCAAATAAAAAGGAGCCTGTCCTTGGAGGTAAAATTACCTGCTGATAGTGTTCCCAGAATCAGTAACTAACTCATGTGTCTAATGTACATTCGGAGCTTATTGGTCGTAATATAGCAGTCCCAGCCTGGCAAATTGCTTGGCAACCCTGCATGCTCACCAGCTTGTAGACACTGCAGGACTTCTCCATTTTTTTTCCACTGGTTTTTGGCTTAACACAGGTGAATTGGGAAGGGCTAGAAGTAAACCACTACAGGTGAAACTCTTCATGATACGTTACTGTGCCAAATGAACGTTTATCATCGGTTTAAAGGCATACATGGATAGCAAATAGAGCACCATTAGGATTCATGGTGCTGTTACAGTGTGAGACCTAATAAATCTTATGTGTGCCTTGTACTTATTTCATGTACTTATTCTGACTCCTGGAATTTATTCTTAGCACCTTTTTTTTTCCTCAGGAATTGCTGTTCCTTCATCAAATGGGAGCAGACTGTCTGCTGTGTGAAGACTTTCTTGTCTCAGCTAGGCACAGACAGATATGGCAAATGGTTTGGAAAATGAGAGGGAGGGCAGAGTCAGTTCAGAAGTTGGAAAGGGCTGGATCTGGTCTCCTTTTACTTGTGGTGCTGTTTCTCTTCTTCAGCCACTTTTTACTTTCCGAGTTAATGCCCATTTGCTGTTTTCAGAAAGTCAGTAAATACCCCTGGCAAGAAGACCTATCCACCTTCTACTTGATCTGTCCATAACTCCGCATTTACTCCTGTGTGAATCTGCTTATGTTGTTTTACGTATTGAAGTCTAAGGAGTATGAGTACTTAAACAATTTACATAAGGTAAATTAATGTTTTCCTTAGTTTCTATGCTTTTGAGTTTGCAGTGGTTGTGTGTACTCTGGGACCCATGTTCACAAATTGAAATCCAGGAGTAAGAACCTATTAGCAGTAACTGGAGGGATATGTGTTGGAATTGATACTGTTGATGCTGCTTTTTGTCTGTCGCTGAAATGTCAGTAACAGGCTCATACTGACTTGAAAAAACATGCATAGCTCCTGAGAATGGAGAGAAGCACAAATAAACCAACCCTTCCTACAGAAACTTGTTTGACGTGTTATCTACTCCCTTTCCACATGAGAGGCAATGCATGAGTTTTGTTGCCGTGGCTCAGTTTTGTATCAGGAGAACCCAGGAGGAGCTGCCCTGCTTGGTCATTCCTGGCCCACTTCTAACCTGAGTTTTGTTTTTGAGCTCATAGGTACACTTTTTTTAACTTCTTCTAATGATCTCTCTATTTTGTTTTGATGCTGATGCAATCCATCAGAGATGGAAACAGTGATGATGAGTTCTGTGAAAATGGTGACTGGAGTTGCCTATGCTGGCTTTTTGTGGAAGTGGTTTAGAGGGTAGTGGGGTTAAATCCAGCTGGTACAACAGGAGCTCTTCCATCTGCTCTGTTCTGGTGTGCAGTTGCACAGTAACAAGCCTGATCAAGCTGGTGGCGTGTTTAAGTTAAGGCACTTGCTGACTCATTAGCAGAAATACGGTGGTGAGGAAATCCTCTGCCTGCCAACTGACCGTGTACTGTTACAGTCACTGTGGCAACATGGTGGTGCTGCCTGTCAGGGATACCCATGGCCAGCCCTGTTATGTTTTTTTAAACAGTAAAAAAATAATTTAAAAGCCCTGAAATGGGAAGGAGGAGATCTTGCAAAGCTGATTAAGGCTTCTCAAGGTGATCTGTGGGAAGTAGTTTTGGAGTGCAGATCCCCCTTGTTTCATCCTTCTCTACCTTTCTTCCATGAGCTGCCCAGAAGTTTGGACATTCACTTCTCTGCTTTCTCCTGTGCTAATTGCTGTTCTGCAAATCTACCCTCTGGTCTGTTTTCTAAATTTGTCCAGGAGGCTGAGCAGCTTGGAGGATCTGCTGTAAACATGACTTATCCGGCAGGCAGTAAAGCTGTTCTCGGGCCCTCCAAGGAAAATTAAGCCTGTCTGTTGGGCAGCTGGTTTTATCAGTCTGTGTTGCAGATTAAAACATGTTTCAATGTCTTTTCTGTCAAATCAGGAAGAAAAAAAAATGTTCTTGTTACCAGGTCCCTGGGTGCATGTTAATTGAGAACTAATTGACCAAATGTCAATCACTTGTGCTCCTTGAGGGGAAGGACCATCTCCCCTGTGCTGAGCATACATGAGCACAACCTGTGCCTCTTGTCAGGCTGATGGTGATTTTTATGTTTTACCCACTAGAGACAGGAGCTGCTGAAGTTACAGTGTGTGGAGCCCAGACTGCCAGGCCAAGGACATGTCTACTCCCATGCTCCTGGGACACAGGATGTGGTGTAGAGATTGCATTGCTTTTAAAATGGAAATATTTAGGAGCTCTCCTAGCCTAGATGTCAAACGTACGCTTTTTTCAGACTTTTTTCCCCCTAAAGCTCCACTTGTGACACCTGTGGTGTGTCTCCTTTCAGCAGAAAGCTCTCTAAGTCACCAGTTGAAGTTCTGAAGGCATTAATACCATCTCAGAATTGGCCACTGTCTGATGGGGAGATGAAATCTCATAGGTGGAAGAGCTTCACAGCTCTGTACAGGTCACAGGTATTTGGGCATTTTGATTGCTTGTGGTGACTCACCAAGTTTTTCTTGTAGGAATGTTGAGGGGTTGAAGCACTGAAAGTGATTTTAGTTGAAAGCAAAGATTGTGGTGCCTATATACTGTACTTTTGCAGTTACTATGCAAACCAAAGTATGAGGCACATAAGAGACACAGTTCAAGGTCTTCTTAGAAAGCAATATGAGACTTTTGGATTTAAGTATAAGCCAAACAGATTGCATCTTCCTTGCTTTCTAGTCATAAGGTTGATACATGACTTCATTCTTTACCTGCTTTTTTTTAGCCCGCTTATCTTCTTGCTGTATAAGATGAATTTTTTTTCTCGATTCACTTTACGTTACAGGGACAAAGTGTTAGTTTTTGCCCCTAAAAAACCGAAATATCTCCCATTCAAATAGGTATAGATGTCTCAGACATAAATCTTCCTGCCCTAGCTGGTTCTGGAGCCCTTTTGCAATAGTGTGTTGCAAAACTCTCATTAGGGCTTCCCTGTGTCACACTAATATTATACCCATTAAGCAGTAACCCTGCTTTGACACCTCTGTGAATAGCAGTGCAATGCCTAATGAAAATGCAGTTTTACTGGGATGAAAGGGTTTATGTTAATGAATCTATGTTCATACATGCCGGAGCTTATGGTACAGATATTTTCCTTGCAAACCCCTGAGTGATATGCTGATAAGAGTCTTGGTGAGTCTAATCTGGATTAAGAAAATATATCATATTCAAGGTGGCCTTAAAATACAACCAGGGTAGGTATGAGGCAAAAATATGCCTTTCCGTAATGCAGAACACTTGGTTTAGAAGTGGAAGAGTATTTAATAACAGGCTGTGATTAAACTACCTGCTGTGGAACAGAAATGTTTCATTGCTCTCCCAGAAAGCTTGTAATTTATTTCTTTTCCTAATTGTTACAACTGTACAACCCACATGAATGGACCACAGCAGTGGAGTTTGAACCCAGGATTGCTGGATCAAAACCCATGAGCAGATGTTTTGTAAGGTTAAGTACTTGTCTGTTAGCTTCGAGCTAGTAAGAGATTCCTATGCTTTTTGAAATGGTCAGTAACAGGTGACCAAAGGTAATTTTTAAGTAAAAACTTGACCTATGTGCCCCAATGGTGCAGGCTTGAAACAGGAGATACTGTGTGCAGTTCAGTTCTCAGTAAGCATATTTAACAATGGGTTGATGAAAGAAACATGTACTCTTCCCACTGATTTATATTTGCGTTTTACGTCCCTGTAGACTGTGAGCAGAAATAGGGGCTGGTCCTGCAAGCATGAGTGCAACTTGAGTACACTGTGCGATGCCTGGGCTTGGTGAACTCAAGTGCTGAGGGAAAGTGAAACAATTCTAGGGGTCCAGAGGCCAGCAGGGTACATGTATGCTTCAGGAGTTTGCTGTTGCTGACTCAGCTATGGGGAGGAGGGACGTATTTTTTTGTTTTCAGAAGTGCTTATCAACTGTTGGGGAAAAAGAAACTACTCTGGAGAAATGGAAAGAGCTTTGTCTGTCAAGAAGGCAGTTTGAGCTTGCAGGTCCTTTCCTGCATAACTTCTGAAATCCAGGTGTGGTTGAAAGACAGTGAAGTTATGTGTTACATATTACATGGGAAGCTTTTATTCAGTTTCTCCAGCAATTTCCCGATACCATAACAGCAGCTGAGGAACAGGTCAGGCAGAAGGTGAGAGTGGGTAGGTGTTCATACACCACCACATTGAAGCCATTTCTGAGATATGAGAGAGTTCCTTAAGAGTGTATTTGCAGCAGCTACAGCAGAAAGTGAAGAATGGTGTGTCTGATGTAGCTGAAGGATAGTGGCTAGCCTGAGCAAGTGAAGTACGTGCATCCTGAGATCAGTGGGAAAGGGAGGTCAGGCCCTCTGTTGTAGCTTGCTGAAAGTTTGCAGCTCGTATCCAGGCACGAGCTCCAGACCTTTTCCCAATCTCACAGTGCCTGCTCCGGAAACAGGCCCATTTCTCGGAGCATCTGGGATTTTCTGTGAGGCATCTCCTCCAATCCAGCACTAAACTGGACTGACTCTGTGTAGCTTGTGAGGCAAAACAAAGTTGTAGCTAGGGGACAAGGGCTCTAGTAAGCAGATCCCAAACAAAATTGAAGGCTGTTAAAATGTCTCATTGAATTATGGTGCTGCAGGAGCGTAGTGACTCATAGTGAAGCTAATCACCTGCTGCTTTGTCTTGACTGCAAAGAGTAGATTGCCTGTTAAACATTTAAAGGTCATAATCTTAGCTGTATTAGTGTTGGTTTCCTCCTTTCCTCCTCCAACCCTATTATGCCTGAAGTTACTAGGGGAAATCAAGCAGATGCTCTGGAGCTCTGTGTTCTGAAGGTGAAACTCAGAAAGTTTATCTTTCAGGCTCACACTGCAGACCTCTGTGTTCATTTATGTGAGAGACCATGCTGAAAAACATTCCATTGGCTCTGCACAAATTTCCCTGAAACATCACCAGTATGACATGGGTGTTCTGTGAAGAGTCAGATTTTAAGCCATAGTTATTTGGGGGTTCATTTTGTTCATCACATGGAGTTCCAGGAGTGAAACTGGAGCTCAGGTCCCTATTCCTACAGCCGGGCAAGTTCAGTAGTTTCAAATTAATAGTGCTCTGTTGTTCATTGGGCCAAGAGCATCTTAGACAGTTTTCTTGGTTCTGCCTAAAGGGGTTGTGGATCTCTCTAGCTGGCTGGGAAAAGAACAGACTGTTTCTTTCTGGCATTAACTTGTCATTGTGGGTGAGCAGAGGAACTGTGTCACTTGAACAGAACTATCATTACTGTCCCTGCAGTTGTCCCCAGTTGCAGCAGCCATTGTCCAGAAGGTTCTATAGAGAGAGGATGTGGCTCTTTGCCTGGTGGATCTTCCCATCCTCTGCTGTAAAAGAGCCTTCCAGATTGATGAAGGTGATACACTTTTATATCAAAATGCTGGTCTAGCTCTAAGTGATGCATGCTCCTTACATCCTGTTCACTGCTGTGAGTCACCAGGACAGGTGGTTTTTGCCTTGGTGGCTCTCCTGGAGAAGCATTCAGATGGTGGTGGAGGAAAACTTGCAGCTAAAATAACAGCAAGCCATGCTAAAGCATCTAAACCTCTAGGTCACTTCAGAAGTAAGTGAGTGCAGTGGATATCATCAGCAATATCAGCAGAGTGTTAGCATGTTAACTCCCATTTAAATATAGATTTTGAAGGAAGTTTATGATATTTTCTGCATATGTATGTTTTATGGCAGGAAGCATATCCTGCTATAAATTACTCTGAGAGGCTGCATTAAAGACTATGTGTGACTTAAGCCTGCAAGTTTTTCCTTTCAGAAGTGTTGGCTGTACTAAACTGATAGATCACTGGCATGTTTTAAGCTTGACCGTTGCCTTCCTTTGGACTGGGCTGGAGAGAACATGGTGTCAGAACAGCGTGTTTCCTATCAGCTGCCAAGTTTTTGTTCTTGTAGAATGATCTGGACAAGCTGAATCAATGGGCCAAGGCCAGTAGTATGAGGTTCCACAAGGTGATGGGTCTTGTACTTTGGTCACAGCAATTCCCTGCAATCCTACAGGCTTGGGGAAGAGTGGCTGGAAAGCTGCCCAGCAGAAACAGACCTGGGGATTATGGACCACGGAGGGCAGTGATTGTCCCCTTGTGCTTAGCACTTGCGAGGCCACACCTTGCGTCCTGTATCCAATTTTGGGCCCCTCACTACAAGAACATTGAGGTGCTGGAACATGCCCAGAGAAGGGCAGTGAAACTGGGGAAGGGGCTGGAGCACAAGTCCTAAGAGGAGCCGCTGAAGGAGCTGGGGGTGTTTAGTCTGGAGAAAAGGAGGCTTGGCGAGACTTTATAGCTCTCTACAACTTACTGAAAGGTGTCTGTAGCCAAGTGGGTTTGGTTTCTTCTCCCAGCAAACAACTGAAAGAACAAGAGGAAATTACCTCAAACTGCACCAGGGGAGGTACAGATTGGACATCAGGAAAAATTTCTTCAATGAGAGGTTGGTTAGGGATTGGTACAGACTGCCCAGGAAGGTGGAGGAGTTACTATCCTTGGAAATATTCAAGAAATAATGGGACATGGCATTTAGTGCTATGGTTTAGTTGGCAAGTTGGTGTTTTATCAAAGATTGGACTTGATGATCTTGGAGGTCTTTTCCAACCTAAGAGTCTGTGATACCTTGGTGGCCAACAACCACATGAAGCAGTCTTGCAAACTGAGCGAAGATGGACCTTGGTGTGACGTGTGGTGAGGTGTTGGGAGATGCTGTGAGTTGTTTTCTGTCTTTATGCCCATCTTCCTAGTGGGTGTCCTCATCTATAGTGATTCTTATTTTTAGGAGGGGTCCTTGGATGCTCTAGTGGCCTTTTCCAGGGTTGCAGAACTGCTGTTTGGGAGACACTGATGTAAGTAACACAGAGACAGAAGGGCCCAAAACTTCTAAAGGAATAGAGTGGATAACAGCATCCTGCTGTACATCCAGAGATCCCCATTTGTGCCTGGGTTTGCAGTGTGCCTGAGGCTGTCCCTGGCTAGCCTTGCTGGAAGTGCACCACGTCACTTTAGCCAAGGAGCTCATCAGACCTGTGCTGCTGACTGTGGGGAAAAGGGCCCCTCACTTTTGAGGGCTGCTGGCTTGTGCAGATTTTGGATTGACCTTTGACCTCGCTAACAGATGGCAGAATAAATTGATAGTGGATGTATTTTTAAATGAGCAGATTGTACTTTTGCTCTTTGCCTGCTTATCAGAATATTTTTTCTTGAGGTGTGCCTTGGCAGAGAGATTACTTAGGTAGTTATCCTGCTTCAAGCTTTTGAGGTACCCCCAATTTAGAAACGGGTCAGTGTTTCACACTGACAAAGCACAATAGCATTAAAGTTTTTTGAAATATGTCCAGTGCAACTCTGTTAACAGCACCTTAAAGCAAAGGTGCATTTTTAACAGTCAACAGCTAATTTGGCTAAGGAGCACCTGTCCATGTTGCTCTGTGGAGGTGACTCCAGACAGGGAGCAGGCTGAATGAAGGGGGTGCCCTCTTGGAAAACAGCTTCTGCTGAAAAGTCTTCAAAGTTTTTTTGCAAGCTGATTTCTTTTGATGTTGTTTATTTTGCAAAAGGCAGTCAAACTTCAAAGGAAGCTGTATCATACCATGTTCTCCATGCACTTTAGGTTTAAAGTGGAGTCTTCACACGTTTGGTTATAGGTAGAAAAAAGTGTCCATGGGGATCCTCTCCCTCTTCCTGCCCATTGTGACTGCTGATTTGACTTGCAAGAGCTGCCTCTAGTAAGGGGCAATTGCTCATGCTGATTTATACCCATTTTCTCTTAAGTGCTTTAAAATAGTATTTGGTTTACTTTAGTTTTCATAGCAGATAACTTACCATGTCTCCCTTTGGAGCTCAAAACATTTTTTAATTGCTTCATGCCTAAATCTGCCCTTAGCTCACCTGCATTTTAGCAGTCCTGGTATAAAAGCTTTGTTAATAGATGAACTGGAGTTCCTTCAGTGTGATTCTGTTCTTACTAATGTTTACAATTCAGGAGTCTGCCACAGGATTTTTTAGTGCTTCCCACCTCTGCTGCCATAGGGTTTTCCCTTATCTTCCACAGGGGAAAATAATGCATGCCCTGTGACTGCTGGTGCTTTATCCTTGGTTGGAAACTGAGGTACCTTTTTCTTCTTTTATTATCATCTGACCTGCAAGCCGTGCCTTTCATGGCCTTTTGATCCTTTTGGGAATGCCAGATTAATGAGACTAACAGCTTTCTTTGGACAGATTTTTTTCCTAAGCAGAGAAATACTCCTTACATCAAGACCCAATTACACTGTCCTTACTCCCATTTCAAAAACCAGTTCTTTGGGGGCTATCTTTTTAATTGAATCATTTATTTTACCTACTTTAAACAAACCGTTTGAAAAATCTAGGCTAACGCCTATTGCAAGCAGTTGTATCTGAAATGGATTTCAGCTGGACAGATTAAATGTAGCAATTATTTCTGTGGAAGGCATGCCCTTGAGTTCACTCGGGATGAGTGGCAGTGCTGCTGCTGCTGCTGCAGAAGAGGAATTCAGAGATGCTCGTGGCCCATGAGTGCTGCATTGCAGTTACTGTCAGCTGACGTCACAAGCAGATACTCCGGCAGCCCAGGGCTCCTCGGAAGCCAGAGGAGAGCGTGGCTTTAGTACCACGTAACAACACATGTCGTGGTCTGTGGCTTCTGTGGTTCTTGCTGGATATCTTGTGCCTTCTGTGCAGGGAAGCCTCAATCAGCAGCTCTCTGTTCTCCTTAATGCAGTGTAAAAAGCTGTGAATGCTTATCCATTCACAGCGTTTGGATTGGAGGGCTTTTTAGCCTCAGTTTTTAATATATGTTTAGAGACTTACACATGTCATACTGTGATTACAGCATTGCACCATTTGAACCTGTCTGTTTTAATTAGCAGTTGGCATTGCCCTATTTACAGATAGATGGAAAAAGCACAAGCTAGCCAGTTTGCCATGCATTTTCTTCTGTTGTGTATTTTCTTCTGTTGGCAAGTAGTTTGTATCCATTTTTCCATAGATAAACTGGCTTGGCAACCTGCAGATGTTGCAGGCATTGGGTATTGATGCTTGAAATAGAAATGGACTCTGAAGAGGGTGTGGGATGAGAAGGAATAAATCAGAAACTGCTGTTGCATTGGAAGTCTATTAAGACTGATGATACAATACGCTTACCAGAGCATAACTGCAGAAGTTAACCACATGAAAAACGAGCACATTAAAAAAATATATATATTTTAAATCTTGCTTCTGTCATGTTATTAAGGTTCCTTTTCACTTTGGCATGTTGTGGTAGCAAAACTAGTTACCAGCACAAGTGTTTGGCTGTTCAGCATAGCTAAGTTTGTTGGTGGGTATTTGTACAAGCAGAAGAAACTGATTCTTTCTGGAACAAGTTGTGTCTAGTCTACAAATGATGTGAAAAGTATATGTGTTTTTCTTTTTACCTGCAACTTCTAAATTTGCAAAAGTTTTGGCCTGTGTTGACCCTGCAATGCCCAGGAGACTGTCAAGAATCCAGAACAGCATTGTGTTATTAAATACCCAGGTGTTAGCTGCTTCTCAGGAACTGTCTGCTGATGCACTTTACTCTGGGGAAAACAATTTGAGGCACCCTTGCCCTCTTCAAGAAGCTCTCCTTAAATAAAACCATAAATTACTTCTCAGTGCAGATGCTAAATACAGGCGTGTTGTTGAGCAGCTCACGTGGAGGTTGCTGGTGCAAGGTGAAAAGTTCTTTGCTCTGTACAGCGTTTGGTTGCAACAATTTCAACACAGTTGTGTTGCAGCCTGGGCTTTGCACGGCCTGTGGACTTGTGGTAGGGTACACACCATTGTCTTGAAAAACGCTGCTCATGAGTCAGTGCCTTGAAGCATTGCTGCCTACCCATGAGGGGAAGGTAGGCAGTTCAGTAACTCCCTCTTTCCTGCACACTTTTTCCTGCGTCCTTATTCTGCCGCCTGTATTTTTCATTGCCTTGCAAGATTTCAACCTTTCAGTCTAGGACTAAGCTGACCATGCTGGTAGCAGCAGTTGAATTTGAGTCAAGCTTAACACTTGGTGATTTGGGACTAGAGCCCGAGACTGAAAGCTTCCAAAACTTGGGGGTTCTCACTTTGGTTAGCAGACTAAAATGTCGCCATCTCTGTTGGCTCTTCATGTTATTAACTGCATTTGAGACTACATGGCAAGAGTTGAGTGATCCAAGACTTTTTTCAGCATGTCCAGCATAGTGATACAAATGTGATACAAATGTCAGAGTTTCCTCAGACACTGTGACTGTGTGCACGTCTGTGTGTGTAATTTCTAAGTGACCTGTCCTCAGACTGACTGTCTCTGGGAGAAGAGCTGGTGGAATTGATCCTGCTTCACATGGCTGAGCAGGATGCAAGGGGAAACCTTTCATGTAGCAATATCACTGTGAAATATTTGAATGTGGGTTACATGGTGCTAAATCAGGGTAGTCTCTGGGGGAACATAGTTAATAAATTCTAAATAGAAGGTGACCCTTTCTGAGCCCTTTCTCTACGCTTGTAATCTATATGCTAGTCCTGTGCCTTTACAGTGTTTAAAGCCTAGGTCAGAAATTCTCCATCCAAATTTGGCACCTACCTTTGTCTTTAATGGCCAAATTACTAGCAGTAGGTCACAGCCAGCTGTTTTGTAGGTGCAGGTTGATGAGGTCTGTTAGAAGAGCAGGGGAGCATCAGAGCGTGTAAGGAGTTGTGAGATTTAGATAGATGTCCTGCATTACCAGAGATGTCAAATGACCAGATGAATGTTTCTCTGCTAAAATCAACTTAATTATAAAACACTGTTCATTATTTCTTGAAGAAACCTGAAGAAATTAAGCAAGATAGCAATTGGGCTGGCTGTTTTTTGTAGGGAAACTTTAATTAGTTTTGTGTAATTTTCAAAATGTCACAGACTTCATTTCTTCATAGGCTGAGTTGTGACAATGCTGGTTTGTGTAGTTATGGTGGATGTTCACATTCCTTTGATATCAAAGCTTTTACTTGCATAAAACAAATAAACACTTTCCACATATATTTGCTGTGTTATGTTGACAAAGCAGTGCCAGGGGTGCTTGGAAAACTGTGTGTTTGAACTGCCAGGACAGTGGACTCAGTGGACTCTGGATTTTAGGTAAGGAAAATAATTTTCACAGTGGCGCTTATCAGCAACTGGAAGAGAAGCCCAGGAGTCTCCACCCCTAGAGACACTCAAAAGATGGACTGGACAGATCCCCGGGAATCTCATGAAAGTTGGTCTTGCCTTTAGTGGGCAGTGAGCAGGCCAGACAGCCTCCCAAGGTCACTCCCAGTCTTGTCCCTGTGGTTTTTGCTGACTGAGATACTGAAAGGAAGGACTAGTAACCAAAGGTGTTACATCAGTGTTTGGAGGAGAGCACAGACTTCCCTGCTCTGGAAAGAGGGGCATCCCCTAGGAAGAATGTTAACATAGGTTTACGTGCTAGTGCTAAAGCTTTAGCAGCACTCTGTATATGGATTGCAGCCTTGTTTAAAGCTGCCCAGTCCCAGCTGATCTAGTCATCAGGGACTGTAAGATGAGCAGGACTTGTCTAGAATAGTAATAGTGCTCTGAATGTTTGTCCTGAGTAGAGTGTAAGTTGTGAATACCCTCCTGCTCCTCTCCCTGGGGAAGGAGAGAAGGTTCTAAAAATGTTCTGCACTGCAGTGAGAGAATGGATAAAGATATGGAGAAGGATAGCTTCTGCACCTCTTTCAGGGTTTAAATTTCAGGATTTGTAAAGCCCTGTTCTTAATTAATCGTTGCTTTTCTTCTGCCTTTTGATTTCTAGTTTTTCTCATTGATTCATGTCCTGGCTTTCGGAAGCTTCTTGCAGTTGTTTGCACTATTAAGGGTGATGGAGTGGTATGTCAAACCTTGGCCTTCCTGCCCAGGTGTTACAAACCTGGTGTGTGGGTCACAGCAGGCAAGTCCAGCCAGGTTAGATGCATCTGCTGTTTCAGCAGTCAAGGTGTGTTCGCTACAGTTCAACAGAGCTTGTTTTGCTAGAAGAAATGCAGTTACTCTGCCCTCACAGAAAGAGATAAGTGTGTCCTTGGTGTGGGCATGCCAGTCATTACTGCTGAGTGTCCTGCTGTACGCCAAGGCAGCTTCATTTGAGCTTTTCTGTAAGATACGCCTTTTTCTTTTTGTGACTCAGGGAATTGAAGCTTTTTTCCTGCTGCATTTTTCATGGTTTAAACAAGCACACTTTGAATGCAGCCTGGCAGCATAGATTGTTTGGAAGGATTCATGGGATAAACAGGAGTTTGCCTGCAGAGCATATGAATCTGTACATTTAAAGCAGACAAAGATCTGGTGAGACCAGCCCTGTGCTTGTAAGATGTCTCACCTCTGCATGCAGCCCTCTGTGAACATCACTTGCTGCTTACAAGGAGAAAATGTATTTTCTCTGTTTCTAAGAACATGTATTTATTGAGTTTCAGGCCAAAACCACAAAGACCTCCACTTCCTTTGCTTGGAGATGGCTGTCCTCATTTCACTTTCTGTAACAGGTGGAATATATCTCTTTTTTAAGCAGGGTTCACTGTCGTGTATCAAACTTCTTTGTACTGCAGGCTCAAACAGCCAGCTGGTGTCAATCCCATGCAGTGACATTCTCCTTTGCCTTTGTGAAAATTCATTATATTTTAATAAGGCTGAGGAAGCTGAAGTTGAACATTAGTGGGATGCAGCCAGATTTAAAATAAAAGCAGCCTATCAGTGAGGACAAAACCAGTTAACTGTTTGAGAGCTGACCTGACAAACAGCACAACTGTCTTTATACCAGGCAATATGAGCTTTGAGGCAATCTGGATAACTAAACACTAGTGCACTGGATTCCTGCTGCCCTTTTGCTATCTGCCACTTGACTAAAGAGGTGTACAGGTTCTCCAGGTGCCTGCTGCAGAGTCTCCTGGGGTTCAGAGAAGTCTGCAAAGTCAGTATGTTTATTATTCTCTTCTACTAAAAGGGCATCTACCAAGCCATGTTAAAATGAGCTTGGAGTCACGGTAAATAAATCAGGGGGATGAAGTTGAATAATGGGTATTTTCAGTACATATCTGAGATGATTTTTAAATGGCCTTTGGAGCACACAGAGCCTTGCGAAAGTATAAAAAAGAGAATGTACAGCCTTTTGAAGCACCACCAGCATCCCCCTGTGTGGATGAGTTGCAGTTAGAGATTATTAACCCTGAGCAAAGGCATGAGATTCCCCAGGAGAGGAATCCATGTCCCTGAATACTGGGGTAGGGACAGAGTTTTCCCTTGCACTCAGGGCCTGAGATGCTGCACTCAATGCTTAGGTGTGCATTGAGCCTATTGATGGGTTGATGATGATGTATCTCTGCATAACTAACTAAAAAATAACAGACATTCTCCACAATGTTTTGAACTGATTATTTCTTAAGGTAGTTTGAATGATTTTTACCTCCCTTTGTACCCTCATGATCTTTCTCTCAGTTCACTAAGGAAGTGTGCTCTGCTGGAAGAAGTGACAGCATGTAAAAATAGCACTGCCTTATTTTGCAGATCTGCTTGCTGTGGGGTTTCAGTTAGATCTGCTGACTTGGATTTAAAAATAAACTTTTCTTCTGCTTTTTGCACCTGCTTGTCCTGGCAGTGCTTGATTTTGTGCTTCAGAGGCAGCAGCAGTTTGGTGGTAGCTGAAATCCTTGCTGGATTGGGATCAGCAGCACAGGTGATTGAGAAACCTGAGTTAAGGGGCTTTTGGGGACAGAGGTGTTTGTGAGGCCAGTAACTAAACATAAAGAGGAGAAAGACCCTGTAGGCTTTTTAGAGCCTCTGCGGAAGTTTTCAGTTCAAAATAAGCAGTATGTGTTTTGCCAAGCATGCAGTGGAATTGCAGTTGGTGTTCCAAGCCATTTGCTGTAAGTGTATTATCCCTTCCCTTCATTGAATATTGCTGTAATCTAATCAAATTACATCGCAGTTCATCGCTGGGCCCAGGCAAAATAAAGAGCTGTACTTCAAAAGAACATAAGTATCTTGAGTTACTGCCTTCTTCACACATCGGGCTGACATTAAGTGTTCATTTAGAGCTGGATTCATGGAGGTATGGAGATCAGTGAGTCTGGCTATCTAAACAGGCCTGAACCAGATTTCCATCTTCCCAAGGTCTGGAGCATGCAGTGGAGTGTGGTCCTCAGTGCAGTGAGTGTCCCTGGCTGGTGCAGCTGCCTTCACATGTCCTTAGGCTGGCAGCTCAGCCCCAGGACTCTGCACAGGTGAGGGGTACTTCTGACTAGTGTGCACAGGCTTGGCTTGGTTTTCTTCAGCTTCAGGAGTTATCCTTCTTACACAGAGTGCTTTTTATTAGCATGTTCTGGTTTTTATTGAGAGCACAAGCTTGGTGACTCATGTCACCTGCTTTCCTTGAGCCATTATGGGTATAGCAACTGGAGCAAAGCAGTTGGATCTGCTCAGACTGTTAGGTTTACTGAGCTATGCACAGAATGTTTCTGGAAACACATTTTGCTGTAAATCTGGAAAGAAATGGAAATTGGGAAAAGGTATGGGCAATATTAGTGGACAGCTTGATTGTGAGTACAGATATTCAGCAGTACTTAAACTATTTGTATTCTAAAGAATAAAATGTAAATAATGGAAGACATTATTGTGGCATTTGCTCTTCTAAACATATCTGGTTTTAATCATGCTTTGGTTTTGTGGCATTAAAAACTTGATTCAGAATTACAGGTTCACAAAAAATTAACAAGAGGCACCTATGAGAAGGGATGGATATTCTTGCAAGAAATCACCAGAAGCAACATTCTGTCTGTGCTGGCAATACCATTTGTAAAAAGGGAGAGGAGGATGAAGGGAGCAAGCCAGCTTGCATTCCTGACACAAACACCTCACACTTTAGGATTTTGTTCCCAGGAAACACTTCTGCCTGGACTTCTGCTCTCTGACAGCATGTCATGGTTCAGTGATGCATTTTGTGTCTCTTTACAAGTTTGAGAATCAATGACAGACTTAGTTTCTGAGAAACTGAATTGATGCATCCTATGATAACTTAAACCTTCCCAAAATGCTTTTATTCACCTGTGTGTGTGTGAGATCCTCTTTCAACGCAGAGGGCCATGGGTGAGCTTTGCATTCATGCACTGAAGGCTGGCTAAACCCAAACTGTCCAGAGATCATAGCAGGGCTGCTTCATGACCATGTTTATGTGTTGGACGGACTGTGTAGTGACCTCTGTGTGTGCGGTTGAAATTCTGACCCTGCTTCTTTAAAGGCAGTGCTTGTGTTGACTCCCATGGGGCAAGGATTTTGCCCAGTGCTAAGCTAGAAGAACAGCTAAAGTAAGCAAAAATGCTGCTCACTGAAGGAATAATCAAGATCAGAAGAAGTCACAAGAGCTTTCTTGCTTACTCTTTAACAAAGTGAACATGGTCATAGTCTGTTACAAGGACTTGAGAAAGCTATTGGTTACCAGGGCAGGCTGTGGGCTAGATGTGCCTCAGGTTTCCCGTTCCTTTGGCTTCTTTGCTGCTTTAACTAGCTGCCACTGTCACTTTTCCCAACTCCTTTGTCATCCAAGATCAATGACAGTGCAGTCTGAGATCTTGCTAGTCCCATCCATGAACAAATGCTAGTTTCTTCTGCAAATGAGAAAATAGGCCACCCACTGCATTTTCCTCTCAGCTGGACTGTGTGGGGCTGTGGCAAATGTGACAGAGAATTTCATAGCAGGCCTCTGTAAATATGTTTTCCAAGTAATTTGCCCAAAAGGGCACTCAACCAAACATTGTGAGCAATCTGTTCCTTTACTGTGACAACTGCAGAGGTATGGTATATGACAATGGCCTGCCAGAGCTGATTTATTACATTTGGTTAATCTAAAATTCATAGGTGAGTTTGACTTTGAAATCTGCATTTGTTGATCCAGTCTTCACTGAGAGATGTCTAAATTAAAAAAAAAAAAAAAAGGCTCAGGAATTTTTTTTTCTGATTTTGAGCAGCAGCTTTCAGAGACTTTACCAAGTGCTGCTCAGAAAGGCCCAGAGCTGTAGAAATAAGGGTGTCCTGTTTCCTTTTCCTGCCTGGTGGATGCTGAACAACATCTGTTTGTTGTCTGCAATTTTTGATGTGTTTTTCCAACTTACAAGCCTTATGTCAAGACTGTTGGCACCCTGAACATACAGAGCTGCCACAGCTCCATTTTCAGGTTTCTGTCCCAGTAGTAATACCTGTGCTAGTCAGTTTTAAGTGAAAGCTGTCCTTTTTTCTCTGTTTGCTCTAACACCCTGCAACTGATCCCATCATCCTTGAGTTTCGTGGAGGCATCCGCATAAAAAGTTTGGTAAGATCAAGGTCCGTGCCCCGTGTAATCAGTGATGGAAACTGCTTGCTCTTCTAGCAGCAGGAGTTTGGATAAGAGTTGAGTAAATGGCCATTAGCTTAAAATGTCCTACTGTTAGTCATTTGTCATAGCCTCCATGTTCAGAACTGCATTTAATAATCCAGCCTCCATTCTGCTTCTGCTTTAATCTTTACTCAAAAACGGAAGTCTCTTCTGAGAACTTCAAAATTACAAAAGTATTACACCCGCTTTTTCATCATTCTCTCCCTTTTGGGAAAGAGGGAAGTGGCTGGCACATTTGGACTATGGCCTTGAAGATAAAGGTGAGCTTGTTAGTAAGTTGGAACCTTAAAGGCACTTCCTGAAAGGCAGCATCTTCTGAGCCTGCTGAAATTGCTCAACAGTCAAGTGAGAAGAGGAAGACAAGAGGTTGATTGTAGCAAGTTGTTTGGAGTATACAGAGGCCATGCAGTTGTACAGCTGCACATTTCATCAAATAATCATTTCCTTGATATATGATCATCATTAAACACAAACATAATGACTCCTATAAAACAATTGAGTCTCTTTCCTACAATCTCTCCCTGTTGTGTCTCTGTGATGTTGAATGACATGCAAGCATCGAAAGAAATAATTTATGCCTTTGTAGTGGATTCATTGTAGTGTTGTGGTCCACAGACTTCTGTTTAATTATCTCACATGAAAAAAGTTTGTGGTCTTTTACAGGCTTAGGCAGGGAAGGTGAGAGTTGAAGGCACTTTTTACTTTGCAGAATTGCCTTTTACTTTCAAGAAATAAGGCTGATGTTATCACCCACTTTCTAATCAAATTTGACAGGAGCATTTTGTTAAGCCACTTTCTCTGAGTGGGAATTCTGATGAATACAGGTCTCATCTCCGGTTTCGAAGTATTACTTTACACTGTTCCCAGGCATTGTTTGCCTTACTGGATGAATTATTATAGTATGTCTGAGAAGCAGATAATTCATGGCCTCATTTTATAAACTCTGAGCCTAAGGCACAGCAGTTTGACATGCAGAGCTGCAGGGCAGTGAATGGAGCCCAGGTCACCCACCCAACATATTCGTGGTTTGGTGAAAAGTTTGCTAGTGTGGCTTCAGTATTTCTGTTTGGGAAATTACAGCTGCTGGAGGATGTGCTGACTTTCTTCCAGGGACCTGCTTATGAGTGGAGATGGACAGTGCATTTGGTGTATTCCTGACACACTTCTCTGTCAGATGCTTTTTTTGCCACCACATCTGAGGGTTGATAGCACTGAAAAAGAAGTTATCTCTACTGGTCTTCTGTCTGGCTGGCTCATGATTCCGTCCTTGAGTCAGTAGGCATTTGGTCACTTAAGGAGCAGGTTTTGAAAAGATAAACCATAAATTAATTTGGAACTGGAGCAGGTTTTGTGTGACTGGTATTTCCCAGTGCGATAAGCTCGTTGCTAGATTTTGATTGCTCAGGTGCAGAGCCAGTACCAGGACTTGCACACACATTAATGCTGCTTGTGAGGTCTATCTCTGTGTGCAGAGTGCACACATTGGCCACTCACTCCAGCTTTGAGTAAACTACTCATCAAACTGTAATTTATATAAAACATATGTGAGTCTTGTTCACTGAAGCTGATAATGGGTAAAAGAAATCCAAATTACCATCCCTTATTACATTTGGATATTTTCAAACCACTGCAGTGGTACAAAATGGTTCCCTTCTGCCAGTTTGAATAGCCAGCTGATCCCAGACTTTTGGAGACATGAGCATCAGTGCAGTTCTGCTGCTGGGAACCAGCCCTCACAATAGCCTGCTGAAAGCTGTGATAAACCCTTTGCACTGCGGTTGTTCCTGGAAGAACAGCTGAATGCATTGGTGATGGCCATGGTCCCCCAGCTCAATAAATCAAGGGGTGGTGAGAGGCTTGTATTTTTTTAATTTTTTTTTTTTTTTTACTTTCTCAGGAAGCATTTGTATCCTTGACAGTTAATATAACTGGGAACAGGGAAGTAAGGCTCTGTTTAACTCCAGGGCTGTTGGAGTCATTCGTACGTTGAGGAGAAGCAGTGGGTTTTGAGCAGTGGGACAAGATGGTCCTGTCCTTTGTTCAGTCTGGTGACCCTTGCCAGCCCCAGCCCATTCCTGCACCCCTCCCTGGGTCCGTGCTGACCAAGCAGAGGTGCTGGCTCAGTTCTCCCAAACTTTCCAGCAGCACTCCTCATTCTTCTTCCCAAGCAGAATCCCCAACCCATCTTCAGCAACATCTTGTCCCTTTTGCAGAAGGGACATCAAAGATTTCTCAGAACCATTTCTTTTCCTTTTACCATCACTTCATTAGAGAAGCCTTCATTCACAGGATAAAATCAACACCTCATCCTTTGATGGTCTTGTAAACACTTACGGATAACATGAAGTTTCAAAAGGTGGAAAGAACCAGTAGCCCACTCATCACCAATCATTTGTGTTTGATTTTTTTCCATGGGAAAACCTCATCATTCCAGGATTATTTTATTTTATTGTGGCTTTTTTTTTTCTTTTTTTTTTACTCTGAGCTTCATTTGGCTGTTGTGCTGACCTTATCCATCCATCTGTACCAAGTGTTGAGGGGATGTATTTATATTTCAATTGATTGTGTTTCAGTTAAAATTCTGTTACCTTGGAATTTAATATTAATAGTAACTGACCTTTGTTTCCTAGTCTCCCCAAACACATGGTGCCTTACTTCCTTTTTATTGTTTTGATATGACCCTTCTTTCTTTTTTTTTTAAATGTAAGAGTCTTAGGAAAGCAGTGTCACTTAACCATTAATGGTCCTTAATATTCCAGTAATTCAACGAATTTTCAACCTTAAAAACCTACCTTTTGCTTAAACTTGATGCTGGTAGCCAGGGAAATTTTTGGTTAATTTTTTCTTCTCTGCCACTGCAGTTGTATACCCCATTAGGCTCTGAAATAAAATTACTTTTATTTGGCATTTTACAGAGGAAAATGCCCATGTTATGGGACAGAGATCCACTTCTTGCTGTGGATGCTGTCCTTTTTCTCCACTTGCTTTCTCTCTGTTACACCTCTCCCCATCTTCTGTATTGCGTTTTGAGTTAGTGTCTCAGCTTGTGCAAGTGCAGCATCACTGAACAAGATGGATACAGATTCATCCTGGAGTCGCTGTGCTTTTCCCACCTGTATGCAATGAGGCTACAGCTCTTTGATGTTACTAAATAAATTTGAAAAGCTTCTTATAAAAACATGAGTTGTCAGGCATATGACAAAGGACTTTCTTTATCTTTTTGAACAATACCAAATAGCCATAATTTGTTCTAGTTGTTTAGTATCTTTGTTCCAGAGCCATTTCATGGGCACAGAATTTAATTCTGCAATAATGCAGGAAGAAGATGACTTGATTTCATGTTTAAAAAATCAAAAGGATCAAAAATATTAAAATTTCTTGGGAAGTTTGTTGGTGGGTTTTTTGGGTTTGTTTTTTTTTGTTAGTTTGTTTTTTGGTTTTTTGTTTTGTGGGTTTTTTTTGTTTTTTTGTTTTGTTTTGGGGTTTCTTTTTGGTTTTTTTTGGGTTTTTTTTTACCTGAGTAATACTATTTTTAAAGGCTAGGGAAGATTTTTACTTTGTAATACAAGTCTAAGGGTATTTTAATAATCAATCAAGACTGCTGAATAGCTGCTGATACAGTCCTGTTCCAGAGAGCACTGCAGTTTGGAAACAGTTTTTGTTGATGTTTGTATCCTGAAATAGTAGATTTGACTTGCAAATGGGAACTAAGCAAGTACCATAACTAACGCTAACAGAAACAAAGTTACATGGAGATGTAATAGGTGGTGGGGAGCTGACGGCAGTGGGGAGGGCAGGGTGTGTGTTCAGAAGGGATGCTCGGGAGGAGCGTTCCCTTTGGGAAAGAAACGTTCCCTTTGGAAGAGGAGCGTTCCCTTTGGGAAAGGAACGTTGCCCTCGGAAGAAGCCGTTCCCTTTGGGAAAAGAACGTTGCCCTCGGAAGAAGCCGTTCCCTTTGGGAAAACGCTGCCTTTGTCCCGCCCGGGGTGCGGGCGAGGGGCGGCGGCCAACGGCGCCACCTGCTGGCCATGCCGGGGGCGCGCCAGGACGCGGGGCCGGCTCTGCGGCAGCCAAGGCCCTGGAGTCGTTGGGTCTAAAGAGTCTGGGGATGGGGAAATTGCATCGAATCCCCATGCTCTAGTTCTAAAATGTGGAAATAATTTCTTCACAGATGCCATCTCCCTTTTCAGCTGTGCTACTTGGCTTTTGACATCTCAAGCCTTTTTCTTTCAAGTCTTCTGCTACAGTATTGAGCCTCATGGTGCAGAAAGCTGCCTGGAAGAACTGTGCTTTAATTGTGTTTGGTTGCTCAGTTCTGGTCTCTAGGTGAACAGGAATTAATCTCTTCCTTGGGTGGCAGATACCAATGAGATCTGCCCTGTTAATAGCCTTGTTTATTCTACACTTGCTATTAATTTGTTTTACAATTGCTCTGGAAGATTTGGCACCCTCTTCCTTTGTTGTTACGCCTCTACACTACATGCAGGAATCTCCTCAGGGGTCTCACCTGCCCTTTGGTCTTTGATTTTCAGGTGGTACCAGAGAGATTGGGTCTGCTCTCACCAGGATGTGTATGAGGCACAGAAGTATAGAGTCCAAACTCCGGCAGTTCTCAAGGTGAGTGGCTCTGTACCTGACCCAGCACTGGATGTTCCTCTTTCATGTGCTGCTGGGGAACATCTAAAGCTGTTCATCAGCATTGGCTTCTCAGCTGACCTCTGCCCATGTCACTGAGAGCAGCAGTTGTTTTCTCCCTGCAGCACATTAGGTGCTTTGAACATGCAGGGTTTCACTGCACATTTATGGGGCTGGGCCAGTTCACCTCAGATCACCTATAAATGCTGTAAATTCCCACTGTCAGTCCCTGTTGCTCAGTTGCTGAGCAGGCAGCTGCTGATGTAGCCAACTGATGTGTTTTGTTTCAGGACTTTAAGCTTTGTCACTAAGTTTTAAACAAGCATAGCAGCAAGTGTTGTGCTGCTTCCTCGGCTTACTGTGGAGCCCAAATAGCTTGTGACCAAGAGAAAACTTTCAGCAAAGCAGTATAGAAAATGCAAATTCTCTCATCCTGTTTTTGCAGTTGAAGTTAGACTGCAGGGGTAACTCATGTGCAACCTGGGCTGTACAAAAACAGCCTACTTCTGTAGTCAGTTGTAGTTTGCATGTGTGCCTTTTTTAACCAGACTTAAAAGTTATATTTGACCTTAGGTGAACAAAAATGATACTTCACCATTTGCCTGATGACCTGCTATGTTTTTTCCCTTTTTCCCCCATCCTTAAAAGTTTTCAAGACAGGTTGGATGGTATAAACAGCCTGGTCTAGTGGAAAGTGTCCTTGACCATGGCAGGGTGGTTGGAACCACACGATCCCTTCCAGTCCAATAGATTTGATGATTATTCTGTGATACTTTAAAATAAAGTTATTTATGAAATTAGCCATGAGGAGACAATTTTTGTCTCCACTTACCACAGAGTTAGCTGCTTAGATGGTTTGATCCCAGTCTCATTAATTAGTGGAGCATTACTGGTGCTGTATCATGGACTCCACCTGTGTGAGGTGAGGCACATCAGTGGGCAGGATGTTGTTCTCTTGTACAGCTGCTCTGTCTTCTTGTGTATATGTATGTGCTGTTAAAGTTTATAATCTCCATGGCTGCATGCACCTTTCTGCTCTCCAGAGTTTCCATTTAAATTGTCTGACAGCTGAGTAGGATCTGTTTACTCTGAACTGTTTTGGGTCACTCCTCTGCTTTCCTCACTGTCCAGAGCTTTTGTAATTCTGATTATCTTGTGATGTGGATTTTTGATTTTTTTTTAAATCTGCTTTTTTCTTTTGCTTTCTCTTGTGTAAACATTTTTATGTTCTGATATTTACATTGTGACACTGGTAGCTGTCACAGCAAAAAGTAAAAATACTCCAATATTGACATTGGCTCTCTCTGTAAGAATAGGGGCATCTGCAGGATTTGATTGCTCTTTGTGTTTTTTCAACAAAATTAGTGCTTTAATTGACTGTCTGATAAACCCACTTCAAGAACAGATGGAAGAGTGGAAGAAAGTGGCCAATCAGCTGGATAAAGACCATGCAAAAGGTAGTTACAGAGGAAGAATTCTATAATAGGAGTAAGATTGTAATACCAGCTTTGCTTCCTCTTTTCATGTTTGTACTGGGCAACTGAATGAATGACGTGCTTAAATATATATAGCAGTTTTTCTCTTCTAAAACACTCCTTTCCCAAGGTGCCTAACAAAATGTTAACCCTTGCTGTATGCATTTTGAAGATGTAGTTTCCTGGACCCCCAGGGGTGGGTTGTTTTTCTAGACTGCTAAGCAGTGATTGAGTTTAACTCTGTTAGCCCACTCTCCCTGTATGAGCTGAGGATTGGAGATGCCACATCTATCTCTGCAAAGCCCTGGGGTGTTGTAAAAGCAGCTTGTAGAGTCATGTGGTGCCTCAGCCAGAGTGTCCCCCAGAGAATGCACAGCCCTGTAAAACACTGAGCATCGTTATTTTGTACCTGATGCCATGCAGAAAGCACACCTGGGGAACAGGAGAGCTCTGCTATGGGACATGGGATGCCCAGGGCTGCAGTTGTGATGATGGCTCCAGAGGCTTTTCTGGGGGAATGAGCAGCACGCAGCCAAGTCTTGCACAGCAAGTGCATGTTGGTAGATGCCTTTCGCTTTGCAAAATTTGTGCTGGGAATGGTGGCCCTCTAGCACAGGTGATGAAAGCAGGTTGCAGTTCACCACTGACTGAACTTTGAAAATTTAAGACTTGTTATGCCTGAAAGAAGCAGCAGCACCACGGGAACTGATGGGAAGGAGTGGGCTTGACCTCCAAAAGAGGATTTCCTTCTTGCCCCGTGTCTGCTGTGGTCAAATAGAAGCAGTTGAATCAGCAGCTCAGGAAAAACTTCCTGCCTTGTAGTGCAGAGAGTGTTAAGCATGTAGTGAGCAGGAGAGAGGAATCACATCATGCCAGTAGGGCTGACCCAGGCCAAAGTGGCAGTGAGGTTTAGAGTTTACTGGGCACTGATGTAGGGAGTGCAGTTGGCCTCAGTACAGTATCTGTGCCTGGCAATAATCTGCTTATGTTTTTCCATCTAGAGAAGAGTAGTAACCCTGATCTCCTTTGTTAAAGTATATGTGTACTCGTATATACATGCATACATGCCTAATTCCTTTTTTTTATTAAGTATCAGTTTTCATCTGATACCTTTATCATTCTGGTACCTTTAGCATTCCTGCACTAGAGGTTGAATATTTTGTTCTGGGGTTTTAATTCTCCTGGGATGTGCAGCTTATCTGAAAATGAGGGCGAATGCAGTGTGCTCCACTTCATCAGAAGGAGCTGGCAATGTGACCCTTCCTTGGGCAGTTTTAGCACCCTCTTCCTCTGGCTGACTCCCATGCTGGAGAAGGATCACAGGATATTCTCTGCCTTGCCATTTCTGGATAGCTGTTTTTTGAACACAGATGTTTCAAGAAACCTGTCATCTCTGTTTTCCATTCCTAAGAGTGGATGAAATGAAAAGCACTCTAATTTTGTACTGTGTTCTCAGTTGTTATTTCTGTAAAAACTTTGTTTATTTGGAAAAGATTTTGGTATGTGAATGTGCTCACACCCTGAAATGTTATATTAAGTCAAATATATAGGCTTTACAAAATGTGAGTTCTAAGCTGCATTGCTTAACAGTAGCTGTTCTCTAAAAGTTTGTAGTCTAACGTCTTTAAATGTAGCCTTTTCTGTGAAAAACATTCATTTTGACATTGATTATATTGATAATAGAGATTGTGTGTGTTTTTTAGAGTACAAAAAAGCCCGCCAAGAGATAAAAAAGAAATCGTCTGATACACTGAAGCTACAGAAGAAAGCAAAGAAAGGTAACTTGCTTAGTGCTGTACTGTTAACAGCTTTCTGAGCTATGCTCATTGACTAAGACTGAACAGAGATAGGACTTTCCACTGCAATAATCCTGCTCCTCTAATGTATTCCTGGTACCTACTTCGGAACCAGGATACAATTACTATGTGTCATTTAAATCATGTTCTGAAGCTGCTGTCTAATGTTCTTATACAAAAGTCTTAAAACTGTGCAAAGTCAATCATGTTTTAAAATAGAGCCCTTACTGCTACATTTCTCTTTTTAAGAACACTGGCACTCTTAACATGACTTGTGCAGATACCCATAAAATTTTCTAGAATCTTTTGGAATAATATAAAAAAAAGCCATTATGTAAATGTTCCCCAACTGTTAACATTTCTCACTGTTTTTCCTTTCTGCCACTTTTCTTCTTTTTTTTCCTTTTTTTTAAACAGCCTGTGATCTCCTAAACCTTACTTTATCAATCAGACTGTGAGACAGTGGCATGGATTGTTTTTGGGGGGGAAGGGCACTTAGTAGCACATAAAACTAAAGATGAGTGAGAAGAAAAAGGGTATTTTCCTGGAAGGCAATTTGTCTTTTTTAACAGCTGTATCTCATGCTCCTGTTGTTCTCCCACCTCCACCTTGAGACAGGTTTCATCACTGTTTTGATGGAAACATGCAGCGCTGCTAGCGGCAGCATTGCCATCACTACTAAGGGTTTTACTTGGCCAAGTGCAAACGCCACCAGGCTTTGGAACAATGATAGGGAGCTTGTACAGAAGACTTCCTGGTTCCCTTTCCTGTACTGGGCTCGTCCCAGCTGGGTCATAAGTGTGCTTTGAGCAGCTCTCAGTCTGTAGGTTGAAACTTGTCCTTCCCCTCCTTCCTAAAAACTGTGAACCCAGGGACAAGCAAAATTAATGCTGGGGTGCGGAGTTTCTTGAAATGTTGAAATTGTGTAAGTGTTACTCAGAACAGGTGAGCAGTCTCTAACTGTCCTTCCATATAGATGAGGCAATAATCACACTGGTAGAAAGTGAGATGACTGGAAAACTGCTCTTGAATGTTATCTGACTTTAGATAAGAGATGAGGAAAGGAGAGATAAAAGCCACCAAGAGGGAGCTTAGCTCAGTGGGCTCCATGTGTCTGTCAGTTCAGTGTTCTTAATCAGAATGGTGATCGTTAGGGGAATGGGACTTCTTAAGATTTTATTTGTGGGTGATGCGTAAACATGTTTCTCATTTTGTGTCTGACTTCGTGACCAACAGCTATAGAGTTTGTGATACTCCTTGCGTGTCTCCTCCTGTCTCCCACCTGCCTCTTCTAGTCTTATTTCTTCATGTCCTTGTGTGGTACAAACCATCAGTGCATGGTAGGTAAGCACTGAGAAAAACACAAAAGCATGGAATGGTTTGGGTGGATGTCTGGGGTCTGTGAAGAAGAAGCCATTTTTTGAGCCTATTTCTATGGATTGACAGCTGTCTGGCTCCATCTCCCCTTTATCCTTCTTGTGAGTGTTCAATGAATCAATCTGCAATATTGAAGGAGGAGACATCATTTTCTGTAAAGTGTGAACAGGAAGAAGTACTTGAAAGCTGCTGGGAGAAAAACAGCCCACTGTTCTCATACTGCAAATGCCACCTGCCTCTGTTAGCAGTGGTTAAAGAAAGCAGACTTGATCCTTGGATTTTTTTTCTTTCACATCTCCCTCTTCAAATGTGAGCCAAGTCTCATGGTGAAACTCGGGAAACTGGTGTTTTGTCTTCCTTCAGGATTAAACATCTTTGAGCAATGAGTAGAACAGGCTTCATTTTGCTATCATTTTTATAGCAGCCATGATGTGATTGAAGTTTTTTTTTTTTTTTTTTTTTTTTTAAATTTCATTCCCTTTCTTAATTTTGCTGTTACAATATTCTTTTGGAGTTGTGGTGAAGGTGCTGTATTTCTGTGCTGTCCCCCTTAGAACTGCTGTCAGGCTCATGGTGTTTGTTCCAGAGCACAAACCCTGAGGGAGTCGGCAGGGTTTGAGTGCATGGGGCAGGTGGAAGAGCTGAGGGCTCACAGGGAGCCAGTACAGGGAGTACTGCAATGTTTTTGAGGAGCTGAGAGTTGTTCCCATGCCCCTGGGGAGGAGAGATGTGGGGAGGCTTTGGCTCATAAGGCTGTGAGTATGAATGCCCGAAGCTGTTGGCCCCAGCACGAGTAGACAGGGGATAGGAGGAAGTTCTCCCTGCCTTCTTGCAAGTTATCAACAACACATAAGTTAGAAGAAAAAAACCAGCAGTGGGTGCCTTTTTCTCCTCTTTGTTGTTTTGATCCCTGTCTTAAGGAAATAAAGCTTTGGTCTGACTGCAGTGTTAAATGTTGTTGTGAAAATGTTTTTGTATGTACCCATCTTGACAGATCTGTTCAATGTCCTGTGTGGTGAAATGTGTTGCTCTTGCTGCTACTGAAGGATAAAAAAATCAAGAAGGGGTTTATTTTGTAACATGATAAAGCTGAAGAAGCTGCTTTAGGACACAAGTGAGGTCTAAATTATGGGAAAACTATGCTGGCAGGCATGTGGCTGAGTGCATGAATGTCTTCCTGTGTCTTCAACTCTCCTGTTTCTTTGTTTTACAGACTTACTGTTTTTGTTCTGTTCTTCCTCAAGCAGGACCTGTCCATTTTATTTTTCTGTAAAGTTACTGACTCACCTATGGGAACTCTAAAACAACCAATTCATTCCCTTCCTAGCACTTGTAAGAATACTTTTGAATTAACTGTATGATCACCTGTGGGCAAGTGGGATGTCTGCTGAATTCTGAATTTGCTTCAATACTGTGCATGCTATTAGAAAGGTCCTTTAAGCTCATGCTGCTGTTTCCCATCTGACCTTATGGGACAGTGTTTTTCTTCTGCTTTGGGCAGCTCCAGATGGAGGAGCTGAAATATAACCCTCTCCTTTCCTCACTCACATCATGGCAGTGGTGTCCCCTAGCCCTGACGTGTTGGGCTGCAGAGGCTCTGTCTCACACCTGATGCTGCAGCATGCACAGCAGCTCCTTGCTCCTCGTCTGCATCGCAAGGATATTTAGGAAGGAGGGTCGTGGGCTGTGTGGCTTGTCCTGAAGGTTGGGCTCTCTTCCTTAGCTCTGAGGGGCCGAATCCACAGGGGTTTGCCTGTGTCATGGCTTGTGCGGGGTCTGTTTGTTCTCGTTCCATGTGGCCAAGTTGAAAGTTCAGGCTGGACATTTAAGATCACATATTAGAAATTATATTTGCAAAGTATATTAATTGCAATAAGGGTGTTTCCAAAGCTTGAAGTGATGGGGAAAACACTGAGCTTTCTAAACAAAACAAGAGGAAGTCCAGGGTCCTTTCTGGAAGTTTGCTAGGGTATTTTTAGTAAAGTGACATGACTATGAAATGAAGGTCTTGCCTTTCAAAAGACTTCACAGAAAAAAAAAATTTCATCATGTTTGTTGTCTTTAATGATACAAAAAAAAAAAAAAAGATAAAAATCCAGCTGAAGCTAAATCTGTGTAGTCTTAAATAGGATCCTGGTGCACCTTCCAGATCCATGCAGTCCCTGAGGGTCTCATGGTGATCTTCAAGGTTCTTTATTTTCCTTACACCCTTGTTCCCATGGGAAACAGGCCCCTTGTTGCCCACCCCAGCGTTGACACTTAGCTCTTGTCTGAACAGATGAAGTTCTGTAGTACATGGAATTGCAGACATCTTCTAAATTGCTCTTTGTTTTCAGGCAAACATTGGCCATCAGAAGTCAGCCCAGTTAACCTAAGTCAGCAGAATAATTATGCATATACTTAAAATAAATTCAATGTTTAGGTTTCTGCTGAGTCAGGGCCTCATAAGTGGATCCATAGCTGCTGGAAGCTGTTGATGCTATATTGAATCAGGAGAGAGTCAGCAGCTGTGGCTCTGCATGTAACCATTTGGGAAGGTTGACAAAATGCATGATTCTTGAAGAAAAAATGATCAAGTGATTAAATTAAAATAAATCTGAATGTATGAGTAAAATCTGGAGTGCACATTGGGTCTGTTTTCTGTATTTCAGCTTGGCTATTAATGAATAAATAGATTTGCCTTCTGCCTGTTAACATGACTGGTAGGTTTCATTTTCAGGGTCTTCATGTGACAATGTTTGAGCTTTGAGGAAAATGTTTAAATCCAAATGTATATAACACATGTTAATAAGAGAACTGAGTTTTAGCTGTAAGACATGTAGAAGTTTCTGCAGAATTCCCTTAACATTCAGTACAACATTTCCTCTTGTGTCCTATCAATGCTCAGTACCCAAACTGACTGTCTCTCCTTTTGAGTATGCAGCAGTTTTGGAAAGTATTCTGTGATTCTAATGAAATTCAGAGAACAGAACATGATTTTTAATTTACTGTAGAACCTGATTATTAATGTACTGTAATACTGCCAAAAGTGCTTTTTCTTCCTCCTGGTTAGCAAATGACGTCTTTGTGTTTTAGAGCCTTTTTAGCTGTTTTTGTGTTATCCTCTGGTCTTTGTAATGTTGTTATACTGCTCTCAAGGATGGTTGTGCAAAAGCAGCTCTAAATTAAAAAGCATAAAGCTCTTCAATGCAATTGTGACTGAAGAATGTGTCAGTTCTTAAAGCAGGTGCTGGCTGACCTTCTCATTCAAGCACTTTGCAGTCTTTCTGTACATGGCACTTGCCCCATCTGGAATGGCAGGCTGGGGAGGGAGAATCCCTGGCCAGAGCCCTCCTCCCCCAGGAGGGAGCCTCATTCCTCTAAATTGAGCAAGTGTGGCGCCATCACTGAAGTGAGAGCCAAAACTCTGTCGAATCAATAAGATGCAGCTCAGAAGGAGGGGGAAGCTAATGACCAAATTATCCATATCTGTTACAGGAAAAAAAATCCTGTGTGGATGAGGCCATGGTGCCTGCAGGGCTTTTTGATGTTTTGTTGTTCTGGGTTTTTTTTTTCCCTGCAAGCTTATAAGGTGAACTCTCCTTTACAAAAATGCAGTGAAGACATGTTGCTAAATTAGTGACTGAAGACATTTCTTCAATTTACTTTAGTTCCTTGAGTTTTGAAGGCCTCTTGATAGTTCCCCTCTTTTTGACAGTAAGCCCATTTAATTACAAAATTTTATTATTTAAAGTTTTTATATTAAAATAAACATATCATAGTTAATCTTTTTGATGTTCTTCCACGTTGCATCAGCAATTAGGTTTTCCTTTAATTAACAATCTGTTAATGTAATTGCAGTAGAGAACAACAAAAAGTGCTGTGGTTACTCACACACCACCCGCCTAGAGTTCTGCAAGTTTGAGTTCCTCTTCCCTGCGAGGGGATGAGCTTTCTGCCACTTAACCAGGGTCTGGTTGTTGTGTTGTGCACTTTCTCTAAAGTACAGGTTTACGTGTTCTCACTGAGGAACACAGGTTTACATGTTCTCACTGAGTAGTCTAAACTGGTTTAAGTCTTGTAAAGTAAAACTGTGTGGTAAATAACCAGGGGTTTAATTTGCAACAGCTCACTGAGATGCAAAACTAATGCATTTGTCTTTACCAGCAACAGAAGAAGTCAAAATAGTCTAGTCCAAACTGCTCACTCTCTTGGCACTGATGATAATGTCTGAATTCTAGGAATGCTGGAATACCAGTTTGACTTTTTTTATTTTCCTTTCTGTGTCAATTTTGTGTCCTGCAATTTCTCACCATGCGCACCTGCCTGACAGCTGAGGCTCTGGGTAAGTCTGTGCCATGCTGTGACCCTGGTGGCTGGTTTATTGTAGCCCTTGCTGTGGCCTCTTTATGGTGTCTGGTCTCCACTAACTGCCTAGACTTTAATTTCTAATGCAACTAAAATATTGCCTAATCTTAATATAACAAACCATCTTTTGATTTATTTTCTTTTGGCATCTAATTGGAACACTGTAAAAGAAGAAAACCATTATTGTGGACAAACCTCTGGTTTATTTTAGAAAGGCATTAACATGGACAGATAAGTCTTGTCACAGCTGGGAGAGAAGTTAAATGGAATAGACATGTCATCAAGGGGATGTTCAAATAATTGAGTATCTTGTTGTAATATGACTTTTAAAGTCTAGAGCCTAAAGTCCTTAATGTTGGTCTTCGTAACCTGTCATCCAAATTCCTTTATTTTCTGAAAATCGCATGCATCTTCCTACCTGATAGATAAGAAATCACTATATTTACTTCATGCTGGGGAAGGGGTTGGAATTCAGCACCACAATTGTCTCCTGTTACCTGATCACATCTCAAATACGTTTAAATTGGGATGCTGTTTCAGCTGTCTTGCAAATTCAAAGTAGCTGCCTTGAGATCCCATTGTGAATGAAGCATGGTGTTTCTGAATCTGAGCAAAGTATTCATACCTGCACTTGTAAGTGTAGTGATGTAGGTGTTGCCTTTGGGAGAAGCCTGGATTGATTAAATCAGCAAGCTTTCAAACGAGGCACCTCCACTGGGCTCCTGGAGCTGGGCCTTGCTGAGACTGCTGCTTGTCCCCATTTTTTGAGACCACACATTGTGGTTTTCCTGGTTTGTAATTCAATCTAGAAAGGTCATTTGGCAACTTCTAGCTTTTCTGTTACGGCAAAACTTTGGACTTTTGAACATGAGCAGCTGACTCAGCTCTCCAGTGGCCAACAGAAAGACTCGATTTGGTTCCTGAAGGAGTCTGAGGTTAATCCCAGTTAAGAGGTTTTTCACCTTTCCATAAATGGTGGCAGAATTCTTCTGTTCTCAGCACAGATCCATATTAGTTAGTGTGTTGCCTTTACTGTGCAGAACTTAAAGAAGGTGTTCATTCTGGCAGCTGGAGCAGGTGTGCTCTTGTAAAGAAGGTGGTTTGGGAATGACTGACTTGGAGCCTGCTTTGGTTTATACAAGTAGAGGCGTACTCAGCATTGCCTCATACCCTGTAATTCTGCCATTCTGTTAGGTGTCCAGTATTCAAGTTCTGTGCAGATGCTTAAAAAAGTGAAAGGGAACAGTGTTTATGTGAGGATATGGACAATAGTAATTTCACCAATATTTGCTGCATTGCATTGTCAATAACAGCATTAACTTCAGCAGTCTGACTTGCTCAGAGAGAATTTAAAAATTATTCTACTTTGGTGTTGCTGAGAGTTTTGCTAGTTTAAGTTGTCTTATAAAACATAGGCATGAAATTGGGTTGAAAATTAGATTTGTCTTTTCTTTTTCCCCTAATATTTTTCCTTTACTAAAGTTCTTTCTGAACAACAGTTGTTTAAGAAATTGCATGAGGCTTTCAGCCAAGATTCACACAAAACTCTGTAAAGTGCAAGTTCTGTTGCATGTTGGTCCTTTAAAAGCCTTGCATGTCATGGTAATGAAGTAAAGCACCTGCTGTAAGAGTAACATATTGAGATGGTCCTTGAAGTAGCAGCAGATCCATGTTGCTTTGGTGAGAAGCAGTTCAGCTCCCTGCACATGATTAGCTGTCACTTGCCTGTGTGCAGCCACAGGTCACCAGGCTGTTGGAGCATGGTATTGTTGGAGAATTCAATCCACAACTTCTGGTCTTGCATTTCTGCTCCTCTCTGCATCAGAGCTCCACTTTGAGCAAGGCTGGATTTGAATTCCTCTTCAGTGTTCAGGTTGTTGACTTGTTCTGGGTGCTCTGCAGAACCATCCCTACCCCCCGTTCGTGTAAGACTGGTTAGAGACCAGCGACCTGTGACAACACTGGATGCTTTTGACCATTGCTGTTGCTGATTGCTGTGGTGGGTCACTCAAACCTGCCTGCAGCTGGGGTAGGAGTGTCCTTCCAGGTGCACTTTTACTGCTGCTGCATGATAAGACTGTTCTGGAACTATCTTATGTCATTGTGGTAGTTGTGTTGGTTTGGAAGTGTTTTGGAATGCATAACCTAAAGGCCAGAGAATGTGGACTGGAGGAAACTTGCTGATGTTCCTTATAAAAGTGTGCCTTGTGAGCGCAGCAAAAATACTGCAATCAAAAATACTGCCTTGGCCAATTAACCTTCTCCTTGTTGTTCAAGGGGGAAAACAACTGCATTGCTCTCCAGTGCTTGAAACTCCCTTCTGAGATAAGTAGCACATTCAAATCAGTGGAGACCCAAGGTGTCTGAGGAGCAGAGGTGGTCAGCAGTTGGCCCTCACACCTTTGGTGGTCTCTGGGTGTAGGAGAGCTGCTGTGGGGATGTGCTCTGCTCTGCTTAGCAAAGGAAACTGGTTCAATTAGGCAGAGATCTCACCCCTCAAATTTCCTGAGCAGAGTGCAGCTGGCGATTCATGGAGTGGGAAGAGCTATGCCTGCTTTCAAAAGACTTGCTAGATTGATGTCTGCATTGTGGAGCTTTCAAAGGATGTTGATAAAGCTTTCCTCCTCCTAAAAGATGAGTTATGAGAAGTCACCAGGAGAAAGCTGTATTCATCTGTAAACATCTGACTTCAGAGCCTCATCTAAATGATTCACCTAAGCTTGTTTCCTGCTCTGAATTATACCTGAGACAGTTTCTGTGTTTTCACAGGCTGCCCAAACACCCCTGAGCATAAAAATCTGTCTGTGAAAATACTGGTGAGAAGCAGTGTCTGTTACTGTACTGACTCACTGGAAGAAATAAAATGGGAATTTTGTAGAGGTACAGAGGAAGTTGGAGAGTGGTACAGTATTACACATGCTTTGAGCAAAGGGTTAAAATACCAGCCTGAAAATTATCTTCATGACTTTGTTGAATGGACTGAATTGCAC
Organism: Bombycilla garrulus; assembly: GCA_013400315.1. Taxonomy (NCBI): domain Eukaryota; kingdom Metazoa; phylum Chordata; class Aves; order Passeriformes; family Bombycillidae; genus Bombycilla; species Bombycilla garrulus. Next base: position 2,042,512 of record VXBU01001993.1, read on the forward strand.
AGGTGCAAATGAGGTTTATTCTTGCCCCAGGTTTTGGCTGCTCTTGTTTCTCTGGTCCAAGATGTCCTGCTCTGAGGTCCACAGAAAGTACCAAAATGCACTATAATTGAACCACTTTGTCAATGATGTCCAGTTGCTTTTGAAGTGTGTATATTCTCATTGCATAGGCAAATGCATTTAACAAGGATTTACTGCATTATGTGCATGATTATGATGGAGCAGCTGAATGTTTATAGCAGTTCTCCAGAGCTGAACTAATGAGTGTTTGATTTAGTTTGCAGCCAATATATTTTGCATTTGGTACATCCATGGTAGTGATGGAGCCAGTATCTAGGCTTGAACAACAGGTGTTTATTTTACCCACTGTAATTCGAGGCAGCGCTTAAAAAGGGCCTGAGCAATGATGCAAGTTTCTGTTTCCTAAAAAATTGAAAAGAAAAGTCCAGAGAAGTATGAAATGTTTAACCACTGCATCTGATGGCAGACTGTGGGGAGGGCCTGAAAGGTACAGAATGGTCTTGAAGTGGGAAGGCCAATTTGTCTCCTGAGGGTGACAGACAAAAAGGCATGGGACCTTCAGGGAGGTACCCAGAGCTCTGCTATAACTAGTTTCTGGTAGATGCTAATTGTGATGGAGGAAGCAGAGGACCTTCAGACTCTCTTTTCTTCTTAATTTACTTCCACATTAGAACAGCCAGACTCATCTGCAGAATCAGACACTGCAGGAAGTTTGGTACCAGGTGGCCTTGGCAATGGCCATGTCCATGTTACCCTGCATGTGATTCTTCCAGGATCCATTGCAGAGCTTTGCATGTGGGTGTCAGTACCTTTTGTCTGGACTATGTCTAACTCTGTACAGAGCAGATTTGGTTATATCCAGCCTGTAATTCTGCTAAGCCAGCGTGATTCTCTTTGCCTCCGTAGCTGCTTTCTTCTCCTGCAGCTCTGGCTGTGTGTCAGTGCAGGGAAGCTGATGGCTTTGCCTTGCTCTGGAGTATTAAGAAAATACACAGATGGTAAGGCAAAGGCTTTTCCTTTGTAAGCATGACATTGAGTCATCTGCATTGTGTGCTACACACATTAAGAGACGGTTTTCCTCTTGCTCGTAGCTTTAAATCCTCTGTGCAGAAGGGTTATCAACCAAAAATTTTATTTTGGATAGCTGCTTGTAACTCACCCACCATTTTTTCAGTATTATCTTCCTGGTAGTTAACGTTGCATGTGATGGCATTTTTGGGAGATTTGCAACAAATTTATACAACTGAGGTCTTCTAAAATATTTAGAGGTGTAAGCTGCATGAAAACATCTTGCAACTGCAACATTATTGGCTATAGTATATCTAAGCAGCAGCTCTTAATTCCTAGAGGAATATTTTTTGGCGTGATGCAGCATCCGCAGTCAGCGCAGAATAAGGTACTTAGCTGTCACAGAAAGTTTTGGTATTATGAGTTGACTGTAATTAACAGAGTGAAGCTTTTTAATTGCAAAACATTGGAATTTTATTACATACATCGACATATAATGTCCAGTGTATATATACTATGTATGTATATATATAACCTGTGTTGAGAGGTTTGGTTTAGTTTGGACTCTGGAATGAAGAAAACGGTTTCAGCAGTTGGTTTGTGCAGAGTATTTGAACCCAGTGATCTGAGGATCAGTAACATGTCCGTAATAGCATTTTGTAAGAGATTGATTCATTCATTTAGTGGCTCCATGAAATTCTCACTAGGACCTTTTTAAGCAAGAAGGAGGAGGAGTACACCTGGGCTAGTTATTTATACTCTCCCTGTTAGTAAGATGTTGGTTTTCGGCAAGGATGATGTGAAGAGTTTCTACAGGTCTGATAAAGTTCTTATTTAAAATGCTGTCTTTGGCTTGTTGAAAATTTTTGAATTGATTGAGCTGGATTTCTATTCTATGCAAAAGGGGAAAAAATAAATGCTTTGCAATGCTTGATTTAATTGGGGGGGGAAACATCCTTACTAATTTTAATTAAGGGAAAATGCTGGTTGAGACTTAAATTGCAGAAGCACAATCTAGCAGTAGTGCTGGCTGAAAATGATGTTGTCTTCTCTGGAGAGGCACAGTTTTGACAATACGTGCTCTTGATTGTTTCCTGCATACAGGACGGGGTGACATTCAGCCCCAGCTGGATAGTGCTTTACAAGATGTCAATGATAAGTACCTGCTGCTTGAAGAAACCGAGAAGCAAGCTGTCAGAAAGGCTCTGATCGAGGAGCGTGGCCGATTCTGCGCTTTCATCTCCATGCTGCGCCCTGTGATTGTAAGAGCTCTTCATTCTCAGTCAGTACAATTCACAGATTAGATAAGTGGCCAGAAGTCTCTGAAGAGAGAGTATCTCATTCTGTCTTAGGAATTAATTTCTAGAGCTGAAATCCAGCCTGTATCTCTGTCTGGCAAGTGGTCAGAGTTGGGACCTTTCTTGTAGGCGTTTGAAGTAATTCAGCAATGGAAAGCACCGAATGCCTTCAAGGTGACTGATGGATAAACAATGAGCACAAAGACTGAAGTCAGTTTGTGTTCTTTATGCATGCCAGCCTGAGACATTGCAAATGCAGGTTTTTCCACTGCTTTCCTTCTTAACATTGCATTTTAATATAAATCCTCCTTACTCCTACTCCAGTGCTAGAACTGATAAATGTTTCAAGACCTCCTCTGTGTATATAATGACATTATCTGACAAATTGCAGGCTGCTTCCATGCAGTTTTCTGATAGCTCCTTTCTTTCTACATGACAGTTTTTCAGTTCAGTAGAAGGGTTTGAGTAAATTTTCATCATCTCAGATAGTCTGAAACCCGACAAGGAATTGTTCATGGCTTTGCACAAGCGAGGTGCATTTCTGAACAGTCACCAACGTACTGGGAAAATGTTCCCAGTGCTTGTTTACAAAGAGCATCAGTCTCAACAGAAAACCATAGAGAATTAGGAAAGTCATGGCTGAGCAGGAGGAGGTAAATTCCAGACTCAGAGGACCTGGAAGAAATGATAGCTAAGGAATTACTGTGATAATTTACGGTGCAGGAATCATCATCTGAGTTAGCTGTGGATGTAATTTGGGCCATAATCAATCATAGATGTGTTAATGCTCTGTACCTGTATAATGCCTTTTACTTAACTATCAAAGACTATTAATTTAAACCCTGTTTACACTCAAGCTTAAAATTGTTAGGGCACATTAGTGAGTGAACATAGAAGAGTTAGGTATTTTTCAAGTGCAGTAAAACTGACAGTTTTTGAAGATGTCACAAAAAGAAGGCTGAGACTTACTTATCTTGTTGATGAGAGAAAAGATCTCTGGGCCTTAGAATTTACAGCAATCTTAAAGTAGTTACAAATCTCTAAGTTAATATTTTCAACCTTTCATAATGACTTATTGTGGAAAGAAAATGCAGCTCCACTGGGTATCCCCACAGTCATCAGCAAAATTATAAAGGTCATATGTTTTTAAAACCAAGGCTGTGGCTAACCTGGCTCGTTTCTTTTTTCAGGAAGAAGAAATATCAATGCTAGGAGAAATAACCCATTTACAAACCATATCAGATGACCTGAAAAGTCTCACCATGGATCCACACAAATTGCCATCCTCGAGTGAACAGGTTAGCTCTTGTTACCCTGGAAGACATTTAATTTGTGGCTTGCACCACTTTTTCTTTTGCATTGTGAGGAATATTGACTACTAGTGTTTAGTGGCTTAATGTGATGTTTTGTAGAAGTTTTACAGCAGCAAGGTCATTTTTAACATAAGCAATTAAAAAAAAAAATAAGCCTGTTTTGTTGTGAAAATTTGTTTTCAGGGGCTGAGCGCCCCTAAAATATTTGGTGAGACCAGAGTGAAGTGATAGCAGTAAAGCATACTTGAAAGGGTATGAAGATGCCAAATTTCTATGGAGAGTGTTTGAGAAATGAGTGTCATCTCCTTGTCCTGTGTTTGAGCATCTCTGTCTTTTTGTAGTCACAAAATTACTGGAGTTGTGTAGCTTGATGGAGTGGAACATTTGAGAATTTTTTCATGCTCTCCTTAAAATGCATAGGAAAATATGTGTCGTTAAATGAATCAAAGTAGGACATTTCTCTGCAGCCATTCTGTCTGAACTCAGGTTTTTTTGTCATGCTTTATAATTACTTTGTCATTGACCTAGCACTCTAAAACTCTGTTGTGGTTGAATACTGAATCTTCAGTTAGTTGTTGAAAATGTTACAGAACTTCGACTCAAAGGCTGTAATAATTTTTTTTAAGTCAAAACAAACAAAACGAAACAAAAACTGGAAAAGCTTCCCTAATGCGAAAAATAAATCTCCAATTTACTTCTTAAAAATTTCTTTTTCTGTTAAAATCTTGGCTTTCCTTCTGTGGTGGCAGTCTTAGTGTTGAAGTATGCACTGGGAAAGCTAAGGATGAAACCAACTCTCCTGTGTGATACTGCGTAATTTTGGAAGAGAACTGAGACTCAGTTGGCACTGAAAGTTTGTAGCAGGGATGAATGTTGTATGACAAGCAGATGCTTTCTTTTAATAGGGTGAAAGTTTTTCCACATCCTTGATGCTATTGATTATCTTTCATCAGGTAATTTTAGATTTGAAAGGTTCTGATTACAGCTGGTCTTACCAGACTCCTCCATCCTCTCCCAGTACTACCATGTCCAGAAAATCTAGTGTTTGCAGGTAAGTTGATTGGTAATATTTATTTTTAACCTGTTTGGAGGGCAAAGGGAGGCAAGTTCAGACTGTGAAATGGATTTGTATACATTCTTAAATCCTAAATAACAAGTCTTACTGAAACAGTCCCTCATGGTCTTTACTCATTTAAGTGTGTGCTGGGGATATTAAAAGGACAGGCATGACTGAACAACTTTCAAACTCAACACAACTTGAAGATGTTTCTGATTCAGTTCTCTTGAATCCATTTTGGATCAAAGAGCAGAGTGTACTGATCTAAACTCTGAGATTGTCCATTCATAATTTCCTTTTCTGTTTTTCATGTGATGACCTTTTAGATTATTCTAAGTAGCTGTTACTAATCAGTAAGTTAAAACTGTTTGAAAAGGGGAAAAAACATCCTTGACAATTACCCTATCAGTCTGGTAGATGGAAATGCTTTTTTGATACAAGATTTTTTGACTGTTTAATGCTGTCTAATGCTGTCCTGAAATATGTTGAAACACTGGATTCTGTGTATGCTTTCTCTGTAAAAACTGTTTTCTCTCATAAAACAGTTTATGAGCATGTTGCCCCCATATCCTGGTGTCTACATTTACTCTTTCCTTTTACTGAAAAGGAAGATATCCTGTTGTGTATTCTGCTCAACACCTCTCTAGCTGCTCTCAAATGATTACCTTTCAGTTTGCTTTATGAACTATGTACTACAGGTTCCCTGTGTATGAGCAAAGTTACCTACAGCATGTCAGAGCAAGTGAACACGACTTCTATGTACCTACTTGTCTCTGCATGCAGATATATATAAAAAAAGTCAGTACTTTTATATATATATATGTGAAAACGTGCATATTTAGAGCAATGAGCACAGGCTTAAAGATGCAATATCCTGAAGCTATAAAAGAAAATGGCAAAAAAACCTCCAAAAATTCATCATCTCTTCCTAATCATTTTCATCTTGTATGGTAAAACCTGGATGGCACAGACTGATGTGTGGGTAAATTAAAGCAGAGTTCCTCTTCCTCTGCTCCACGCTGACTTGCCCATCTTCTTTGTAAATGGCATTGGTGCACAGGAGCTGCAGGCCTCACCCTGCATCCTTTGGAGCCAGGCTCCTGCCAGCCGAGCGGGAAGCCGCCATCACATTGGTGCATCCTGCTGGTCCTGCTCAGCCACCCCAGCAGGAAATTCCCAAAGCCCCCACATTGTGGCTGGCATGTCCAGACTCTCATGCATGGATTCTGAGGATTAAAAATCAATCTCTTTCTTTGAAAAATCACTTTGGTTTGTTTTCATGGATATTAATTTGGGGGTTTAATTCTCTGGTTGTCCTTATTACTAACTAAAGCTCCATACCCAGTGGCTTGGCTTCACTCCATGTGCTGGCATGTGTTTTTATCTGGTAGGAAGCCTTCAAGTGAGCAAAACTTGTCCCAGGTACTCTGAAGTGTGAGGGTTTGGTGATGCTTTCAGCACTCATGCACTGTCCTGCTGGCTGTCTGCAGCAGCATGCCTAGAGGCAGACTTGTAGATGGGCTCCAATGTCTTTGGTCCTCCTGCTAGAAATCGCATTGAAAATCTGGGCCGAGTGTAAGTCAGAAATAGGAGAGAACCATCAGCAGACACTTTCTGAACAAGTGCTGTGGAAATCCCAGGGAGGGCACGTAGCAATTCCTTCATCCCTAACCCGAGTTTGAAGTCCGAGTGGTTAAGATTTGATCATTTGAACAACACTCAAGATAAAATGCCATTTTCTCTCTGGTTGCCAGGGATACTGCAGCTGCTTATGGTTCTTTACTAATATATATGTGCATATATATATATATATATATTTAATTTGTCAACATTTTTCTTTTCCGGTTTATGCTGCCTGTTGCTAGAGACATGTGGAATGTTAATTGTACTGTATATGGGTCTCTCCCCACCCCGCCCTTGTGTCTTTTCCTCTCCCCTTTCCTTTCTGTGTTCCTTTTGTCTCTCACAGCAGTCTGAACAGCGTTAACAGTAGTGATTCCCGGTCCAGTGGCTCGCACTCGCACTCACCTAGTTCACACTATCGCTATCGCAGCTCCAATCTGCCTCAGCAGGCACCCATGAGGCTGTCCAGTGTGTCCTCCCATGATTCTGGATTCATGTCCCAGGATGCTTTCCAGTCCAAATCGCCATCCCCCATGCCACCAGAAGCACCTAACCAGGTACGTGCAAGCATGAGAACAAAGACCTGAGTGTGAGCTGGACTCTGTAACTTGGCTCACCTTTCAGAAAAAGGATCTGATGTGGTTTTGGGGTACCTTGGAGTCAGTTTAAAGACTGAGGGTAAGGGTTGTCTCAGTGCATTTCATTTGTCTGAAAGTTGGGCCTCTGGCTGGAGTGATTTATGCTGCTTTTGCATAAAAGGGATAAGTCGCTCTTGGGCGATACAGTTTTCCCTCTGGTCCTCGAGGGAGCCTAGATGCCTAACTTTGAGATAAACAGAGACAACAAAGAGCAAGAAGTCCCTCCATATAGGAGGGAATAATATTCACTTTACCTACTGAGATGACCAGTTAATGTCCTGCACAGGTTGCAGGTGGTTAATATCTGGTGGCGCTTTGCTGTTTAATGGGCAAGTATAGATGCCAGAACATCCTTTTGATAGCCATAGTACTAGTACTGGTGGCTTTGGCATTAGAGAGACTTCTTTCATTCCTCCTCTGCAAAGGTTCTGGGATACTCTAAATGCTATCAGCATCATATCAAATTGGTTTAACCGTTTTTTATCACACTCATTCCTGTGGATAGACTTGAATTTTAGACTGTCAGTTGAGCACCTTGCAGAAATAAGGTTTCTGCATGAAAATGCATTTCATAAGAAATGAGTGTTTGTGTAGTCATATATAATATCCTGAAGCCAGTCAGACAAAGCGGATTTCACTACAAATACAAGCAAACTTTCCCTGAGCGTTTTTGGGTCTGCAGAAGAAAGGTGCTACTCCATTTGTTCATGGCATCATTCCTCTAAAAACTCACTGGCCATCTGCAGGCAGAGGTTTGCAACACTCCATGGCCTGTATCTTTCAGCACCTAAATTCTCTTTGCTGCTTTTTTTTTCCTTTTTTTTTTTTTTAAAGAATCACTCAGCAACTGTAGTACTTTTAAACAAGGCTGAATTGCCTTCTCGCATTATAAATCCCATTGAAAATCTTATCTAAAAACTGAAAAAGGCCTAATATCCTGTTGTTGAGTATTACTTATTTTAATACAAACTGAGGTCACTGGAGAAAATTGTCTTTTACTTAAAAAATGTGGTTGCACTCTTTTTCGTATGTTGGGGAGCAGGTAGTTTTGTAGGCACAGTTGGGGAGTGTTAATCCTCAGAGTCAGCAAGTGTTAGTGGTTATCAAGTATCACCTGCCCATGTAAACTACCCTAGACCACCTTTGATAGCACACAGACCCTTGCTTTGTCCAGAACATTTAGTAAGTAGTGCCCTTAAAGAAATTTTTAGAGTATCATCCAAAACAACACTGGTTCATTTAGGCTTGGAACATGTTCTCAAGGGAAGGTCAATGGTTTTTAAATATATTTCCTTCTTTCATTTTACTAGAAATGCTTTATTTTCAAATGATACCTCTTCTGTCCCCAGTCTGGACACATCAGCTTTTTTTTTATAGATGACATCCTGAAGAACTTTGTACACACTAATAAAATGAATGTTTTGTTTAGATTGGCTATGGCTAACCTAAGTGAAATGCAAAAAAGTAAATGAGCAATAATAAAGTAAACTGGAATAGTAACAAGGTAAGGAAGTTGACTTTTAAGATACATCAGTTACACATGCCAGCATCATCTTTGGTTTTCATAGTTTCCACTGCACCTGCATAAAAGGGCAGTAATCCACATGATGATGCCATGTTTGCAGACAAGGATGTAACTTTGCAATTGCTCTTAGCATGAGAAAAACCAACACCTCTCTTTGCAAATTCCCCTGTTAAGCAGAGGAGAGAACTTAGACTGGTATCAGGTGGCAGAACATCCTGAAAGTCGATGGGAGTCACACTGATCTCCACCAGCTAAGTTCATATGCTTTCACTTCATTTTAGAAACTGTCCATAAGGTTGCAAACTGATCCAAGCTTTACTTGAGCTTTTCATGAGCTGTAGAAGGCTGCAGCAGTGTGACAAGTGTAGTGTGTTGGTATAACAAATAGGTATGTGCTCTGTATGTCTCTGGTTCTGTTTACCTTTACGCAGAGGAAAAGGTAACAGATCATTGCCTGGCCGCTTCATCTTTGCTTATGTGTCTTGCTTTGTATGTTCAGCACTGAGTAATCTGTGTGTGTTGTGCTGACAGGTAACTGTGACTGTGAGCTGAGCAGAAGCTGTTCAGTGGGCGGTGTTACCCCGTGTTGTGTGTCTCTAACCCACTGACAGATCTCCCTGTGGGGCTGTGCTTGGAGCATAGGTGCTGGGTGGGAGGAGGCTGCTCTGTCTCAAACACTGATGACATTGTTTCTAGTGGTGACACTGAGAAGCCAGAAAAGCAAGCTCTGGAACCAACAAAGGAAATTAAAAGCTCTATATCTTGTGCAGGTGGATGCTTTGATGATGTTCGCTAGCTACTTGCTATGGCATATATTGCATCAACAAAGCCCTTTTTCTTTTAATAATGAGTTTTAGGAAAAAAAGTAGAAGGGGGCATGTAAAATTTCTGTATTATAGGAATGTGAATATATGAGTTATGTGAAGCTCTTATATGTATAAGCTTGCCTGTATTTTAGACAAGCGTCACTGGAAACTAAACTGAATTTCCTCAAAATCACAGATTAGGGTTGGGGAGTTGGTGGGAATCTCAAACAAAGAGTAACTGGAGGTTGAAACAAGATACAGACTATACCAGGGGAGAGATGTTTGACAAAATGAAGATTGCTTTCCAATCTGTAGTTGTTAGTAAGAGTGGCAAGCCTTTACCATCATCACAATTTGCATAGAAGAAGGAAAAAGAGCATTTATAAAAACAGACTGCTCTTTCACTGGTATGTGAGGATCATCTTTCTGCAGGATTGCTGGGAGTAAAAGTGTTAGCCTGTAGTACATGGCTGTACACGTGGGAAGGTCACTGTAAAAGGCTTTAATTAAAGGGGTACATTTGGGTGTAGCTGAACAGCTGGAAAAGCATCACAGGTCTCTTTCTGGAGTGGAACAGTTTCTTTAAATGCCAGGTGTAAGGTAGGCATGACCAGCATTGCCCATGACACACAGTGACCTCATACAAAGCCCTTCTGACTGACCTGCTGGATGCACAGAGTGGCTCTTGGATGGACATTGGGTGTGGCTGATGCTGCTAAACCACACATTGCCCTGTGTGGTAGACAAACTGAGGCCTGGGAGTATCTGTGCTCACGTGATGTAGTATAGTGATGTTTGTAATAGTACCATCCGCTGGATTTGAAGTGAACATGTCGGGGGGAAGCACTGACGCAGCTGGATTTTATAGGCTGCTTGTGACTTCATGGAGATGAAAGCAAAGGCAGGGAAAGAAGCAGATGAAGATAAAAAGGTTGATGTGCTGTCAGACAGCAGAGAGAAAAGTCTTTATTGTTAGAATGCTCTGGAAAACACTTACCCTAAACAGTGAAATAGAGGGAAAATAAATGTGAAGTTGATTCTGCATATACAGGTTATAAAGCTGGAAAGAGTGTGCTTTTGAGTAGATTCCATTGCTTGAAATAGCTGCAAGTTAGAATACAAAAATTATATATTGTTACAGTTATTCAGTTTTCCATTTAAATTAAGAAATACTTCCAAATCGGACCTTAAACAAACCCCCAAAACAAAAAAAAAAAAGCCACCAAAAGCAAACAAACAAAACAAAAACAAAAAATCAAGTCCAAACCGAAACACATCTGTAAGTTATCACCAGATATCTGTTTCTCCTAAAATTCCTCTTCTGAGTTGTTCATAATAGTTTGTCCCTGACTAGAAAGAAGGGTCAGTAGAGGCCGATTCCTGCAAATCAGACAAATTGAGGAGGTGGCCTTGAGTCAGTATCCAGAGCTTTTCTAAAAGTAGCTGAGACCATCTTCCACGACTCTAGAGGGACATTGGACCACGCTGATCATTAGGATTTGGTCTCCTGAGAAACCTTTGTCCAGGAAGCTCTGTCTTCTACTGGAGAAAGGGAGAGGGTAAGGAAAGCAATGCTATGTTTGAATGGAAAACATAGCAAACAAAGGATGCAGGTAATTCAACCATGGTCCTTTTATAGGGTAGTAGGACAGCAGATAGAAGATGTAATAGTACAGTCCAGTAGCTCGGGAAATACTTCTTTTTATATCCCTGCTGGAACTCATATATAGCACACCAAGCAGCAGGACACTATGTGAGAACAAGCTATGGCTCATCTGAGAGACCAGAAACCAAGCTACACTTGTACAGATGTACATTTGGGGCACTGCTTGTCACTGCAGAGCATGGTTTTAGCTTTATACTGTTAATGTAAGCTTTTTCTCAGAAAAGATGGTTTTAGAACAAAGCAGAACTGCCATTATTGCAGCTGTGGGGAAAAAAAAGGTAAAATGGAAGAACTGATTTTAAAAAATATTCAAACAAAACAGTAATTTTAAAAAAGGAATCTACTAAAACAAGGTGAAAAAATCTGTTAGTCAGATTTCTCACACCGTAGGATGGGGAGTAGAAATTGCTCTGCATGCTCCCAGGAGAGGGTTTGCCAAGGCCTGTGCATCTACAACAAGCACTCCAAAGTCTGGAGACTCTTTGCCCAAGCGGTGGCTGTGCAGTTTCTGTTTTCAGTCCCTCGTGTACTTATGCTAAGTAGGGAAGTCTGTGTTTCCCACCCCTGGGTGCAGCCATTCAGGACTGCCTCTCTGGTCTGATCCAAGCTTCCTTTGTCCTGGTGCCAGTCATGTTTTCCTTCTGCTTTTCCTTCAGGAGTTCAGTATTCTTCTGCCTCCTTCTCCATTGTTGGAATCCTTTTTTAGCAAAACCAGAGATTCCCTTTCTCTGTGCCTTTTAAGTTTCTGAAGACAAGGAGACCCTGTTTCTATACCTCCACATATTGCATTTCCATCAGCTTCCAGGATGTTTTCCCCATGTTATCTTTTTCAGCCTCTGCCTAGCTTTTCTTGCTGAAAAGGGACACACTCAATTAATGGGAGAGTACTTTTTGTCATCTTTTTTCATTTTGGAGGAGTCATTTTATTGCAAAAATAATTTTTTTGCAATTCCGGTCTTTCCCCCCCGCCCCATACTTTGCATCTTCAGAATTTGCATTTTTTTACCTTTTTAATGTATCTTTGTAGGTAATAAACCTCATCTATGAGCTCTCTCTACCATTACTTGACATAACCTTGTGAACTTTCTGTCTTGTAGACACAAATAGTATATTTGATGTAAATATTAGATGTAAACTCCAAGTCCTTACTTGTCAGCCTTGGGGCATCTGTAGAAAATATGGTAGTGTGGGAGATGCCATGCTTGGAACTCAGACCCTTCACTGCCTCTCCTGCCATGTGCAGAGTATGCAGACCCAGGAGGATCGTTCAGGCTGTAAGTAGAAGGCTTCAGAAAGTATTTTCTGTAATTAACACTTTTCTGTCTTGTTTTTTCCCTGGCTAAAGCATCACTAGTGTGAGTATTCTCATGAGGCTTCTTTTGCTGAGGTACCTGGAATGTAAGGCAGAACTCTGGAGTTCAGTGTAAAAGCTAGCTTTGTGTAATGCATTTTTCTCTAGGGATAGAGACAATAGTCTCATCTCCATTTAGTGCACCATGGTTATAACTGATGGCAGAGTCAGCTGCAGCTCATCTTTGTCAGTATTCTTATTTTTAGAGGCTTTTCTCCAGTAAAAGGAGTTGCATTAAATCAAGAATGTGACAAGTTCTGCTAAATATCATGCCACTGCATCATGAGGTATGCCACTTTCACTGCTGTCCTTAACAGCTTCGTGTCATTTGTTGCTGTTCCCTCTGATTGTTCCTACACTTCAACTCTTACTGCACTTTGAATACAAGCCTTGTTAGCTGTGCATACCTGTACCCTAAGAACATTTGACAGGTCACCTGCAGATCATCTCATGTCAGCATAGGGTGGGATGAGTGTATTTCTATAAAATAGAAATCCATCGCTCTACATGCTTTTTAAAATTTTAACAGCCTTTGCGAAATTTCCCTTAAATCACAGTTTAACAGTAAGCTCAAGGTGCTGGTACTGTGTTGATTTCTCAGCTGCCCCAGCAGTCTTCACCAAAATCTTGATGGTGACAATGTTCCTTCCTGGGAGACCTACATTTCCTTCTACCCAGAGCTGGCTGTACATTGCCCATCTGTAGCTCTTGGTGAGCAGTGTGACAGCTTGTGGGTGTTAGGAGTAATTGCTCCTCTACACTGCCTCATATCCAGCTGTCCTTTTATTGCAAACTCACCCCAGATCTTACTTAAGGTTAACTGGTAAAATTTTATTTCAGGTGAGATTTCCCTTCCTCTTCAACATACCATTCCTTGAAATCTCTGTCTTTGCTACCCAAACTTGACACAAGAGCACATTCACTCTGCTGTTATAAAACACGTTAGATAGACTTGTTTCACAGGTCGTTGGCTACTAAAGTGTGAATTGGTCTTGCTAGTGTTGAATTTCTGAGAGTGAATAGAGCTCAGTACTGCCCTGACAACTCTGTCAGAATTCTTGACCATATCCAAGCTCTCGGTTGAACCTGGACCCACATCCCTACAGAGCGGGATGCCACTTTCAAGGGGGAGATATGGAAGAGCATTGTAGCTGGTAAAATGGTTCATGTGATTACCCCCCTTGGCCTTTGTGTAGTTGAATTACATGCTGTTTTAGAGGGCTGACAGCATCAAAGGTGTGCAGTGAAAATTGGAGAAGTTCTTAGGTAGAAGCAAAATGTTTGATGTGTTCTGTGGGCATTTTGTGTCCTGCAATTTCCTCTACTCTCCAACCAAGCCCCTGGTATTTTCTGCCTCTGCTGTTGGGAAAAGGCAGGTGGCAAGCACATGCCACCACTTCAGCACTTGGCAGAGTGCAAGTACCTGGCTGCTGGGCAGGAGGGTTTGAGTCAGTGCTTTTGGTGTATGCTTCCTACCTGCAGAGGCACGAGCATGCAGGTCATGCACTTTGGAAACCTCCAGTTTTGGTAAGTATCACTTCTTTCTCTGTTCCATAATACTTGAACTCAGATGAGTTTTTCACAAGCACTTTGGCAGATCAGAATGTACAAGAACTTGTGAATGTAAGTGGCGTTTGCTACTCAGGTTTTATAAATCTAAACTTTGTGTCTTCGAAGTACTGATGATCTGCTTTTCTGTATAGATCAGTTGTCTCAGTATATTGCATGTTTGGACTACAAGTGCCCTCAGCTTCTTGCTCTGAGACAGCAGCAGAATTGAGATGCTGAAATTGCAATGAGGAGTTGAGATCGCTGCCTCAATTCCGTCATTCCTAAGCAGTGTGGCAAGTTCTCGCATTAAGCAAACGGCTTATTATTTTTTTTTCATAGATTTCCTGAACATTAGCAATAGTTTTGAGCAGTTTCTAATTGATTTTTAAAATCCTAACCCTTTGCTTCTCTCATCCTTCCCTCTCTCCTCTGTGTCTCTGTGTATGTGCTTTTTGTCTTTTGTTTGTGATTTTTTTTCTTTTCTGGTGGCTTGTGTATCCTTTCCCTGCGTTGCGGTGCTGTTTTATGCTGCAGAATTCGTCCAGCTCTGCCTCTTCAGAAGCCTCTGAAACCTGCCAGTCAGTGAGCGAGTGCAGTTCCCCCACCTCAGTCAGCTCAGGCTCCACCATGGGGGCTTGGGCCTCCACAGATAAGGTGAAAAACTTCATCTCCAAGACATACAAACCTACTAGCTCGTTATCCAAACCCTGCAACATTTTGACAAAACCCCTGTGCATGGGATGCAGCCAGGATTCCTCTTCATGAAGATGAGAATAGGAACTGTTGCACGCTCCCTTAGAAATCAATATGTTTGAATAAAAACCACAATTGCCTTTAAACTAGCTACTAGGAGAAGCTACAAATTGGGTATTTTACAGAGGTAATTTTCTAAGAAAAGGTAATTTTCCAGCTTTCCTACTCAATGAGATGGTGGAATGCTGCCCAAATCCAGATGGTTGCCTAATAAAAAGCACCTTTCCCAGGTTGTGCTGTTTGTGGCTTCTCCCATCTCTCCCATTAGGTAGCATACATTACACTGAGTAATGGGGCTTGTTTTTTGACCGAAAAGGAAAGCAGAATACGCATGGTTGGAATAAATTATGTGGGATACACTCCAAATCAGGGGAGGAAGTGGTAGCAGTCTCCTTTCTCATCTGGTAAATCCTTGCTGTTGGTTTTTGTTGGTTTTTTTTTTTTCTTCCATATCATCAAATAGCCAGAACACATCATGTTTGAAGGCTTTATGCTTTTCCTCTCTGTCCAGCTACACAGACTAAATGCCACCAATGCAAATGCCTTCAGGACTGGAAAAGTTCTGTTTCTATGTCCACAGTCTGTACCTAAATTGGAAGGGCTTTTTCACAGTGTGCTGCTTTCATGGACAGAAGGCAAAGCTTCTCAGCCTGGAGACAATGACTGCTAAACTGATGCCTGAAATTTGTTATAGGTAACAATTTTCAGGTGATCTCGCTTGTGAAGTGAGCATCGTATCAATTTTCTGTTTCTTATTTGCAGTGAATTGAAGAATTTCCTTTCTTTTGTTTTAAGATACAGAGATTTTCTCCCTAGAACATCAGTCACAGTGTATTTTTGTATTCATTCTGTTTATATTAATTTCTCTGTTTTTGTTTTTTTATTTGTTTCATTTCCAGTTGTCTAATGGGTTTTATCACTGTAGTTTATCAAGTGACCCATCCGTAGCTTCAGTTGGTGCAGGTCCTTTCCCTCATTTCCCGCCTGTCTCCCGCGCGTGGACTCGGGCTCCCTCAGCCCTCCTTCCAGACTACGTTCATTATTACACCATTGGGCCAGGCATGTTACCATCATCTAAGATCCCTAGCTGGAAGGTTTGTGTTCCTTTTGTTGTGGCAGTCCTCACCTCCTTCTACCAACAGCATGCACACGGCAGTTGCTGCTCCCTTTCGGTCCATGTAATTACGGGTTGATTTGTTCTGTTTGGTATCACTCTGAATGGGCACTGCATGGTGAAAATCAGACCTAAAATCTGGTTGTGGGTATTTCTGAATGACCTTGTGCGTTCTGGCACCAACTGAAACGTACCAAAGCTGACAATACTAGGTAGGAAGAAATAGTTTAGCTCTGAAACATTGGTGAAAAAACTCCGGGCTCTATTCAGGGGAAGAAGCTTATTGAGCACTGTCAAAGCTCTCACTTGAGCAGGGAAGGGCATCCAGTTGTCTTAGTGGGACCATACATTGGACACCCTGATGTTCTCCCTGCGGCTGGGCCTGTGGCTGGAGGCAGGCACACTCTCCTAGATCCAGCTGGACTGGTTTAAGGTGCTCAGCACCAGGTAAACCCAAGTGGTGCCTGAAGCTTCACTGCCACAGACTGGAAGGGCTCACCCAGCTTGTGTTGCTCTCTTGGGGAGACCACCACAAAAGAGTGCAGTAACTTCTTTCAGTTACTCCAGCTGGATCTGCAGGGATCTTACTCGGCATCAAAGCATGTCTGCTCTGCTAGAGCCTGAAAGTTCATCCCTGCCAGGTGGTTCCCCTCGGAGATTGCCCTAGAGCAAAGGGAAAAGATCTCTTGTCTGTTGCTCTGGATCCTCAGCAATGCTGATGTGCCATCAGCAGTAGCTGTGCAGATTTTAAGTGCCTGTGGATGGTTATATAATACTGCATATGCATCACGGGACCCATGTATATACATCTAAATTGAGATAACTTGTTATAGATGCCCCATCTCTCTCTCCAGTAGCTGGACACTGTTGGGATACATACAGGGTGTCCACAGTGGTCCTGGGGCTTCAGGGTCATTTGTTGTGTCTCTGCTAGAAGCACTTTGCCAATATATTTCACAGCAAAACACTTAAGAGCAGAGACACAGCTGTCAAGGCAAAGCAGAGTTTCATATGAGTTAATAAAACCAAAACACCTGTCTATACAAGGGGGTGTGTCAGTGCAGCTGCCTTGCACTTCTCATTCCTTGGACTGAGACACCTCCAGAAACCCACAGTGTGGTCTTAGTCCATCATTAATTGTCTGTTAGAAGGCTGTGGGAGGCTGCCCAGCAGGCAGCTGTGAGGGTGTGGGGCCCATTCTCATGCACTAGTTGGTTTTTTTCATTTTTAAAGCAATCTTTGTCTCAGTGATGGAAAACTTTTAGGATTGGGATTGCCCCTGCAGCAGCTGGTGTTGGGGGAGCTGCTGCTTAGCACTGGTTCTGCATCCCAGCACAGGTCCTGCATCAGTCAAGCTCTTTGTGTGCAATGTGTGGGTTCTGGACACCCTCAGGACTTTGCTTAATAGAGCCCCGAGTGAATACAGCCCTCATGGCTTGAGGAATTTCTCTTTCAAATTTAGCACCAGTAATTCAGAGTGAGGTTAGTCTTTCTTCAGTACAGACTATCATTATAAACTAGGTTTTGTTTAATCAGTAAACAGAGATAACTCAGTAACTTGCTCCACTAATGTTTATGAAAAATCTGTTCAAGCCTAATTTTTCAGAACTGAAGACATCTGTAACAGCATGTAATACTAGAACCTGTGTACATCTGGAACAGTTACATCACTGATTGGACATATATCTGTATCTTCTGCTTTGTGAAAATGATTTTTGTGCTCGAAATTCTGAAAATGTAGGCTTTAACACCATGGAATTTAATTTAGATAAAACTGTAGTATCAAAATGTTAAATACTTTCATGTAAGGACATTAGGTAGAATGGGAAAATTAGATTCCTTTTAATACAGGAAATAGGTTTAATAAATTATGATTTTTAATATCCTCAAAATTTATTTCTCACCTTATTTGGAAAGACATATCCAGTTTGATACACAATCTGTTGCATTAAAATTGCCCTTTTGCATAGTTCTGGCTGTAATTAAAGCCCAGTTCCTGCTGAAGGCTGTCCCTAACGAGCTCATTTCCTTAGGACTGGGCCAAGCCAGGCCCGTACGATCAGCCCATGGTGAACACGCTGCAGCGTCGCAAAGAAAAGCGTGAGCCAGATGTGAATGGAGCAGCTCAGAGCGGAGCCCCCGCGGCCCCTGAGGAGGCCCAGAGACCTCGGAGCATGACAGTGTCAGCTGCCACAAGGGTGAAGCTCTAATTTCCAATGCTGTTTGGTGTAAAGGAAGGGGCTGTGCTGGCTCCTGCCAGTACTTGGGATGCACTGTCTGGGAAGTGGTGCTGGTGTGCTGGTGGGAATTGTGCAGGCAGGAGGGAATGCACCACTGGGTATTGACTCTATAGAGCAGTGTACTCCAAAGAAGCATCTGTTCCTAAGCCCAAGCAAATGGCTGGGCACAGTCCTGTTGGATTATGATGGTGACAAGCTCTGATGGGGAAGAGAGGTAGCTAAAAGTGGATGAAGGTGACTGACCCTTCCAGGTGTAACGAGTGTCTCTCCTGTGTGTAAGCAGCAGGGTGAGGAGATGGAGGCCTGTGAGGAGCTGGCACTCGCTCTGTCCAGAGGGCTGCAGTTGGACACCCAGAGGAGCAGTCGGGATTCCTTGCAGTGCTCTAGTGGCTACAGCACCCAGACAACAACTCCGTGCTGTTCAGAGGACACAATCCCATCTCAAGGTACCCATTCAGGAGATGTTGCTTTTAGAGCATTCCCACCCTGGCCATCACACACTCGTCCCGTGGTGCCAAGGATTAGCTGGCGTTTGCTGGCTTTGTAGTTAGCTGTGGAGGAAGGCTGGCATTGCTGTTAGGAAGATTTCTCCAGCTTGAAATGCAGCCCAGATTTTTTAACTACATAGAAACCTGCACTGCTGCATAGTGTACTGAACAATTGTATTTTCTTGTGAGCTACTTCAGTGAGTTTCAGCCTAAGGATGACCCCATTTTAAAGAGGATCCTGGAATTATAAATGGCACTAGTATTGCATCCAGTATTTCTTGGGTCCTTTCTGAGCTGTTGTCTCAGCAAATGCACACTCACGAGCTTTGCTGTGTTCCATCAGCACTCTTAATCTGCTCTTGGTTTCCATTGGTGACCTTTTCTTTTTCTGCCTAAGCAAAAATGTTGTTGAAGAAAGAACCCAGTGGAGACCTTAACTTAGGTGTGGCTATGAAGCTGCAGTAAGGTGTTGGGTTTTGTACCCTGTTTCAGAACCAGCAGCAAGCTGAAAGAGACCAAGCTTGGTGTTTGTAGTTCAAGCCTTGTTTGCTCAGCTGGAGTGGTTGTGCTGTGCAGTCACAGGAGGCAGCAGAGCTTGTGGAGGGCCAAGCTTGGCTCAGCACTTATGTGGAAAGGAAGGAACCCAGTGCAATTACTAAAGCTGAGGCTGAATTTTCAGAGCTGACAGCTGAGATTTACTTTGTTTGCAAAATAAACAAATTTGCTGCTGAAATCACTGGTACACAGTTCCCTGAACCCATTTGCCTAACCTAAAGTACGTTTTTCAAGTATTTCTATCTACAAGTGGTGGCATGGGGCTTGTAGGATGCTGGTTTTGGTATCTTCATGCTGAGGACAAATATGGAGCTCGTTCTCTTTCACGAGAGCCATGAGTCCCCTGCAGCTGTAGGACTGGTCTGCTGTGACACCTTCAGGCATCAAATTTTGGTCACAAAACCCTTGGACTTTCTTCCTTCTAAAGGTGGAAACTCCCTTAATTCTTATTGACTCCAGGCTATTTTTGTTATCTACACATACTTCAGACTTACTGACGTGACTCAGCAGTCTGCTCCAGCTTGATCCTAACTCTGTCTTTTGGCATCAGTTTCAGATTATGATTATTTCTCTGTGAGTGGTGACCAGGAGGCAGAACAACAGGAGTTTGACAAATCTTCCACCATCCCAAGAAACAGTGACATTAGCCAGTCCTATCGCAGAATGTTTCAAACCAAGCGTCCTGCTTCCACCGCAGGTCTGCCCACCACGCTGGGACCGGTCATCGTCACGCCCGGCGTCGCCACCATTCGACGGACGCCGTCCACCAAGCCTTCGGTGCGGCGCGGCACCATCGGCGGGGGCCCCATTCCCATCAAGACGCCGGTGATTCCTGTCAAAACACCAACTGTCCCCGACATCCCGGGGGGGCTGCCCGCCCCTCTCGCCGGGACAGAGGAGTGTCCCGAGCAAAGCCTGGAGTCTCCAGCAGCAGGAGACGGCGGGCCGGCCGTCACCAGCGCGCCCTCGTGGAGCGGGCAGGCGTCCGTCAACCCTCCGGCGCCCGGCCAGAAACCGGGAGCTGCCGAGGAGCAGAGGCAGGCGGTGCCCGAGAGCGAGGGCGACGAGGGCGAGCGGGACGGCCTGGGCGGCCTGGCGCCCGCGGAGCCGGAGCCCGGCGAGCTGAGCCCCGGCGAGGCCCCGCAGGGCGAGGATATGCTCAACGCCATCCGGCGCGGGGTCAAGCTGAAGAAGACGACCACGAATGATCGCTCGGCGCCTCGCATTTCCTAGGAGCGGAGAAGCTGCCAGACTACTGAACGCTGAGAAGGAACTGTGAGAAAACTAATTTGTCTCTATCCATTCCGATCTGTAATCAGTGATTTTTTTAAGATACTCGGTGACAGTCTGAAAGCACTCTAAAAGAGAAAACAAATGAAAGAGCATAGTAAGACATAATCTTCGGTGGTGTTTTAATTTGTAAATATCAATGATTTTGTTTCTGCATTTTTTTGATCTAAGTTACACTTTTAATTTTTTCTGAAGGTGCCAAATCCCATTTACCTTTTTTATAACTCTCTTTGTAAAGTTTTAAATCATAGAAGAAAAAAAAAATTGTCGAGTAGTTAACTTCGTCAAAGGGATTTAATGAAAATTTGGCTTTTTTGCAAGCTTTTGTAGAGCGCCTTGTAATAGTGAGGTTAAAAAATAGAACGATGGGACTTACTACAGTTTAAGTCAAGCTATATGAAACGGATCTTCATTTAAGTATTTAAAAAAGTTTGAAAAGCAGGAATAAAAATTGACAATAAAGCAATATATAATGCAAGGAAGAAACCTGCAGTTGGTAGAGTTATTGGGGGGTAGTGGGGGGAGGGAGATGCCATCAAAATAGCAGATGCTGTTGCACAAAAGTAGCCTAGTAGGATGAATTACTAGTAGCTTCATGGTAAATGCATCAGAATAAGCCATATTGGATTGCAGTGTTTTGTTTCTGTAGGGTGTTTTAAAAACTGGGTTTTTCCACATTTCTTTTTTGACTGCACAGCAGCAACTCTCAGTCACATGCATGCAGCGTTAACTGTGTAGGCTTGGTTCTTCCACCTTCACGTTTTGTTCCACTCATCCTTCCGCTGAATACAAACAAGGACAACAGGCTTAAGGCAGTTATAAATGTGAAAACATTTTTAAAATGCAAGCAGGGAGTTCTTAGATGTTATCAAAATGCCTTTTTCTGACTGTGCCCAGCAGGCTGGGCACCTTAGAAAGCCCAACTATTTTGAGAAAACACTTAAAAATTTGACAGGTGAAACTAGCTTGTAATCTAATACACTGCGAATGTTTCTTTCCAATACAGGGGCTTGTTTTTCTTAACTTCTTTTAAATGGCAGTGGATTGGCTTTTCTTAAATACCGGAAAGAAGAGGGGTGGGGGGTGGGGGGTGATACTGGTTTTTTGATAATACCGGGAGTCTGACCACTATAATCTCTTTTTTTGTACTTTTAAGTAATGTTTTTTGGAATGCTATTGATAGAATCATTAAGAGTTGGATTTTTTCCTTAAAGTAAAAGTAAGTTATTGCTGCAATACCCGTCTCCTAAAGCTGACAGAAATGTGCAGACCCCTTGGCAGGACACGTGTTCCAGTCAGACAATCCAGAAGGATGCTGTCTGCCCACCCACAGTAGACCCACGTGTGGAGGGACACCAGACTTGCGGATCCGGGATTGTTTAAAAACGCACCAAATAACACGCGCAGGGGGCTGGTTTCCACCACACACTGCAGATTTCTGTTGGCTCTAGACTTGCCTACATGACCTCTTATGCTTTAATACATAACTGCATTGGATGTGAAACTTCTAGTAACTGTGTAGTCACTGTGTTCTATATGACATTTTACACTGCTGTGCTTGCTAAACTTTTTTTTTTTGTTATGGCTTAAAAGCAAAAAGAAAAAAAAAAGCATGATTCTTAGAAAATATTAAACCTTCCTTTCTTTGAAAAACAAGCTCCTTATTACAGAATATAATAAACAGTAGTGCCTGTGGTGTAGCCCACCAATCTTGATACAGTAGCTGATGCATTGTGCAAATGAGGCTTTGAGATGGTTTTTGCATAAACAAAAACTGTTAGGAGATAATCTCAATAGTTAAAAGTGTTATTTAAACCTTTGAAATAAATGGATGTAACTGTACCCCAGTACAGCTTTTCACTTGTTTAGTTCTTAAACGTTAGTATAATCAGTAAAATTTAATATAAAATGTTGCCAAATTCAATGTAGAAAGAATGTGACAAAACACTTTGGATAGTTCTATTGTTTGTGTTTTTGCATATTGTAAAAGCAGTGTCACAGCTGAAAAATAAATTGTTTCTAATGGTAAATTATTGTCGTTTAGTTGCTAGTTTGTACTGAGAGTTGACCTCTCCCTGTGCAGTTTTTTGTTCTAAACTGGTATAAATAATTGCTGTAAGTGTGTCTCCCTTCTACATTGTAATGATTGCTTAAGCCTACATTATAAATAAAGAACTGCTGAAAAACTCCCGTATTTTGCTTCTTAAAGACTTTCTGCCTCCAAAGCATTGGCTATCAGTGGTGGCCTTCATCACACATCTCAAGATCATGATAGTTCCATCTGTGTGTAATAGAAGCAAGAGAGAATTAAAAAACAAGTAAATAAAATTGCATATAGCTGTGTTTTACTGATGGGCATCAGCAGGGTGGCAGTGGAGCAGAAGTGCAGTGCTAACAATGGGAATCCCCATTAAATAGTAACAGATGACATTTCTCTGCACCTCGCTGTTGTTACCTGGCCAGGAAGCACAGATGACTTTGCATTTTTGTGCATCCACCTCAGTGCAGGACTGCAGTTCCTTAGGCCAGAGGAGGAAAATTGCTGCTGTCAACACTGCCCGTGCTATGGCCAGAACTTACCAAGCACAACACCAGCACCATCTCCCACAGCTCCCCAAGGGACTGAAGACTTTCTTTTGTTCAGCTTTTTGAGCATTGAAGGCAGGGGGGGAGGATGTTGCTCTCTCTTGGAGCTGTCACACAATAGCCCGGGTTATTTCTTTGCCACTGCAATGATTTCATTTTTATCTAAAGGTATCCATTTGTCACTGCACTGGGCTTATGAGGCCAGGTTTAGGTAGCAGGGTGCTACAGGAGTGGCTTCTGTGGGAAGCTGCCAGAAGCTTCCCCATGTCTGAAAGAGCCAGTGCCAGCCAGCTCCAGGATGGACCCACCTCTGGCCACGGCCGAGCCCAACAGTGACAGTGGTAATACCTCTGAGATAAGAGATTTAAGAAGGGGAAAAAAGTCACTGTGGGACAGCAATAGCAAGTGAGGAGTGAGAATATGTGAGGGAAACAGCCCTGCACACAACCAGGTCAGTGAGGAAGGAGGACAGGAGGTGCTCCAGGTGCTAGAGCAGATTCCCCTGCAGGTGATGCAGCTGTGCCCTGCAGCCCATGGAGGTCCATGGGGGAGCAGAGATCCACCTGCAGCCCATGCTGGAACAGGTGGATGCTCAAAGGAGGCCGAGAGCCCATGGAAGCCTGTACTAGAGTGGGCTCCTGGCAGAACCTCTGGAGCCCTGCAGAGAGGAGCCCGTGCCCTTAAATCAGTTTGGGTCAGCGATCCTGAGTCCTGACTGTCCCCTGCCAAGATCTTTCCCACTCCCCCTCCACTCGTGAGGGCGGTGCCAAGTAGACACCCTGGATGCTGTGGAGCATTTCTTGGCAGTAGGCAGAGCACTGGTGTGCTCTTAACACCTTCCTGGGACTATGAGGGCTGCTCTGTGGAAAGTTAACCCATCCCTTCCTAATACAGTCAGGAAGATGTTAAAGGCAAAACCAATGTGGTTTGGCTGGAAATATCTCCAAAAGGATCACAGTTTAACCCCCCATCTCTCTATGGATGTATTTGAAGTACTGCTGAGCATTTTCTCTCACTCACTCACGTGTCAGTGCTTTGCTCAGCTATTTCAGTACTGAACAGCTCCAGCCTGAGGTGTGGCATGTGCTGAACGGCTGTGCTGGAAGAGGGCACACCTCGACTCCCATCACTACTTTTAGACTAACTCAGCACAAGGAACAGATCCTGGTTCCTGGCAGAAATGAAAATTTCAGCTGTGGCAGATGTAGAGCTGTTTTTCTGGAATTTTATTTTTAAAATTCATACTTATTTTAGCATGCAGACTTACTGGAAATGAGCACATTAAAAGTTGCAAAAAAATCAACCAGATTAAAGCCATATTCCTGAGCTACATCTGTTTAGTTCTTAGAAAAGCTGAAGTTCATGCTTTGCCATCTTTTGTTCAACTGGGGTTCACAGAAATATAAACCTTAGGCTTAAACATGGGCACAGTCAAGGCACTTCTGTAGAATGGAAGTAAGATTAGGCAACCTAAATCTCCTAGCCCTGAGAACAGGAAAACAGCTGAAGGGCCAGGTTTTCCTATGAGCTTTTGCTCAGTGGCAGTACCCCATCTGTTCTCTCACAGGGCAGTCAATGAAAGTGCTAGCAGAACTTCCCGTGTCTTGTACCAATGCTCTGGGAACGTGGCCAGAACCAAACAGCTTTTTGTCCCCAGTTCAGTGTGTCACACTGCCACAACAGTTTGTGACCCATGAATGGGCACACAAGAACCACAATCCTCAGCAGCCCCCCTGTGTTAACTGATACAGCTCAGGGGGGATCTGGGATTCAGTTTATATGGGAATCAACTTTCCTCTGGTGCTCTACAGCACTGGTATCCACGCCCTGAAGAAAGCACTGTGTTGTAAGGGAAGTTTGTGTCTTCTGAGATTTGATATGGAAGTGCAAAATGCAACAAAGAGGAGGGAAGGGAGGGAAAGATGTCTTTATCCTGCAGCAAGGTCAGAAATACCCCCATTACAAGAGCACCCAAAGCCCATGTCTGCTGCTGCCCATATCTTTAACTCCACCTTGCCTGTATTTAGTACCACATTCCAAGTGTCAGTGTGCCAGAGAAGAGCAGTGTGCCAGAGAAGAGCAGTGTGCCAGAAAAACACCTTTTCTATTACTTTATTTGGCTTTATTCTATATTACTTTGAAGAGCAAGTGGCCACTGCCTGCAGCACAGACTGCTGCCATTCATAGCCAAGGTGCTTTCACATGGGCTGTTCACGAGGTCGAGTGACGTGTTGCCACCACATGGGGGGCAGATGCCCTTCCTTACGAGCTGGAGGCAAAGCTTCAGTTTTTGGACCATCAGCTGGAGTTTCTTCTTCTAACTGCTTAATCTAGAAGACAAGACACAGAACAGCCTTAGCACATTAACACACATTCCTATTTTCAGTGCCTAGGCAATGAGCAAAATGAGCCCCTATTTCCACAGAGAAGAACCAGTAGTAACACCTTTGGCTGATAGGTTTCATCTTTCCCAACTTCAACTTCCACTCAGTAGTCACTGTAGGCTCATACTACCTAATTAGTAAGGAACTTCTAGGAACAAGAAGTGATTTACAAGAGAAATTTCACTTAAAAGGTCATTATTTCCATGTAATTCATGTCTACAATTACTCCATCAAACAGGCTGAATTGTGCTGCTTTGGAAGCTGACAGATAATTCCAAGTTTGGACCGAGCTCCCCTGCAGTCAGTGGGAGACTTCTGTTCCTGCACGTCACCAACAGCCCCTCACGTGCTTTCAATACCCGTTTCTTGAAGCAGCACAAGTGCTGGCTGCCCCTGTGCCCATTCTGCTCAGTGCCCTGCTCCATACAATCCAACTGAATCAAAGAAGTGTTCTAAGAACAGCAACTTCTTCCAACCAACTCTCAGTTTAAAATGGCTAGAAATTAGTCTCAATGCCCAAATGATGACCACTGCAGCAAATCACTTTCAAAGATGTAATGAGAAAGTGTCAGAGCTCCACAGCAGTGGAAGAGGAATTCTCTGGCTGTTAGTCTCCTTTCATCCCACTTTGGATTTTTTTTTTTTTTTAACAATACTGCTGTAACAGCTCTCACTAACTGACACAAGGCTGCAGGTTCAGCTTGAACTTCAATCTCCCTTCACAAACCTTCAGAAGCTGTAACAAATGTGAAGGCATTTTAGGTTGTTTCACACTGAAAAGGGCTCCAGCTCCTGTCTAACTGAGGCTGCAGTAGACATGCAGTAATTTTTCCAAGAACACATCTGTGTCACACAGGACACCTGTGTGCTGAATAGACTTTCCTTTGCACAGAGCAAGCACTGACCTCT
Source organism: Bombycilla garrulus (assembly GCA_013400315.1). Taxonomy (NCBI): domain Eukaryota; kingdom Metazoa; phylum Chordata; class Aves; order Passeriformes; family Bombycillidae; genus Bombycilla; species Bombycilla garrulus. The sequence goes on from VXBU01001993.1 coordinate 2,068,685, forward strand.
CTTTCCCAGCTTTCCCGCTGCAGCTTCTTCCACTGCTCTCGTTTGGCAAAGTAATCAGGATACATTGCCTTCTCAGAAGGGTGCCAGAAATCCAAGCACCATTCAGGAATCTGTTGAAGAAAAATAGGATTTACAATATTGTTTTAATATATGAAATCACATTTGTACACACATAAAGAAGAATGAAACACAAAGGCTGAAGCCAGTCTTACTCCCTAGGTTTTTTTTCTATTTTAAAGTACTACACACAAACACCATTTAAGAGCTGCCTGACTATCTCAATGCATGTGGCAGAGGTCAGAACTTTTCACACATTATCGTCATCTACAGGAAGACATCACAGTGACTTGCTTAAATCACAGCATTCCAAAACAAGTCCCAGGTCATCTCAGTTTACTCTAAACTTCTCAAAATAATTCCATCTGGTGGAGGAGAAGATCTGATTTCTTCCCTTCCTTCTTCTCTCAAAGGCAGCAGGTTAGAGGAATGCTTCTCTCCAACTACTGATTTATTTCACTTGACAGAGACAGAACATTACAGCTCATTTCTGCATATCTAGAACTACTAAGAAATGAGCAGTTTCTTAGGCTTCTAAGATCTTGAGAATGGTCTGACCTCTAAGACCTTCTGAAAAGGGAAAAAACCAAAATTTAAAATTTTGCAGTGATTTAAAAAAACTAACTGTTTACATTTCAAAGAGAGGAACATTGATTAACAAACAAAATCCCACCAAAACTCCCAATTAAAATAAAAATAAAAAGAAAATTAAGAAGCTCATCCAGTACCGTCATATACTCAATGATATTCACACTTTTTGTTTCCTGCTGTGATTCCTCATAGCAGAATCCTCTGAATGAATGGAAATAGCACAGCTGCTGAAGTAAATATCCACACAGAGCAAACTCCAATTAAAACCATCAATCGGCCCGAGTTCTAAAAATTACATTTTGGAGCAGCATCCACAATGGACAGTCACTGATACACAAACTAGCCAAAGCCTTGTGACAGCCATTTTGTTAAGACAGTTTTAGGCCATCAAACTGGGAAAAGAGAGCATAATCCAGATTGTGTTTCTGTATGAAGATTAATACTGACCATTTGTTGTTCAGCTGCCCTTTTTTCTGTCCAGATTCTCTATCACTATTATCTCTACTACTGCTCAGGCCCTTGACCTTGGCATAAGCTTAAGTCAGTCCTTCTCTTCTCATTCATATATTCCTTGTTCTGCCCCTGATAAATCTATGTCAGACTTTTCTTTTTCTGTGGCTTAATATGCAAAAAGACCTGATCAGATCCAGTCTTGTGGCAGCACTTTTTCAAATTCATAAGGAAATGGGCGTGTGCAGTCTCTAGGTCAGTATTAACTTCTAATGCATTAAAAAGATTATGCCAAAAAAGAAAAGTCGCTGTGTTTTTCTATGGAACTTTTGCTTCTAAATAAAACAATCTTGATGGCCTGTAGAAGTGCCTTAAAGAATCTAAAAGTAAGGCTTCTATTTTTAGGCAGTGCTCCTCTCACACAGTAGCACGCAAACTGCACAATGTGGCACCGCAGCATATGAAGGGAAATGGTAACTTCTACCACTACTCAAAATGCTGGAAGAACCACAGGACTGAGTGAAGGCAAGTCCCCGACAGCCGGGGTGACACCTGACCCGCCCAGAGCAGCCAAGGCTGTGCTCGGGAGGCAGCAGAGCTCTCACGGCGCTGTTCACCTCCCCAGCTCAGCTCCAGCCCTTTCCGTGCCAGCCTGACCCACCACGGGGCGAACTGCGCTTGGCAAAAGAACAGGTGATTATCCCCCGGAAAAAAATCCCAAAGGAACAAGTAGCCGTGTTCAAACTGATCAAGAACCTCCACTTTCAAGGACCAGAGCAGCTCCTCCCACACAAGCAACAAGACGTTCAACGAGGAATGAAGTGATACTGCTGAGCCAGGCCGCGGCCCCATCCAGGCCCAGTTCCACAGAACCAGTGCAAAGCGAGCGCAGCAATTCTCAGCCCTGCCGGCACCGACCTTGTACATCTCGTATCTCTCGTAGGCGATGCCCCCGGGCGAGTCGGCGAAGATGTACGGCTGCGGGTGCTGGTTGGCCCAGAACTCCTCCTCGCCGGCCTTCAGCAGCTCGGTGGCTTTCACCATGTCCTTCACATCCTTGTTTCTATCGAACCGGTCCCTCAGGAGGCAGGCGAAGTAGCGGTACTTGTCTCTATGGACAGAGGTCACGCACAGTGGAAGAAAACAACCAAACCCCACCCGGGCCCAGCCAAGCGCGGGGCCGAACACCCCGCTGTGAGGGCGGCCAGCGCCGCCCACTCCCAGCTCCCTTCGCCCTCACCGGTGGATGCACCAGGACTCGAGGTGCCGCAGGGATTTCTTGTACAGCCGCAGCACCTTCTGCTGGTGCGTCAAGTACGCGGCCATGGCGCCGGGCGCTGCGCGTCCCCGTCCCCTCCGCGCGGGGCATGCCGGGAGGGCGGCGCGGCCCCGCCCCCCCCACGCTGCCGCGGGAGCGCGCCCGGAGCCGCCATGAGCCGCGCCAAGTTCATCGGTGAGGGGGTGGCCGGCAGGGTGGGGGGTTTCTGTCCCCGTGTCTTCGCCCCGGCTGTGCTGTGGCAGGGCTTGTCCCTGGCCTTCAGTGCTTAACGCCTCCTGCTACAGCCCCTTACGCAGGGTTTGTCCTAGTCCCTCAGGTTTGTTACAGGCTCTTAGGCTTGTCCCAGCCCCTCTGCCAGGGCTTGCCGCCACCTGCGGTCCCTGTCGGTGTCCCGAGGTCCGGTGGCCTTGGAGTCCCTGGGAAGCTTTTGGTAATGTTTGTGCTGTGTCTGGGCACCGGGGCTGCTGCTGCTCGGTTGTTCCCCAGCTCTGGGGGTTTGGCCGCCCTTCGTTCCCGTCCTGCATTGGCGCATCAATCGTGGTTGTTTCTGAGTGTATGGAACTGGCTTGGGTGAAAATGCTGGTATTTTTAGGAAATTCGACGGAAGGCATGTAAAGAACTTTAAAAGGTTGGTTCACGTGGAAGCCCTGCATGTTGCAGAGCAGCTTTCCCATTTCCTTGGAAAATTTCCGTTCCCGCTGGAATCCCCGCTGGAAGCGCTGGCAGCTGCAGAGGTGGCTGTTCCTGAAGCCCGTGTTCAGGCCTTGGCGGCGAAGCTGCAGCGCAGAGAAAGCCGCGGGAGCCGAGTGAGGCGAGGCTGGGCTGGGCAGCTCCAGCCGGACCCTGCGCTGCAGGAGTCCCGTCAGTGTCCCGTCAGTGCCCCGTCAGTGCCGCGGGGTGGCTGCCGTTGCCCGGCAGTGGCACTAGGAGGGAGAACAGGCAGCTCTTAGGAGGCATTCTGCTGCTGCTGCTCCCACCCGTGGAAGGGTGTATGGGAGATGCTGCATTTTTCCTTCCTTTATGCTTGTTTGCATAAATTTGTGAGAAGCAGATTGGTTTGCAATAAGAAGTGTATGTATATTTGCTTTGGTGGTTATGAGGGTGTGCATAATACACTCACAGAAAGTCTGAAGTTGCACAGAGGCAAACGTTTAATTTTTCTGTCACTTCTAGTAAGAAGTAAGTTTTCAAGTTATGCAAGTGAGCTTAAGCATTTTATGATTTACCAATGTGCTGGTCCAGGGTTTAGAAAGGGATTCTGTTGTCTTCCCTAGGTGATTAATGCTCAGAGTAAAATGTAGAACATCTGTAACTTCTAATTTCTATCTTTGGTTTTCAATAGATATTGGTATTAATCTGACAGATCCTATGTTCAGAGGAATCTACAGGGGAACGCAGAAACATCAAGGTAAATGTTTCTTTCTATATGCTGGAAAACAGCATCCCTTTTGCTAAGTTACGAACCTCTTGCATGTCAGAACATGATGTTAGGGTTTCTTTTATATCCTCCTTATGCACTTGGGCTTAAAAAAGAAAGAAAGCCTGACTAAATAAGTTGGATACCCTAACCAAAATGCATTGTCTTAATTGCTGTTTACATGCAGGTAACTCTGCTTCTAGAGCAAAATGGACAATGCTAATTTACTTAGGATTGCATTGAAAACCTGTTATGAGAGTTATGAACAGTGGTCTGTCAAAGTATTGCATTGCTGAATTACAGTTACTAATTATAATGTGAGGCTTTTTGCTCTTACGGCCTTTAGGTATGGATGTAAAAGTGGAGAGCCTTCTAAAGTATGTGAAAAAAATTACACTGACTTCTTGGATTTAAACTGGATCTCCCGTTGTTGCACTTTGTTATTGTCTTATAAAGATTAATTAAGTATGGTTTAAAGATTTAATGATAAGGATTTTGACTGTATGGAAATTGAAAAGTAATTAAATTATGCTTTAAAACCTCAAGTTCAGTTTATGACATTTTTATGAACTTTTGCAGATGACTTTCTGGATGTTATAGAGAGAGCAGTCAAAGTTGGCATTAAAAAGGTAATTTCTTATCATGAAATGGCTTTAAAAATTTAAGCTGCTCTCTAATATTTGGATTTTTAGTGCTTTCCCACTAAAACAATGTTTCCTGGACTCAAATGGAAAATGCAGTAACTTCCTTCAGTAGCCCCAAACAAAAGTGTTCTGTGCAGAGCACCGTATTTCTGATTGCACAGATCATTATTGAAGCTGATTATTGAAGTTCAGTGATATTGTAGGTGATGTGGATGTAGAAGTTACTTTGTACAGTTTCAACAGAAAGACAGTCTCCTCTGACCTGCTGCAATGAAGTGGCACATAATTTTCCATGTTGTATTATAGGCAACTGTTTGTTTTTTCTTGTATCCTGTGTGGCTCTTAGACAGTAAATCTTATGAGGAGCAGCTGTGGCAGCTGGGAGTTGTTTAACTTGGAGAAAAGGAGGCTCAGAGGATACCTTATCACTTAGAGCTCCTGAAAGGAGGCTGGAGCCAGTTAGGGGTCAGTCTCTTTCCCAGGCAAGAAGTGACAGGACAAGAGGAAATGACCTCAGGCTCTGCCAGGGGAGGTTCACTTCTACAGGCCATCAAGATTGTTTTATTTAGAAGCAAAAGTTCCATAGAAAAACACAGCGACTTTTCTTTTTTGGCATAATCTTTTTAATGCATTAGAAGTTAATACTGACCTAGAGACTGCACGCGCCCATTTCCTTATGAATTTGAAAAAGTGGTTGGAGATCAAGGAAGAATTTCTTTGTGGAAAGGGTGGTCAGGCACTGGAACAGGCTGCTCAGGGAAGTGGTGGTCATCATCCCATGGAAGTGGTGAAGAAGTGACTGGATGCGACACTCAGTGCTATGGTTTAGTTGACAAGGTGGTGGTGGATCAGTCAGAGGTGGAACTCAGTCATCTTGGAGGTCTTTTCCAACCATAATGATTTTGTGATTCTTAATCAACAATTACTGCTGAAGATCAAACTCTTCTGATTGAGATTTTCAGATATTTCTGTATTGGTAAAGGAAATTGGTAACTGCAGAAGAGCTGGGAGTGCCCACAGACTCTTGCAGTTGAGACATATGCATGTTTGCTGGTAAATACTGGCTTACATGCATTAAAAGAGCATCATTATGAGAGAATTTGTAACTCTGGACTTGAAATGGGTGCTTTCAGCAGTGCATCACATTTCATAGTTTAGCCTGCCTCTCTTTCTCTCCAAACTGAATAAATTTTTGACAAAAATGTGAATTACCATAGAATACAATGCATAGTTACAGAGTGTTCTACTGCACCAGTAAGGCTACTGGACTAGAAATAAAGAAGTAAAAGCTCCTCTAGTAGAGGAACAGGCATCTTAGGAGTTTGTTGAAAAACTCTCATCTGAAGAGTGGGAAATGTATTGGGAGACAAAGAAAAGAAAACTAGTGATGGAGAAGTTACCTCACTGCAGCAAATACAGGAGTGAGGTCACATTTGTATCTGCTGTATAAGTGCTATTTAATTTTTATGCCACCCTCTGAAAATAAGTGGCATTTTTTTATTTTATCATCAAAAATAGATTAGCTGTGTAACTTTTTCAAGATACTCAGTGAATAGAGAAACGTTATTCAGGAGTTCCTGCCCTTGGCCTGTATAGTGTCAGAAGCCTCTTCCAGCACAGGTCATTCCTACTTGCCTAGAACCTTAATCTGCTTATTTAAAAATACTTTATCTTTCTGTATAGCTGCTCCTTTATGGTAATTTTTGTGAAGCTTTGCACTTTTTTTTGTGAAGTCATGTATGCACTGAGCCATTTTTGGTTTTAACATTTCTTGGTGATATCATTGGGATGTGCGTGTCTGTCGTGAGCCCTGAGGGAATGTCCAGGCTGGTGCTGTGTTGGTGTCAGTGCTGATGGATAGCACAAGCAGGGGGAAGAGTTGTCCAGAAGCACTTTAGACATGGCTGTTACAACCTAGGGTCAAGTACTCTGCAAGTGTTGGTTTAAAAAATATATTGTAGGCAATGATTCTCATGTGATAACTTTAGGGTAAAAATAAAAGATCAGAGATGGAAATTCTTAAATTTATAATCCCAACTCTGATACAGACTCATTTTTTGGTTTAACTACTTACTTATGTCTTGGGGAGTCTATACTTTTGGGGTCTTTGGGAGTCTGTACTTTCCCCAGCTATAAGACAGGGAGAATAGTTTTAGGTATCATTCTTAAGTGCAAATACACTCTAAGGAAGCTACTCTTGCTGCAAACTTAAGTATTTCATTCCTTTAGGTGATTTAAATGCTTAGCATACAAAATACTTGATGAAGGGAAAAAAAAAATATCTTATTTTGCTACCTTCTGTATTTACTAGCTCCGAAGGACCATTGAGATTTATTGCTGATTTATGAAATCTTGTTTTATATCTGTCTATCTATCATTAGTAATTGTATTCTGATGCTCTCTGTTGAGATCCTTCCTTGTGTCTGAATGGTTTCTTAAACATTTTGTTTGATATCAAAGAACATCCACACTGACAGTACTTTTCTTGTTTCAAGTTTTTGATTACAGGTGGGAGTCTAGAAGATAGTAAAGATGCATTGCAGCTGGCACAGACAAATGGTATTTTTACTTTAATTTTACATTGTCAGTCAAAAATATAACCTTCTCTGCTCTCAGAATTGAGTTCAAAAGGACCTGCCCCAGAGGTTTTTACAGAATCTCAGATTAAAATGAGAAATTACATTTCAGAGTAGGATGAATGCATTGTGTAGCAGTTTGTGTGTTGCTTTTTAGATCCCTTATGTTGGAAGGAATCACTCTTTTCCTGCATGTTCTGTTTCTAAATAAAAATAGAAATTATAGGAACTTTCTGGAGTAAAGATATTGGTACAAGTTTCTGTTCTAGAAATAAGGCGAAATGCTTACATGTTGTGAAATATATGGGGTTTGTTGACTTTTTGTTTAATTTTTACTCACCAATCTGTTATAACCAACTTGTTCAAGAGAGGTATCTTTCTTTTAATCGTTCCTCTGGCTTTTCCTTTCGTTCTGTGAAAGAAGAATGGCTCTTCTTTTTTCTTTTGGCAAATTTCATTCCACTAATTACTTAAATATGTATTTGAAGTGAAAGACATGATAAATTACTCTTTACTAACAGAAACATAAAATAATTTTTGTTTGAATGAACTCAAGGAGATAATTTGGTCCAACCCAGTCCACCTCCCTACTTCCCATCCGGAAGGCAGGACTGGCTTGAACAGGACTGGCAAGTTGCTCGGGGCCTTATCTGTATTTTCCCTTTCCCAGTGCTTTTACACTTAGCAGAAATGTTAGTTTTGGCAAGGTAGTCTGAACCAGGTACTTGGGTAAATCAGGCAGATGTGACCTCTGAAGTTCTCTAACAGCTTATGCAGGGCATGTGAGGGAAATGCTCTCTGCAGTTCTTACAGCTGAGATAACCTGATGCACTTCGAACAAGATGTATTTCTAAATGATCTCAAGAGGTCTCATCCAGCCTCAACAATTGTATGATTTATTGAGGCCTGCTCCACCAGAACAGTTTAGCTCCAAGATGCAGTTTTGGAGTACACCAAATAATGTGTACTAGAAAAAGACATTTACACGTGCCCTGGAGATACTGTCCGACATTTTTAAGGCAGAAAATGTCTGTCTAATGAAATTATCACTAAGATAAATATGGTCAAAGGAAGTTTTCTTCTAAGGTTGTGCCAAATAAAAAAAAACCTCTGAGGCAGATGTTGTCTATACCTTAAGTAAATATTCTTTTTTTTTTTTTCTCCTAAAAACCTTCTATTACTCTCTTGCTTTAGACATGTTTTTCAGTACAGTTGGCTGTCATCCTACCCGCTGTGGAGAATTTGAGCAGAGCAGCCCTGAACAGTATTTATCTGAATTAAAAAATCTGATTGAAAAGAATAGAACAAAAGTAATAGCAGTTGGAGAATGTGGCTTAGGTAAGTGTTCTCCTACAACTTCAATATTTATTTTTTCTAGACATATACTTAAAAAAAATAAATCCTATAATACTAAATGGGTATTTTGTTCTTTCTATTTGTAGATTTCGATAGATTAGAATTTTGCCCAAAGGACATCCAGCTCAAGTAAGAAACTTTTGATGACTGTGAATAGACTGGTAGCAATTTACAGGAGTGTTTTCTGCCTTGTGTTCTGCCATATAACATACTGTCACATCTAGCCCTAAAATTTGCAGGGTTGGGCCCAGAGTTTTTTTGGCAGAAATGGGAAATTAAAGAAATATGCCTACATTCAAGTACTGCTATATGCTAAATTTTGTTACCTGCCTGGTGTTGACATATGTCAACATGTCTTATGTCAGCATGTCTTTTTTCTGTAAAACTGATCAGAAATGTGGATTTCTGGATGTGACAGTGTTCATTCTTGCTAATAGGAGCTCTGAGAGACTCATGGGGAAAAAAACCATAAATGTAGTGTGTGAAAGAATTGGGTTGAGTGAAAGGCATGAGGAAGGGAGCAGAACTATCAAAAGCGTAAGTCAGAAAAGAGAGCTTTTAGTAAGGAAGGTGTTGTCTTGGAGCAGATAATGGAGAGCTGATGGTAAAGGCAATCTCAGGAGGTGGATTGGTAACATGTGCAGCATAAATGCTGAATGGAGAGAAGCTACCACAGCCCTTAAAATCAGCCTGCCTTCTCGTATTGAGAACTTCTCTCTGCAGAGGGATTGAAAGATACAGGTGGTAAATTCAAATAAGATGAGTGATTAATGAATTACATTTGCATGTTACTGCTTTGAGTAAATTAGTCACTGGGGGGGCAGTGGTTGGTTGTGTTTTTTCTAATTGCTGCATGTTAGCAGTAGGAGAAGTTAATTTATTCATAATGCTACAGACCTACTGTGAATTACTCAGCAAAGGGGATAGGACTTTTTTCCCTGGTAGAATTCAGTGTACATGAAGTTCAGCAAAGCATACCTGAGAGCATAACCTGTTTCTTTTCTGTGGCAAACTAAAATACTGATGGAATATCAAATTTTAAGATCCTTAACTGCCTTGATGTTATATAGAGAAAAGAATATCTCATTTCCTTGTCCAATGGACTGCAGCTTAAGAGCTGTTGTGACTTCTAATTGGGTACAATGAAATTGAGTTGTAAGGAAAGAGGTGACAGGCCTGATCAGTGAATTAAACAGAGGCAGGTGGAGTGTGAAATACTTGGAGACAGTTCAGTGGTTTTCAGCTGCGCTGGAGTTCGGGTGCAGCAGCCATGGGGAGGGGGGCCACACAGCTGCAGCTCCCCCACAGGAGAGCAGTATGTTTGTTTCCCAGGAAGTACCAGTTTTATTTAGTACTAAATCAGCATTTTTCTGGTTAGTTATGCTGTGCTTTCTTTTGGGTAATTTTCACCTGTAAAAAATGAACATTGTTTTTGATCATTTTCTTTAGTTTAAAAGTTAATAAAGAAAGAATCTAATAAACATGAAATTTCTTTGTTGTAGTGTTCCTAAGAACTTTTCTTTGAAAAATCTTTCCCATTCTCAGAACTTTTCCAACAGAAAGAGGTGATTTGAATGGTAGTAAGATGAAGGTACTGCCTTCATATTATGGTGAAAGTCATATTGTAAATGCACTGGTAAGCATATAGAAGTTTCACATCTGCTGTACTACTGGGAGGGATCTGTGGGGTGTAGCAACAAAGCCAGGAGTTTTCCCCAGCCAAACTGGGCAAAGTGAAGAATATCACATGCACCATAACTCAAATTAATTCAGAAGTGTTTGTCTGGAGATCTACCTCAGCAAGGCCAGTTTGCTTTAGCTCTCGTAGTGTCTTGATCCTGTAGCATTTGAACGTGGTGGTCAAAACTAAGCTTGCTCAAAGGAGCAGGTTTTTCCTTAAGCACTGGAATTCGCCAGGGTTAGTTTCCTATTGAGTTATTTTGTTATCATTCTAGTCACTGTCTGGTTTCTTCATGCTTTTCCAGGGTTCAGGGGTTTTATTTTTTTTTTAATTATTATTTTTGTTACTTCAGTAATTTCCCCATCCATGTCCTCTTTCTCTTCAACAGGCTAAGGAACAACATGTGTTGGGCTTTGTTGTTGCTAGGAATGGAAGAAGCTTGAGTTACATTTCCATTTGTAGAGGCACTAAACTGCACTTTCAAGGGCTCTACCCATCTCAAAATCAGATTAAAATTGGCCAGTAGGTTATTAGGGGGCTTATTTGCAGTTCTGTCTCCAAAACCTCTTGCCCATATGAAACAAGTATTCTGTTAAAAGAAAACCCCCACCAAAAATCGAGCAATCATAGCCATTTAACCACAAGAGCAATCATGAGTTGCAATTAACTTATATTTAGTCAAACAAGCTAAACTAAGCACGATATCTAGACAAAGAAGATTCAAAGTAGGTGTAATGCATTCTCATGAATTTTCATGTTCAGTTTTCAAGGTTACAGCTGATTTGTTTAACCTGTTTTATCTCTAAGATTTGCACTGATTAACAAGGAAGGTAACTTTGATCTGAGAAATATTAACTTGTAATATACAGAAAATAGTGAAAATGACATTAAATTGAATGACCAGTTGCATATTTGTTTAGGGTCTTTTGTTTGGTTGGTATTTTTAGGAAAATGTAAATCAAAGTAATGGTTTGCTGCCACTTTCCCCTCATAGATAAGTGACTCATACACAGCAGGTGTGATCACTGGAGTTTCCCTTTGAAATGGGTCTGATAACTGATGGTTGGAATTTCCTGGTGCCCTGGATTGTGTTTTAACTGCAACACCTCAGGGAATCCAGTATGTGCATAGAGCCCCAGCCTGCTGGGATGGGCAGTGCTGTTCTGCTGCTTCACCCAAATAACGTCATCTTTCAAACAGCGTGGGACACTGAGTCATCTGGGCACTGCTGAAGTTCCTCTGCTGTGCTCCCTGAGCGTGGGTGATTTCCCGGCCTGGGCTGCAGAGATGTGGAATGGTAATTGCAGAGCTCGCTGCTAATGACAAGCACAGGTTGGTTCAGTGCTGAGTAGTTTCCTTTGGCAGTTGCACTGAGGAACCTGGCTGCCTCATTACCTTCCTTCTGCCCACATTCCAATGTCTCCACAGGGTGGGGCCTCACTGTTACTGCCCCATCAAGGGCAACTCCAGGAGTACCAAGTTGGAGAGGGATAAAAAGGAGTGAAAAGGAAAGGATGCAGGAACACCGAGCAGGGGAGGGAAAACAGGTAAAGACAATAGGCAGAATGGGGCAGAAGTATCATGTCTAATCTAGTATTTGCTCCACCCCAGGAGAGGAAAGACTCACCTCCATGGATTGTTACAGGTCAGCAGCTCTGTTGCAGTTTGGCCACTGGAGGCTGTAGATGCCTGCACAGTGCTCCCCTGCTCACCCTCATTGTGTTTATGAGCACTTCTTTAAAAAGTGGCCTCTGTGTCCTCCGCACTCTCCCATTCCTGACATTTCAGAACTTTCTGGAAAAAACAGTCAGTTCCTCTTCCATAATAAATAAATAAATGAAAAACTCCAGCACCCACACTACACAAGAGAGTATGCTCAGCATATACACATAAACATCCTGCAGTACTGAAGCTTTGGCCACTTACCTGTCTTCAAGCACAGATCACAACTGTGGCAATACACATGGGAAAGAGGTTCTTGTAAATCCTTGCACAAATAAGAACTTTTGCATGGTAAATCCATTAATTCTGTCTTTAGCTCTGGAGGACAGAAGCTTGGGAAAAAAATCTTGGACTGTCTTTATTTGTTCTTACACTGAGTTTCTCCTTAAAAGGTGCATTTTATTTTACAGGTATTTTGAAAAACAATTTGACTTGTCAGAACAGATGCAGCTGCCCATGTTTCTACACTGTAGAAACTCACATGCTGAATTCTTAGGTGGGTTTTGTTTGAAAATTTCATATTTAGAGCAAATTCTGAATATGAAAATGTTCTATATTCATCTGTTATAAAGCTGTCTTACATTTTTATTTCATTTCATAGATATAATGAGAAGAAACAGAGATAGAGTTGTAGGAGGGGTGGTAAGTATGGATTTCAGTGTAGTATTAATTTTTCCACGCATGTGTGTGAATATTGTTGCTTAATATGCAATTTCTTGTTTGTCATGAAATCTGAGGCTTCCTGTTATATTATTTAAGCTGTTATTAATTAGTAAGTTTTCCAGTCCCTTTTACTATTTTTATTTTCATTGCTTATTCGACAGGGTTTTTGCAAGGTAAGAAGATGGCTGGGAAAAAGCTCTGCAGCTGATGTGAATGGTTTTTCTTGGCCTGCCAGAAGGACAGTTTAGGCACCTCATAATTGACATTGGCCTTTTCCCAATTCCTCAGTGTCTGTAACTGCAATGCATTCAGACCACAGATAATTTAGATGCATGTTCCCAGTGGAAGCTATAACCTCAGACATTTGCGTCTGACGCTAGACATAGTTTTCAAATTAGATCCAGATGGAACTTTTGATTATTTTATGTCTTTATTCAGATAACGTTTTTTAATTCAAAAGTCTGACATGAAAAGCTTTGGGCAAAATGGTCAGGGAAGTCCAGCAATGCTTTTTCCGGTTTCCATTATGACTGGATTTTTCAAAAGTAATAAATGCTCGTGATTCTAACATTGACACCACACCTCCTGCAAGAATATTGCAGTCCCCAGGTTTGTTCTCTGTAACCACAAAACTTCACAAAAGCTCAGTGCTTTGCATGTTCTTCTCCTATGTAATGCTGTGAAGGCTCTCCTTCCTTTCTCCCGTTCTTTTTTCCTGTACAGCCAGGAAGGAGGGAAGAAAGGAGGAGGCATCTTCTGCAACTGCTTGTCCCTATCACAGCATGGGAAAGCAGAGCAGTCTCTTTACTCCACTCAGGCTGAGAAGATGCAGTTCCCAGCTGCATTACACTGTTTAACTTGTGACTCTCCACTTTCCCTTCTGGAATGACCAAGTCCCTGGAATGACCAAGCAGACTGTCTTGCTAGTTCTGGTGGACTAACATCTCTGGAGAACAGAATGCTGCTCTTATGATGGCCCTGACAGTGCTCTGAAGGGAATATGAGGAAAGAGTCTAAAAATTCAGCATGCACAGGATTTCTTCCTCAGTATGATCTCCCAGTTACCAGTTGCAAGGGAGTTCCAGGGCCAAAGGAGTATCACTGGATAGGCCTTTTCTACACATATTTATCTTGTTAAAGTGTGGTAACCACTTCTACTGCAGCATTCAGGTGACTTCAGTGTGAACTTAGCTCGATTCAGAATCAACTGAACCATGTCCCATCTTGATGTTTGTAATGATGTGTAATGCATATTGCTGAGGGTACTTGATGCTAATACTTTTGAATGATTAGAGTTTTAAAAATACATTTGCATTTCTATATATCTGTGTATCTATATGTGTTCTAGGTACATTCTTTTGATGGCACAAAGGAACAAGCAGCAGCTCTAATAGATTTGGATCTTTATATTGGAATAAATGGCTGGTAAGTTCTTTACAAGAAATATAACTGCTTTAAAATGGCAGCTGTAGTGAACTCAGTGCTTTCTTTTAAACAACGAGGTCAAGTTTTCAAAACTCACTAGACCCTTAATCATCTGCCAGATTTAGAATTGCTCTCATTAGTCTGTTAGCCATCAAAGCTCTTGCCCTGCAGCTCAGTGAGCTAATCCATGTCCACTCTGCTACCCTCAGGACAATCCTTGTTTGTAATTAAATAAGGTTGTTGAGCATGGCAAGATTCCTTCTGAGGAGCATTTAAAAAACAGCCTGACTTTAGGCTGCCTGTCAAATGCTAGAGTAATGCAAATGACCTGAGTTCCTCATCTCCTGGTTATGCAGTTTGGATTCTCAGCAGTCACCTGGCCAAATGCCAGCCAGCACCACTTTCTTTGAGTGGCACAGAGGCAGTCACCAGGCAAGCAAGGGCAGCCAGAACCAGGAGGTTCTGCAGCTTACCGGGGTGATATATGTTCTCCCACTAACTCTAAATTTGCTGTTTTCTGCAAAGTTTTAATTTACAGGCAGTATTGTTAGAAAGGGAAGCAAATTTTATTCATGAACAAAATTATTTAGGAAGTTGCCTTTGCTACAAAATTCTTTAACAGGCATAGTAATTACTTTAATGGTTGCTTTGCTTGTTTTTTTTAATCAACCTCTAATTAAATTTTCTAGTTCGCTGAAAACAGAAGCCAACTTGGAAACACTGAAATCAATTCCTAGTGAACGATTAATGATAGAGACTGGTAAGATTTTGTATCTTGGTCAGTTTGTGACAATGAGATACACTGGTGTAGCAATCATAAAGCAGAATCAAGACCTAAACAATTCAGAACAGTGGCTGTTTTCTCAGAACTACTCCTTTCAAGCCTTCTGCTGGAAGGAATAAGCTGCTGTCTGTTCCTGACATTGCAGGGGAAGTTTAAAAGGACTAATTGACAACTCGGACTTTTAAATGCACCAGAATCCTGCTTGAGTATCTTTTAAAATGTAGCTTGCTGGAGATGTGCCAAGCAAAAGGCAGTGGTTATGAGTTAGCCACTGGCAGCAGTAAAGAAACAAAAAGCTCTTTAAATTGAATAGGTGGAAGAATGCTTGAATTCCTCTCAGCCCACTGAGCAGTCATTTTAATGGACTGACTAGGGATGTCGTGTTTTCTTTTTTCATGTTCAGTTATCAATGACAGTTAAAAATACAGTATTTATTTTAATTTCTGACTCTGAGAAAGGAAGATTGCAAACTGCTAAATCCTTAAATTTATTTGCACGTGAAGTAGAGACCTGCTGTACAGGAAGTTTCTGTGGAATGTATGCATGCACTGTATCTGGCTGTCTTTATCGTGTCAGAGGAAATTAGTGTTATGTATTGTTATTGCTGATTTTTTCAAGTGTAAAATCCTGAAGATAATGGTATAAAAATCCAAGATGTTAAATTGCCCAGATCTCTTAAATTTCCTTTTGAGTTGGAGGTTACTGCTAGGAAGAGATTGCAGGAACTTTATTCTCTAGAAGTAGTTGATTAAACTATTTTATGCTATTCTCAAACAACTGCACTCCTAATTCTTTCATTCAAATTAAACTAGATGCACCTTGGTGTGGAGTGAAAAATACTCACGCTGGATCAAAATACATTAAAACTACCTTTCCTACAAAAAAGAAATGGGAAAAAGGGCACTGCTTGAAGGACAGAAATGAACCCTGCCATATAATGTAAGTGTACCACTGTACTTTTATTTTAAATACTTCAAATCTGATGTGAAAAAAAAAAGAAAAATCCCAGTTCACTAGTAATGTACAAAATAGAAACTGTAAAGGTACTGAAACTTACACAAGGTTTGCTTTATAAGCTGTGGAAAAAATTAGAATTATTAATTTTCCTACTTCAGTAATTCTGGATGTACAATGCTCCCTGAAAGTGAAACCTGTATTTTTATTTTTCACTTTATACGTTGTAGAAGAGGTTAAACCCTCTAAAGTAACATGACTTGAATATTAATTTCACTCACCTGTTGTCCAGGTAATTTTAAAAACTGATCCAGCCCTGGGGATCAGGGGCAGTCCCACAAGTGAGACAGTGCCAAGGCACCAGCAGTGCCTGTGACACTGCTCCTGTCACAGGCCTGTGACATGAACTGCCACAGCATGCATTTTGTCAGGGATATTTCTTCCTTCTGCTGTTGTGCTTCATAGAATCTGATCCTGTGAAATTTAAATATGAATGACAGCAGTCAAGATACAGAGTAGTGAAAGAAAACTGCAGGGGCTTATGGACGGCATTGGTAGGCACAGACACCGTTTTCTGCCTCCTTTCCAGACAGTTCCTCGCACAAGTGTGAAAAGCAGGAAAATGTGTAATTGTTTTAGTGAAAATGTTTAGTTATCTGCATTAAATACCATTAATAGATGAAATGCTGGATTTTCAGAATTCCCTGTCTGAAATACTGCTCAGGATAGTACTGAAGATCCAAGTATGCAGCAAGGTGTCTAAACAAGAGTTTATTTGAGAAATGAAAGGAAAATTCTGATGCTTTTTGAGACATGAAGGAACTTGGAAAAGCACTGATGATGTAAAAGCACAGTTTAAGCTTACATGGTGACATCTCCTAGATTTTGGAGTAGGGGAAGAGATCAGTTGAAAACACTCTTCTGATCACAAGCAAAGGGCCTCTATTGTTATTTCAACCAGCCCGTATGTCAACAACACTCCCATGTATTTGTCTGCTGCCTTAGTTGTAGTTTACAGAAATGTTTCAGAAACCCCAAACCTGAAAGGCACAGTCCGTCCTGCACAGATGCAGAGTGCACAAACACAGTCAAGATCATTACACAAATGCTGTGCTTTGGCTTTTCCCATCTTTTATGAAAAAAATCTTGTTTCGCTCAACCTTATTTTGAAATTATTATCCCAATAATGTTCATTATAACCAGCTGGATTTCGAGAACCTCTTACTTCTTAAGAAAAATGAAGAATGGTAACTGATAATTGGTATTTTGTGACTTCTGAAGTAGCAAAATCTGGTGTGAGGGTATGTTACTCAGTCCACTGAAGTAGCAAAATCTGGTGTGAGGGTATGTTACTCAGTCCACAAAGTGTTTTTAATGTTTAATACAGCTCAGTTGGCAGAAGGAATTTGCCATTTGTCTGGTTTTAGTGGTGGTGGACACCTTTCAGTTTAGATGATGATATTTCTGCTTCATATATATATTTAGAACTACTACCCTTAGAAGCTATTTTTTAAAAAAAATTCAGCCATAAGAGACTTCTCTTTTCTCCTTCAGCAGTTTCACATACACAGTGTTACAGTAGCATATAGCCTTCTACTGCATCCAGGTGAGGAGGGACAAGAAAGCCCTAAGTCTTCTTGGGTGAAATTCTTTGGTATTTTTTACTTATTTCTGTGTAGGCCTCATCTCACTCCATCTTATCTGGAATACCCTCTTAAATCAAGAAGCTGTTCGGCTAATTCTGCATCTAGGAAAATACTTGCAATAAAGTAATTATTAAAAGCAACTTTTCCTACTCTGTCTTTCACAAAAAGAAGTTTAGCTATTGCCTCAGTTTAGAGGCAGAAGCCAAAGCCCACCAAACCCTACCACCAAGCTTAAGCTTCTTACTCTTCATGGTGAAGTTTGAAGTTTTGTGCTGCTACTGGAAAAATCAAAGTATGACACATCTCAGGAAGAGTATAGACTATTACTATTTTTTTTTCTTTTTTTCCTTTTTTTTTTAACAAAGACTGATACAAAATCAAGAAAGCAATTGCAGAGAAAAGGTTGTGGCTTGGTTTTAATCATGTCCATCCAGTTTCTTCTGTCTCCTCTTCCTGGCTTGAATCAAGGCCCTGGGCCTTTTGAACGGGCCTTGCTCATTTACTATTTGCTGCAAATACCTGAGCACATTAATCACAATTAACCTAAAGAACGGGGAAGTAGGAGTAAGTTACTTTGGCAGCACTGTGCTCTGCTAAAGCTGTATCTGGAATTTAAGCTTTACCATAGACCTATCTATTCATAGGGCAGCTTTAGCCTTGATAGGCTAGTGAGTTTTTGTTTGAACAATGAAGATCATTGATAAAGACACCCACAACATGACACTTCCTTCAAAACAGAAAGCTGTTTAATTACCTCCAAACAAGAGTCAAAAGACCAAAGCTGAATCTGTACCAGTGAGCAAACCAGTGTTCAGTGTAAAAGAAATGGCAGTTAGTAACTTAAAAGTGAAGCTATTTGCATATATGAGCACCCTGCCCCCTATTGCTCTTAGTGTAGGTTTTTATTCCAGCTTAATCTTAGTGACTTGTACATACACATGCAGCAATCTGAAGAACATTCTGAAGTACTGGGTTTCAGTCTTCTAATATAAATTTTTCTTTTTTAGTCAAATACTGGAAATAATGGCAGCAGTAAGAGAAGATGACCCACTCGAGTTGGCCAATACTCTATATAACAACACCATTAAAGTCTTCTTTCCAAATATGTAAAGTTGTTTTTCTTACATTTATTCAGCATAACTTCAATAAATATACTGCAAAAACTTAAAAATCATCATACCTGCAAGTTCTAATCAATGGAAGCCAATATGGGGTTTTCTATGGTGCAAGATTAAAGCTGCTTTTGAAAAGGTGGTCTGCATTTGTGGTGCAGTTTCTCAGCACTGTTCCCCTTCAGTCAAGATTCAGGATTGACTTCAAGGCCAGCCCATGCCTGTGCCTGCAGTTAGCCGTGGAGGCACAGGATGAGCACCAGGCTGCTGCATTCACATGTCAAGCACTTCAAGCTACTGCTGGCAGTTCAGGAGGGTCGGCCACATCCATGGCATGCGCTTTGCTGAGCAGTGTTGCCTTTAGTTCCACATACGCAACTGCTAGAGCATTAAGTCTACCAACCTAAAATTTTTTTTATTTTTTAAAAACACAACTCAACTCACTAGTTTCTTGCAATAAAGCTCTGCTAATACTGAATTTTTAAGTAAAGCTGCTTTGGCTCAGGCTGTCATTTCTGAGTTGACCAGCTGA
Source organism: Bombycilla garrulus (assembly GCA_013400315.1). NCBI lineage: Eukaryota > Metazoa > Chordata > Aves > Passeriformes > Bombycillidae > Bombycilla > Bombycilla garrulus. Next base: position 2,087,574 of record VXBU01001993.1, read on the forward strand.
ACAGTCTGTTTTCACCAGAATTTTTCATTTGCTTCCAGAAGACATTGATTGGGGATTACTGGTATACAGTCTTTGGCACAGCATTATCATTACACCAATTAAAGAGTGTTTTTCCAACCATCTTAAAAACATGAAAACATTTTATTCCATGTACAATAATGTACATAAATTTTAAGGTGGTCATGAAAGAGACCAGCAAAAATTAGAGGTATATTTACAGTAGCACACACCACAGTAAACAACCACCATTCACAGACTCAACATTGAGATACTGCTGTTGTGCTTAAGTACAATAACTACAAAGTGATACTTGTATTCTGTTAAAGTCAATCTTGGACAAATACCTCACGGCTTAGTAAAGGACATCCTAATCACCAAGAGAGTTAGAGTCAACATTAAGAGTCTCATTCAAGTGCTGTGCCACACAGTCACCATCTTCCTCATCACTATCAGAACTGTCATTATCTTCATTTAATTCATTTTCAGCATCAGCAGCTTCTTCTGCAACCCATACAGGATTTTCATTTGGTGCTACAAACCCGTTGTTGTTAGAGATATTGGCATTTTCTTTGTCCTCAATGTAGACTTTCTGATGACACATTGGGCACGTGTCCTGAATGTACAGCCACTTCCGAAGACAAAGTGCGTGAAAATAATGGTTGCACGGAGTAATGCGCGCAGAGGTGGTGAACTCGTGGTAGCAGATTGCACATACATCATCAATTTCATGTAAGCGAGCTCCTTTTACCTCTGGAAGCGAGTTGATTTTCTTCACAGCAGTTCGGCGGTTTATAAAAGTCTTCCAGCCATTCTTGGCTTGCAGGTAGATGTTGAAGTATGCGTGCAGACACATCATGCAAGCGCGAATCTTGCTTCCCGATTCAAAAACCATTGTGTAAGCTCCATTTCCAAACATGATTACTCCAAATATAAACTCAATAATATTGCCAGTTGAGCGAACATAATAGACGTAATCGTCAAGTTTTTCCCATAGCACGTTGTAGTAGCCATCAATCATAAACAATATATAAACAGTGATAGAAACTATTACTTTTAGGCAAAGCTCTACACAGAACGCTGTGACTGCAAAAAGCCAAGTATTTAGTGCATAGTGGTGCCAGAGGATGTAACTGAGCAGAACTGGAAGAACAAAAAGGCAAGCGGAGACAAACAGTACAGGAAAGTGTCGGCGGAACGATGACACGTGGGAGGCACTGAGGGACATCAGCACAGGGTCTGTCATTCCATGGATAAAATGCAGGACTGCGGTCAACAAAAGGCACATGTTTCGACTCAGGCGAACTAATCGTTCCTCTGGTTTCAGTCCACTTAAACCAGTCTGCAGAGCCAAAATGAAAAACAAGACGGGTGCTACAAACCCAAGCCTTTTGTCATCCTCATCAGTTGATCCAATGAAGGCCAGGATACCAAGTCCCAAATAATGCGCTATTGAGGAAATGACGGCACTCATGCCCAATACAGTTAAAGTAGAGTCACAGCCACTTATGATCAGGCTGCAAATCAGTTCCCAACAGTTATCCCACGATATCAAGAAAAATTTTTCTTCTGTGTTGTTTTCAGCCATCTTTACAACATATGTTAATACCACAGCTTGTGCTGTAAGTCTTGTTAGCCAAAAGACACGCAGTACAGCTGGAAACCGAATCCTTTTCCATGTATCTTCCATCAATAGCTGTAATCCATAAATACGATACATGTGCCTCACCAGCAGATAAACGTATCGTACCGAATAGTAGAACCACTTAATTTTTGTAACTAAAATGGCTGTGGTATTTAGTGTCAGAACTAGGCCTGAAATAAAAACAAGTACTTGCCGGACATTTAAAGGTAATTCAACAACCAAGCCAATTACAGGAATCAGTATATCCAGGATGATGAGTTGAGAGTATATGGACTGTATGTTTAGCAATGTAACATATCCAATTCCAAAGGTAAGCTGAAGGATGGAAAGTGCCATCCATAGCGAAGGTCCTTTATGTGGGAAGATCTGAATTCCGAATGCAGGTGTGTAGTAGGCACTGTAGAAGTTAATGTGCAAAGCAGCATAGTAATTCACCAACACTGAAGTTGCAGCCAGCAGAAATGCTGAGGCGATCATGTAGAACTTGAAAAGTGCTCGCTGTTGTAAGACCAGAACAACGCTGGATACAAAGACACCTAAAACCAGATTGAAATAATTTAGTTCTCAACATAAGTTCAGTAATAGTTTTTTAACCTATTAGCTTTGGAGCTACATTTATTTAATGCATCAGGTCCCCATTAGACACTTGTAACTTTGCATTACCAATGGTGCCCTTTTCAGAGAACAGGCAAGAGTTAATCTCTGCATTTAACATCTGTGCACTACAGCTGTGATGCAAAGCCACTGGAAGCCCTAAATCACAATTACTGTGAAGTTCGTTGCAGTTTTAGACCAGAATACTGACAACTCCCAGCCTTTGAGCCTTAGTCCTGAAATCCAAGGGTGGCCAAGAAACAGAAAAACCCCAGCAGATAGAGCATCACCCTTATAAGTAAAGCTAATAAAGAATAAATGAATAAAATTTAGTAAGTCCCCTAATTCATTTGAACAAGGCATTCAGCTACAGCTCTCCAAGCTGGAGTACTAAAAATAAGTAACCAAACCACTTTAGTTAAACTCTTTAATGGGAAAATAGTGAAAAATTGCTGTAGTTTGCTGTGGGGAATGCACTCCTATTTCTGATTGGTTTGCTGTTTCTGGTGACAGTGGTGACAAAGGTCACACAAGGAAGACCTTCCATAGTATGCAGCTTTTGTGCACAGACTCCAAAACTGCACCAATTGCCTCTTTGCCAATGCCAGTGCAAACTTGTCTGTCTCATTAGAAGTCAAATTTAGGCCTTGAAATTCCTGTTTGCTAACCTCTCCCTCATATTGACCATGACCACATCTTGACCATCCATGGGAAGTCTGCACCTTCCACTGAGAAATCCTATCAGAGCAACTGCACTATTGGGAGTTTGCTATTACATGTTCCTGCAGTAAACTTCTGTAGGGTAATTTATGAATTCCATCACCGTGCACTACTTAGGTAAGGACTCTGCCCTAAAAGGTGTAAAATTAAATGGCACTTAGCACTAGATTCATTTCCTTAAACAGTTTCTTTTTCAGGAAACACACTGCCTTTATTTTGGACTTCTCAATCAGCTTCCACTCTATATAACTGCTTTCTCATCCAAACCAGTTTGGAGAGATTTCAATCTCTACAACTTACATTTGATTCTAAGTTGCTTTCAATCTCTGTACTAAAACCAGTGAAATCACCAGTAATCCTGTTTCTGCTGGAGGACAGCAATGTTTTTTTTCTGACAATTGTAGTTTAGGTTGTTCTGAATCTGCCATAAACTAATGTTTAAAAAAATATAAGCCATAGTCTCTTGATCATGAGAATAAAGTCTTTGAAATAGCATTTGATTCTACCAATAATGTGACCACTGCTTGTATAAAGAAAAACAACAAGAACCAAACACACAGAAATATACACAAAAGCCCCAAATAAACTTCCAAAGCCTGGAGGACTGGGAAGAAAGGAAAGGATCAACATTAACCAACTGCAAAAGGCAGGCTACAAATGAAGTTATTAATACACTTGAACAGTATTCCTTGCCAGTAGCACTGGCTCATAGAAACACATGCTCCTTAACTAATCATTAACGTTATGAAGTGGTAACCTTGTGAAGTGGACCAAGGAAAACCTCTATCAGTTTTCAGAAAGCCCCTTGCACTGTAGCTAAGTTCTGAATATTGGTTACATGCAGCATTTTTACAAAATAAGCTTGACAGTTGCCTTGTCATTTTAACCACCACAAACATCTTTAGGAAAGCCAATACTGCTGATGAGTTTGCAGCCTTTGTCTTTTCTCAGAAGTCACAGAAAAGGCTCCCATGCCTGTACAAGGTCGTTATTTATGTAATTCTGATCATTTGAGCCAAAGGAGATGCATTTTGCAGTAAGCAGGCTGCTCTGAAACACGCCTTAACAAAACCTATTTTTGTGCCTTGCAGTGGCAGTAACAGGCCTGTATTTAGATCCTGCAGGTCATCTTAAAACACTGACGTTTCACATGTAAGACACATCTCTAAAAACAGTACAACAGTGAGTCAATAGATCTTGTCCTACTGGTTCCTCTGAAGAGAGACTAACAAAAAGTACAGCATATTTCTATTAACACTTACGGGGGAAAGTCAGGCCTCACTGAGGAGTCCCAAAAGACCCTAAGAGGTAAGAGATCTCAGAAGGGGCAGTGAGCACTCCCTTCCCCTATCTCCATTTATGTCACTTAGTCCATCTCAACACGAGAAGTCTTTGCCCTGCTCTGTGCCTACCCACCTTTGCCCTCCAAAACAGTAAGTCTTTTTCCATTTTCCCTCTGCTAGGAAATGTTGCAGTTCCTCCTTTGATTAGGTTTGTCTCTCTACTCATCTTTACTGTTTCTACCTGTGCCATCCCACTGCCAACTGTCCCAGTGCTGTTCCAAACACAGCACTAAACCAAACCACGCTGCACTATTAAAATAATTTCTTGTGTTAAAATGAATGTCTCCATCTCATTTTTTTTCCTTTAAATCCTGAAATTTGTCAGTATTTTTATAGCAGCCCACTACTTAGGATTTGACTTTCAGTCATGTGCAGAGGACAATCACTTTTACACATCAGCATTTCATTCATGTGGAACTGCCAAACTATTTTCCCCTAGCTCCAGTCATTCTATTTACTTCCACATCTTTCTGCAGACTCAAGTATTTATAGTACCTTTCTCAAAACTCAAGTGTCCTCACTGAGGAGGGACTGCTGTCTGAGGTGACAATCACACACTCCTGGGGGTGGTGGTTCTGCTGCAATTGAGGTACTTAAACCCAGTGCAAAGATATGAAAAGTAAACATTGTGTTGGGGACAAAGCAAGGTCAATCAAAACCACGAAAGAGCAAACGTGCTCCAGCTGTGGAAGTTGGTTCTGTGCCGTGTGTGAACTCTATTTACTTGCACAGAAAGTGATTGAAGAATCAAGGAATCCTGCTGCGAACTTTGTAACACCCACGCAGATCTCTATTAGCATTCCTGAAGAGCTGTACTCCCAGGTTATTTCAGAACTGTTTAACATCACCCCCAAAAATCATCAATCTCTCCAGAGCTTCAGTCTTTGTATCTGATGGACAGGCTGTTTATCCTGTGCTATTGTGCTACAGAAAAAGTTTGGATAGTACTTCAAAGTCTGCAAATGGTAAGTAAAAGGACCCTTTCCCAGTAATTAAATACAGAATGATCAAAAATAACTATATCACTTTCCTAACAGCAGGAAAAACACAAGCCTGCAATCCTAAATTCAGATGAGAAAAAAAAAAAATGCAAAATGAAATTAATGGGAAAAAAAAAAACCAAATGCAAAAGCACTCTGTTGTCTGAACCACATGGAAGGTGTTCAAGATCATCTTTAGGTACCTACATTTTAATCTTCGATTTTGGAAAGCCAAGAACCACATACCCCTTTTCTACGTGTTCAATATAGTTTCTTGGCATAAAACATTTCCAAAGCTTTTCTGCAGAAGGCAAAAATGATCTACTTCTTCCCCCAGCTCCTTCCAGAAAAGTGTTTATATAAATGCAAATCTCAGAAATTGTTTAATCTGTTAATCCCAGTACCATCATTGAACAACACATCCACCACTCTCATTTACACAGGTGAGATTAATTTCAGTGCTCTTCTTACAGCATCTGGATCATCTTATGAAGGACTCCTAAAATTAAGTTGGTGAGGCATTGGAATGTCATTTTTTAAAAAAGGAATTATCACTCTTAGCAATTCCATAAGTGTTGAACAAAAGGTCAAGAAAATGGGAAGCAGGAAGAGCCCCTGGTGCCCATCCCAGAGCTGCCAAAACCCATGGCATGGCAGGTGAAGGAGGCAACTCAGGGCCTCCTCAGCATCACCTCTTATGCCAGCACAGACTTACCCTGGCACCCTTAACCAAAGCAATAATAAAAAACATTAAAGAGAAAACAAATGTAAAAAAACCAAAGCACCTGCTGCATTTTGTTACCTCCTCCCTCTGCTCTCCTCTCATCTACTGTCTTGCTATAGGTTATTTTTTACTTTCTCCCCCTCTGCTCCTTGACTTGTGTGATGCAGTCACACCACACTTCTCACTGTGCACATTTCCTTTAAACCTCTCTTCTCTGCTTCCTGCCCCAAAAAGCTGTAACACCTATTTCCTTCCTGTTTTTCTTCTACTATAAACATCAAATAAAACCTCAAATCCATCTCTCTCGGGCCTGCAAAGAAACCCAAATAAAACCCAAACAACAACTTGATTTGTTTTGTGTTCTCCTTCCTGCCTCAGGATCGCCAGCTCCAAAATGTGATACACAGCACAGGATCATCTGCACAGCACTTCTCTGAACGGGACTCCCACCAAGCTTGGGCTATGTAAGAACCCAAGTTGGCGATATTGAAAACAGTATCACCTAGTTATATCAGTGACTTTCATCCTTCATGCAGGGAAGGAAAAAAAGCTTGAGAATAACCATAGGCAAGTTTCAAGAGGCTTCCCTTTCCTCTGGGAACCAAATTCCCGGCATTTCTGAACTGCTGTTGCTAAAATAAGGCTTTAACAGCATATTTCAGGAAGACATCACACTATCCGAAGGGTTTTTAAAAACCCACATGAAAACCCTATACCCACTAATCACATGTCTTCCGCCTTGGAAGCCCCCAGAGTAGGAGCCGGGGGGGTCAGGTCACAGCCCCGAGCCCTCTCCGGGTCCTTGCACCGCTCCGGGGACACGAGGGGGCGGAAGGAGCCGGGGATAGACCGGGGGGGTGAACGTGAACAGGGCCCGTAAAGGGGCACGAGTGGGCGAGCTTATGATCCAGCTCGGGCGGCCGAGCAGAGGCTCGAGGGGGGCAGAGAGGAGCCGGTGGGGACGGTAATCAGGCACGGGGGAAGCGGAGAGACGGGCCGCGACAGCAGCCGGGCGGCGGGTGAGGGGCGGGGAGCAGCGGCGGACCCGCGGCCGTAAGCGGGGCCGGCGGGGCACGCCCCGGGTCTCTCGGGAGGGGAGGAAGGGAAGGTGTCTCACCCAGCAGCCGCAGCAGCGCGCCCAGCAGCGCGGCGCTCACGGAGCCGCCCGGCAGCGGGGCCGAGTTGAAGATGGCGTCGATGAGGAACAGGCTCGGCACCCGCAGCGCGACCTCCAGCCCGGCCCGCAGCCGCGGGCCCAGCCGCAGCTGGGGCAGCCG